>JALIZH010019036.1:0-19457 GCA_030522465.1 Rhipicephalus appendiculatus | reverse complement strand
GTGGTTTACCGTGTGCACTGAACTTTTAAATGCGAATGCATTTCATAGTCAGGCTATGTCAGGCATCCGGCATTGGCGTTGTGCGGCGTTGTCCGCGGTGGAGGAGGAGGAGGATAGGTTGAGGAGGTGTGCGCGCCGGCAGGTGTTAGATGTGAAGCATCTTTTGGCGAAGCTTAATCCGGTGGTGGTGGTGTACGGCGTGACCGCCCTTACTGCGCATGCGCAAGCCCTTAAAAAATAAAAATAAAAAAACCTCCTCTCTCCCTCTCTCTCTCCCCTAGGCATCCCTCCCTGCGGCAACCACACCCTCACAGCGCATGCGCCTCCCTCTCCCCTGCTACGCTCCCCGCTCTCTCCTCTAGGCATCCCTGCCCGCGCCGTCCACACTCCCCACTGCGCATGCGCGTCCCACCTCTTCTCCTCTCCTACGCTGCCCCTCTCTTCTCTAGGCATCTCTGCCCGCAGCGTCCACACTCCCCACTGCGCATGCGCGCCCCCTCCCTCTCTCCTACGCTCCCCCCCCTCTCCCTCTCTCGCCTTGCGACGCCGACACAGGCAGCGCCTGCTAGCGAGTTTATTGGTTGAAAAAACCGACTGCTCGCGCTGCACAACCGTTCACTGGCCACCCCGTATATATGGCAATGAATCTTGACCTCAAGGTGGTGCCGGTGGGTGATTTCTCCTGTGCGTTGTTGAACAATAAAAATTCGCAGCGTGCGCGTTAACTAAAAGCGGTCTGCGGCGGAGCTCGGCGGAGCTATATATGAAAAAAAAGATTAAAAAAAATAAAAAAAATAAAAAAAACAAGAAAAAGCAAAAAAACCGGGCTGCAGAAATTAGGCGCCTTTTCCTCCTTCGAACCACAACCACCATATATAAATGGAGTGAAGCGCGCGCGAAATGCATTCGCATTTCCTCACGATTCCCTTCGGGGAGGTGGGGGGCTTTTTTCTTTTTACTAAGTGTAATTTTGTGCACATATATAGTTTTCACTTTAATTCTTGATTAAATGTTTCGTGTGTTGGTTTGTTAAACCAATTGCTTTGTCAATAAGACTCTCAGTGGCTCAACCAAAGAAGGCCGTTACGAACCTAAAGAAGAATTTGCATCACAACACCCAAGGTGCACGTCCGCGTCTTCAAGACTTCTCGTAGAAGTTTCGTAGCTTTTAAGGAGAAAGCCTTTAATGTTTCATGCTCACGTCCGTCCGTCCATCCGTCCGACCATCCGTCCGTCCGTGTCCGTCCGTCCATTCGCACGTCCATCCAACCGTCCGTCCGTCCCTCCGTCCGTGTCCGTCCTTCCATCCGTGTGTCCGTCTGTCCGACCATCCGTCCGTCTCCATCCGTCCGTCCATCCGTCCGTCATTTCGTGTCCGTGCATCCGTCCGTCCGACAAAAGCAAAAAGACATGGCATAGTCAGTCGGAATGGCCACAAGCTTTCCTCGAACACATTTTGGGAATGTACAAAGTGTCCTTCAATTTTTATTAAGGCGGAAGCTTTTAATATCTCATGCTCATGTCCGTCCGGCGTCCGTCCGTCCATCCATCCACCCGTGTCCGTCCGTCCGTCCATCCGTGTCCATCCGTCCGTCCGTGCCCGTCCGTCCGTCCGTGTCTGTCCATTCCGTCTGTCCGTGTTCCCATCTCCCTCTGGAATCTCAACGTCTCGCCCACCAGCCGCCGCTCTATCGTCGTCGCCAGGCAGACCACGTCAACTCGACCAGTCAAGCATCCGTGTTTTGGCCAGACTGAAGTCGGGTTCTACTCCGCTCGGCCGCGTTAGAGCTAGACTATCTAGTTTAGATCATTGAACTTACGTTTTGGTAATGATTAGGAGTGGTTTACCATGTGCACTGTACTTTTTACTAAGCGTAATTTTGTATACACATAGTTTAAACTTTAATTCTTTTTTAAATGCTTCGTCTGTTGGTTTGTTAAACCAACTGCTTTGTCAATAGGACTCTCAGTGGCTCACCCATAGAGGGCCATTACGAACCAAAAGAAGAATTTAGCATCACAACACCCGAAGGTGCACGACTTCTCCAAGACTTCTCGTAGAAAATTTGTAGCTTTTAAGGCGAAAGCCTTTAATGTCTGATGCTCACGTCCGTCTGTCCATCCGTCCGACCGTCCGTGTCCATCCGTCCATTCGACCGTCCATCCATTCATCCGTCCATCCGTCCGTGTGTCCGTCCGTCCGTCCGTCCGTGTCCGTCCGTCCATCCGTGTGTCCGTCTGTCCGACCGTCCGTCTGTCTCCATCCGTCCGTTCCATCCGTCCGTTTCTGTCCATCCGTCCGTCCATGTGTCCCTCTGTCCGTCCGTCATTTCGTGTCCGTCCATCCGTCCGTCCGACAAAACAAAAAAATTACACCATCTCCCGCTAAAGGGAACCATGTGTAGATGTGAAGCAGCGGGCGCTAACGCTTACATTGGCGGTGGCGTTGACGCTGGTGCTCATCGCAGCGTTGCGCAGGACAGAAAACTGGGGAGGCGCAATGCACGCAGTGATGGAGCGGTGTTTCCTACTGGAACATGCCAATCGCTGCTAATGGGCAATGAGATACAGAAGAGTCCGGCTGGACACAGACACCCTGCAGTACCGCTTTTAGTTAACGCGCCCGCTGCGAATTTTTATTGTTCAACAACGCACAGGACAAATCTCCCACCGGCACCACCTTTGAGGTCAAGATCTATTGCCATATATACGGGGTGGCCAGTGTATGGTTGTGCAGCGCGAGCAGTCGGTTTTTTCAACCAAGAAACTCGCTAGCAGACGCTGCCTGCGTCGGCGTCGCGAGGCGAGAGAGGGGGGGGAGCGTAGGAGAGGAGAGAGAGGGGGGGGGGGACGCGCATGCGCAGTGGGGAGTGTGGACGCCGCGGGCAGGGATGCCTAGAGGAGAGAGGGGGGGAACGTGGGAGGGGAGAGAGGAGGGGAGGCGCATGCGCAGTGAGGGTGTGGTTGCCGCGGGGAGGGATGCCTAGAGGAGAGAGAGGGAGAGAGGAGGTTTTTTATTTTTATTTTTTTTAGAGGTTTGCGCATGCGCAGTAAGGGTGGTCACGCCGGCACACCACCACCGGATTAAGCTTCGCCATAAGATGCTTCACATCTAAAAGACATGGCATAGTCAGTCGAATGGCCACAAGCTTTCCTCGAACACATTTTGGAATGTACAGTGTCGTTCAATTTTTTATTAACGGCGAAAGCTTTTAAGGCGAAAGCCTTTAATGTCTCATGCTCACGTCCGTCCAGGTGTCCGTCCGTCCATCCCGTGTCCGCCCGTCTGTCCGTCCGTCCGTCCGTCCGGTGTCCGTCCGTCCATCCGTCCGTCCGTCCGTCTCTCCGTCCGTCCGGTGTCCGTCCATCTGTCTGTCCGTCCGGTGTCCGTCCATTTCTCCGTCCGCCCGTCCGTCCGTCCGTCTGTCCATCCGCCTGTCCGTCCGTCCGTCCATCCGTCCGTCTGTTCATCCTTCCGTCCGGTGTCCGTCCGTCCGTCTGTCCGTCCGTCCGTCCGTTCGGTATCCATCCGTCCGCCCGTCCGGTATCCGTCTGTCCGTCCATCTGTCCCTCCGTCTGCCCGTCTGTCCGTCCGGTGTCCGTCCATTTCTCCGTCCGCCCGTCCGTCCATCCGCCCGTCCGTCCGTCTGTCCGTCCGTCCGTCTGTCCGTCCGGTGTCCGTCCGTCCGTCCACCCGGTGTCCGTCCGGTGTCCGTCCATCTGTCCGTCCGGTGTCCGTCCGTCCATCCGGTGTCCGTCCGTTTCTCCGTCCGTCCATCTGTCCATCCGTCCGTCCCGTGTCCGTCCCGTCCGTCTGTGCGTCCGTCTGTCCCTCCGTCCGTCCGTCCGTCCGTCTGTCTGTCTGTCTGTCTGTCTGCCCGTCCGTCCGGTGTCCGTCCGCCCGTCCGTCTGTCCGTCCGTCCGTCCAGTGTCCATCCGTCCGTCCTTCTGTCCGTCCGTCCGTCCGGTGTCCGTCCATCCGGTGTCCGTCCTTCCGTCGGTCCGTCCGTCCGTCCATCCATCCGTCCGACCATCCGTCCGTCCGTCCGTCCGTCTGTCTGTCTGTCTGTCTGTCTGTCTGTCTGTCTGTCTGTCTGTCCGTCCGTCCGTCCGTCCCGTCCATCCGAGCTCTGGCACGGAGCCCGGTGGCCGCCGGGATGCGCAAACGGACGCCGGACGCGTCGGACTCTACAGCGTTCGCTCTTTGCTTGCGTAGCTTCGCTGTGCCCAGCGTTTGCAACCATTCTGACCGACGCCGTCTCAATGGACACAGGCGTTCACGGAATACACCTTCGAATTTACAAAGGGCCCGTCAATTTAAGCGCTGGAACGCTATGGCGTTTGCACGATGCGCAAAGCGCGAGAAAATACTAACGCATGCGAACGGGGAAGATTAGTCTCGCGTCTCCCTGCGACTCGCGGTAAAAAAAATTGGGGGAGCCTTAAGCTTCGCCTTTAAGAGTTAAACGCGATAGCGATATCCCGTCCCTACTGCGTACTTCAATCACTTAGTGCATACTATGTAATGAGTAGTATGGTTTAAACCAGGAGAAATTATGCGCGGCAAATGGGGGAAATGTTTTCGAACTTGCTATGCACCCACTACGTGGTGTTAAGGGAATACGCGCAGTAAGGTGTTTGCCGTTTGTAATGGGTGGCTGGCTTTAAACTATGGAATCGTTATGATAGTCACATATTCTGACGCCCGATGGCAATTTACGCTTGTACCACGCAATATTGCTGGGGTATTACATGTTGTATGGCGACGCCTATATAAAGGACGCTTGCGTTTGCGAAGCATGGAAGGTATTTTCACTGCATTTCCAAGCAGAGGAAGTTATTTTCACAGTATTTCCAAGCAGATGCATGGCTGTGTGGTAGAACACCCTCTTCCCATGCAGACGACCCGGGTTCGATCCTCACTCGGACCCGAAAATTTTTTATTATTTATTTTATTTGCATCTTTCTCGATTTTTCGGTCACGGACAAGATGATGATTTTTCGCTCACAACCAATGACGCCGACACCGACGCCGACGCCGAAATTTCTGCGAAACGAGCTCTTTAACGCTATCGCGTTAAAATTAAAAAAAGAAAACACGCACACATTCGCTTTGAGTGTCATCCCACTGAGACTGTAAAAGCAAAAAAAAGACATCCACTCGAAATTCCAACAGCCTTGACGGTCTAAGGGAATACGTAATTTGGGCCTGCATGTAACTGGTCTGATTGTAATTGGGCTGATTGTAACTGGGCTCATTGTAACTGGTTTGATTGTAACTGGTCTGGTTGTAACTGGGCTGATTGTAACTGGTCTGCATGTAACTGGTCTGCATGTAACTGGTCTGCATGTAACTGCTCTGCATGTGACTGGTCCGCGTACTGGAGACTCAGCCAGGCCCGCTCATTAAGCACTTTTTATGCAAGCCTGTGCAAATTCAGCAGCAGTGACTGCCCAATGTCACCAGTTTCTGCGCTTTACGTGACCGCGCAAAGGTTGCATGAGTAAAAGAGCCGGAAATTTGCCTTTGCACGTTGCTGCAACCCTATGCGCAGACGGCTATTTCGTGGTAGGGGGGTATCTCATGCTACTGATCGAGAAACAATGTGTGTCAGTGCTTTGCTCGAGTGCCTTTAACTGCAAATGCACGAACTGCATACCACAGACGACAGAATGGCACAAAGCAAGCTGCAATCGCACTGCTTTGCCCAATGGCTCCCTCAC
This sequence comes from Rhipicephalus appendiculatus, assembly GCA_030522465.1. NCBI lineage: Eukaryota > Metazoa > Arthropoda > Arachnida > Ixodida > Ixodidae > Rhipicephalus > Rhipicephalus appendiculatus. The sequence continues at coordinate 13,733 of JALIZH010019036.1, read as the reverse complement.
AAAACAAAAAATGTAAAGCATTATAACAGCCATAACAACCATCACTGTAATGTGACTTCAGAGTGCGATAATCACATCTGGAAGAAAAAAAATTCGAGTGATACTTCAGGTGTGTGATTATTATGCAAACAAACCATGATTGGTTACGCCCCCCATATTCAATGAGATGTCCTAAATATGACCCTTAGGAACTATGCAAAAAATATGCAATACAAACTATTCTAGGTTTTCATCCAACACCCTCTTGATTGAGCATGCAATGCTGCAAGTAAGAGCACAACTACGCACCACAAAACACAACGGCAATGCTGATGTAATGTTTAAATAGCAATGAGAAGTGACGAAGCAACAATTGAAAGACATGCATATGGTGTCCGGCTATTTCTGTTTATATACACCCACAGACTCTATTCATTTTTACTCAGTAGTAAACTTAATAGCTGCATTGATGCGACCTTCGAGCTTCATTTAGAGAAGACTCTCTTAAACTAACCGTTCTTAGTAAAATTATTTTGAAATGGCATCTTTATTAAGTACTCTTTCGGTGAACATCAGCCAGCTTCCGCGCCAGGTATGCACATTCTTCAACCTTCTGGTGGCGTCTCCCAATGTTGCATCAACAGAGCTGCGAAGAGAAGAGCAGTGTTACACACATACATTATAAACACAAGTATAACAGAATTGAACCATCCTGCCAGCGTTTAAAACAAAAGTATCAACAGTACCAAGATGCATCCAGCTATCATGTTTCACTAGCAACGAAACTGCTACATTGAATGTGGGTGCAATCAAACCACATGAACAAGGAATGGTTTGAAATGCTGACCCTTGATGACTAAGAATTAGTGCTCAGAAATTAAATCCACGCAAACTTTCCGCATTAAACGGCTTCTGCAACACTTTTCTGAACATGGTCAGAAAATGCTGTTTGGTAGTAGAGGCTCCTATGATCATGTGAGGCACACATAGCACAGCATGGGTCATGAAACTTATGTTTGTACCACGCTGTGCCTTGCCTTACATGCACGCGTTGCACCTTATAGCCGATAGAATTACACTGTGTATAGAATTACACCAGCAAATTTTTGTGATCATAATGAAAGTGAGCAGTGAAGAAAAAAAAAGAGCGATGAAGGTCATGATGTGCACTGATGTACAGATGCAGCTCCTTGCCCCCCCGCACACGCACACCTTATTTCTTGCAGCTTTCAGTGCACTTGCTGGGACGTAAATGCTTTGCAACCCAACACGACAGAAACTGGAGAGCAAAGATGGAAGCCGAGTGCTAACTTTAAACTTAGTTGAAAGCTAAACGCTGTTTTTGTGTACTCACTCTCTCAAACCTTGTCCTGTTGCGCTGCTCCACGTAATGAATCTTAATTAACTAGATGTGGTACGAAGACAAGTTTTAGCAAAGAGGGTCAAATTATTTGACATCCTTGATAATTAAGTACATGACGCCCTCTCGTCATTTTTGCTATCATGATAGCACCTCAAAACCCTTCATGAAATAACAAGACGCTGCCATGAAGCATTTCGCCCACATAATGTTGTAATGTATTGTGGCATGAAATTTGACTGCCCTTCTAGCTAGTTTAACGTCATTGAATAGCTCGTACAGGCAGGGCTTTCACTGACTAATAGAAAAAGGCAGGCACATGTCAAACCAAGTGAAAATAGCAAAAAAGCAAGCATGTGTTGGAACATGGCAAGTGCAAAAACAGGAGGGGTCACTACATGCGTGAACGTGCACCATCCAGAAACACAAAACTCTTCACCACACAGTGAAGTTGATGGTTTGCTCACGCCGGAGCATACCTCCCGCTTCATCCGAGTGGCTTCTGCAATAACGGGGGTAGGTTCATCTTTGTGCCGGTACAAAACTGATGTGTTAAACTAATGATGACAACCACATTGATCACAATGAAGAGCCAGAAAAGCCATCTATCTTGTTTCACATGTTACTTGTATGCTCACAAAGCCGGTAGTTGAGGCACCTACCTGACAGTCTGTCCGATGTAGCAGGCACCACACGACGACAGAGGAATTCTCTAAACAACCCTGCATACACAGTTCATGAACCGGTTATGATGCTTCACTATACATTTGAACGGCTCGTCTCGCAACAGGGCTGCTCTTCTGCAAGAGTGAGGCCAGCTTGTGTGGAGCCGAAAAAACAGTATGCATGCCCACATGCTCACTGATTTTATCAGTCTCTGCGATAGTTGGTGTTCAGATGGGTTGACCTCGACTTTTTCGCGCCTTACCACACTCTCTTGGACGCCACCGTTTGCTGTACGCCCAACGTACTTGTGAGCTCTATGTAAGCAGGACTTTTCTGGGGCATTTATGTAGCACCTTCTAATGATAGCCCTTTCTACGAGTTTACTGCGACAAGAGGTGTAAGGCAGCAAGCGTTTTTGCACGCGAGGTTGGTATTGCCAGCAAACTTGGTCAGCGAAAAAAAAACAATTTGAGACCATGAAACCGAAACGAACTTTCTGCAGGAATTACGAGTCAGAGTCATGGACGGAAGGCAAATCTCAAATGTGCGCTGACCTTGACCCATGAAATGCCAGCAGAAAATTCCCTTCAGTTTCGTTTCTTGATCTCAAATTGTCTTTTTTGCTGACCATGTTTGCTGGCAACACCAACCTTGCGTATGCAAAGCCGCGGTGCCTTACACCTCGTCTCACAGTAAACTCGTCAAAAGGGCTAACATCAAAAGGTGCTTCATGAATGGCCGAAGCAGGTCTTGCCACCATGCCGTTGACATGAGCTTCAATATACAGGCGGGCCGGCCTCAAGAAGTCGAGTTACCCAGAGACATTGCTATTAACTGTAGCTGAAAGCATCTGCAGAGCTCAGAAGTACGTAGGCTGCACAGCACACGGTGGGGCCCAAGAGAGTATGGTAAGGCGCAAGAATGTCGCGGCCATCCCGCTCAAATGCCATTTATCACACAGACTGAAGATCGGTCGACACATGGGTGTGCATGTTGCTTTTTCGGCTCCGCACAAGCTCGGTCTCACTCTTGCAGAAGAGCAGCCCTGGCGCAAGACGAGTAGTTAAATGCAAGATGAACAATCGTAACCAGTTCATGGTGTGTGCGGGATTGTTTACAGAATTCCTCTGTAGTGTAGTGCCTGCTACGCCAGACAGACTGGCAGGCGCTTCAACAAACGGCTTCGTGAGCAGGCAAATAACGTCCAAAATATGAGGGATGGTTTCCTGGCTCTTCATTGTGATCAGTGCGGTTGCCGTACTGAGTTCGATAACGCATCGGTTTTGTACCGGCACAAAGATGACCGGACCCGCATTATTGTAAAGGTGGCTCAGATGAGGCAGGAGGCATGCTCCGGCGTGATCAAGCCGTCCATTTCACTGTATGATAAAGAGTTTGCGTTTTTGAAGGTGTGGGATCGTGCATTCGATGACCCCTCCTGTTTTTGCACTCGCCATGTTCCCAACACGAGCTTGTTTATTCTGTTTTCGCTTAATTTCGCATATGCCTGTCATTTTCTATTAGTCACTGCAAAAACACTGCCTCTCTCTATATATATATACGTATATATATCATTCGTTTCACAAAAAAGCTCAGTTAAATGTTAGGGCTTGTTCGTGTGCATTCTCGTCCTAGATTTGAAACAATCATGACCTTGATTTTTAGTGCTTCTGTGATCAAGGTGCTGCCCGAATTATCCATGTGCGACTGCACAAAAGTAGCCTATAATGACCACTTTAATCTTGCTGAATGCAATGCATAAACAATTACTGAACATTTAGGAACTACACTGCTTTAAGATATACAGCACAGATCACTTGTAACATAACCGCTTACAGTGCACGACTAGATGTAATGCACTCTCTTCCGACTACCGCTTACCCTCCAAAGAAACTTCAGGTTTATGCATACCACTTACTGTTCAGTACCCTAGTGTGAAAGACCGACTTTAACGCAGCTGCCGAAAATATCCCCCCTCCCCCCTCCACTAAGGTGGCGAGCATGCTTCATAAAAATGGAATTCTAGCCCGGGAGAGAGCAGCAAGAGCAGACTAAAAGAAAACTCTGTGCCAGCAGCGTGACATAGGTTCTCGAGGTCAGGACAGGCTGCAGTTGCCAAGGTGATGGAGACGCCTTCGCGGTTTCTTGGCTCAGCCTACTTCTGGGCTGCACGTGCTTCGCATCGACTACGCATAAGTCGAACGTTTTAGATACATACCTGCTTTAAATGTACTAATGGTAAAAAGGTAACTGCAATGAATACCTCGCTGCGTCTGCATTTTCTGATTTTCTGACTGCTTAAGCTGTCATGGTTCACTTTATGTGGTTAGTGCTTATGTAAGGATTAGTGCATAGCCTTCGCACCATGATAACATATTGTGCCATAAAAATGAAGTGTGCCACTAAACTTGGCAACGCTACATTGCGCCGTGAAAGGTCTTCCATATTTTCTGAAAGTGCAGCGTTCAGTTGATTAATGATTGCGACATTTGCACGATTGCGGCCACACCTTCGCGGGTAAGCATAAAGAATAAATGAAGGCGAGACGACATCCGCTGACAAGTGTGCCACTATGACCGCTGATAGCCTATGGAACGGCTTAACGTGTTTTCTATGAACGCCTAGCAAACTTCTGTAATGCCTTCAGTATCTTCATATTTACTACACGGATAGGTCTTCATGTAATTTATCAGCACGTCCATTTGTATTAGTCTAGTATTTTTAATGTAATGAATTTCATTGTTTAAAACATAAAAGAACAATACTGCTGGCGAATAAAAATTTATAGTAAAAAAGAACTCTCTCAATCTTGGTCAAAATTATTCGGATTGATCTGGAGTGCAGTATGGTATTCTGGAAAAACACATTTCATCATTTTTATAAGAACAAAAAATTTTCAAACATTGTGTCTTCTGAATGTTGTCGCTACTGTGTCAAGTACATCTCTTGTTACAAGAAAATACAATAGCCTGCCTTATCCTTTTCTGACGCTTCCAAAATAGCAATAATGAGCAATTTTTGGCCATTGTAAAGTTTTCTACAAAGAAAACAACCGTTTGAATGAACTGCATTTGGGTAGTTTGCAACATCAATGCTGTACTCGTAGACGGGCAGTGCACCATTAATCCCTCGGCATTTATTATTTTTTCAATGGACGTACTTACATAAAGCCAACAAAGTTTCACGAAAAGCCGTGAGATGAGTCTTGCTTTCTGACACTGTGTATTATAAATAAAGAAATCTCAAACAGCGACAGTGCCGACCGGCGAGCACGCAACCTAAGGACCATCGCCATGCATATTTTCTTCGGCATGGCCAATTTGCAGCACAGATTGTTGGGATGTAGATTGCCTAGGTTACACGATACATTTTACGTCAGCCATCACTGTCCAACCCGCTCTCTAGACGCACACCGTACGGATCGTGCGGCGGATCAAGTGGACCGTGCCTTAGTGTAAATAGAGTAGCGTGTGTTGCGCGGGCGGATGCAATGCACAGTGGTTCAATACAGTCAGCTATTAAAGTGATCGCACAAATGCAAGGCATTCCGAAGAACCTTGAGCTGATCCATGGACCTGCCTATGAGATCGAGTGCTTCCGGTGATAACAGTCGTGGTGAAAACTCATACCCCTTGTGCAAAGCATTCAATCATGGCATGTTTGCCAATGCAGACCGGAGCAATCAAAACAGAATGTGTTTAGTCCATCGCGAAAACTACTGCCACCGAGCTTCACGTAATCGACACGCTTTAACTCCGTTGATCGTATATGGTTTTAAAATATACAATTGTGGGCCAACAAAACCAAAACTCCTAGGAACTGTTATCTAGAAGTTCGTTTCTTTTCCTGAAGAGACCTTGCTTTTTATACAAAACTTTCACGTCTGGCTCAGCACGACATAAAGAGACGGCTTGAAAGAATGCATTAATTTGCATCCAAATATAAATTCCCTGGCAACCAAGCAGGAGACAGAAAAAGAGGGCACGACTGGAGAGGCTGCCTTTGGACTGAGGGATATCGAACACAGAAGTGAAGTCGCATGCTCAAATGCAGTTCATTCAAATGGTAGTTTTCTTTACAGGACACCTTCCACTCACCGAAAATACTGAAAATGTCTCAATGTTATTTTGCAAGCATCAGAAAGGAAAAAAAAAGCGTGTTATGGTATTTTCTTGTAACAAGAGATGTACTTTATGCGGCAGTGACAACGCTCTGAAAACGCAGTGTTTGAAAATTTGTAATTCTGTTCTGATAAAAATGATGCAACATGTTTTCCAAAATTTAATTCTGCAGTCCTCTGAGATCAGTCCATATGATTTTGAACAAGATTGAGAGTTTTTTTTATTATATATATATTTTTCGACCAACAGCTTTTTTATGTTTTGAGCAAAGAAATGCATTACTTTAAGAAATACTAAACACACATTCAAATGCATTTGCTCATTATTCACAGAAAGGCCTATCCATGTTGTAAGTATGAACAAGCTATGATGTTCACAGGAGCAGAAACTGCGTCCCGAAATCAACTAAGTTTCAAAAAGACGCCACGTTTCTAAAGAATTTTTAAGAATACGTAAGTTGCTGTTAGTATGGTCGCGAATATACAAAAACTCACTTTTTGTAAAATAGTTGTCGTCACCCGGCGATACTTGTTGATATTCCTTTGTTCAAAAAAAAGTTTCTTTGAAAACAAATTGTGATTTCACGCTATTCAGTCATATGGGCATAATATAAAAATTATCAAGAAAAAATCAGTAACTTCAAAGTTTCAACATTTTTGCACGGCGCAAGAAAACGAGGACGTAGGGAGGACACAACACGGGCGCTTCAAAGTTTCATTATCTTTCGTGAAATCAAGCAGCGGGAAGCGGCTGTTTTAACAGCCAGTAAACAGGCTCAGACATATTTTTTGCACCCCCCCAAACAAGCTTGCCAATTCGTACAGTAGACCACGGCGATATCATTTTCCGAATATTACAGCGCGGCACGCCGCCCAGACTCTTCATTCTGAAAAACAATTCCCGTGGCTCTTTCCTTCAGACCAATCCCCCCTCGTACTCGCAGTGACACAAACTTGGCCATGGGCCACTTGACATACCACTCAGCTCGTCGATTGGTCCTTTGCCCTACGAAACGCCGCCTTGGCCCTGCGGTGATGCAGTTTTGGCCGCGCAGTCCGCATTTTCATTTTCCTGTGCTGCTCCTGGCGTTTTGTAGAGCCCGAGACTACCGGGAGAAGCGTTATTGCCAAAATGAAAGCCTCCGAGATGAAGAGGCGTCTCACTTCTTTGTCACTAGGGGAAGGGTGCTCCCCATGCCTCTATGACATGTGCTTATGTGAAGTGCCCTGGTCAGTCGCTGGCTGCGCGCCGATAACGTATCGCTGATGTCATGTCATGTTGCCCAAGTGGGCGAAGTCATGACGACGGGCTATGCCTTTGCCCTCCCTATGGTGAGGAAGGGTGGCGAGGCCGCATGAAAATTTGAAACCAGCTGAAACGGATGTTGTAGCCCCATAACTTCCTTTTTTTAGCACGTATTCGCAAAATTCTTGCGGCAGCACGTGTACATAGCAAAAGCGTGCATATTTCTTTTCATTACGATTTTTGGACCTTGGAGTTGTTTCTGGCCCTCTGGTTAAAAAAATGTGCATTGGCAGCACATGGTTTTCAGTTCGTTTTGTCAGTACGTTATTTGTATATAACATGTATACGCTGTGATAAACAGAGGTGAAATATAACAATAGCATTGGCTTACATGCCCTAAATTCCCCTAACAATGAATGGCATCGCTTATTGCATGCTGGTCTGACAATGAAGTGGCATCAAAATAAGTCAAGCATCCACATTCACAGACACCAAAAAAAAGGAAGCAGTCAAGTCTCAATGTTCACAGAAACCAAAAAAAAAGAGGGCATGAGCATGTACTATCCGCGTCAAATGAAACCCGAACATAGGCAAGCATTCGCAGTGGTATAGTGCGTGCCGTCCAGTTGTCACCGTGGACAGGGCGCCCATACATGCGCGCGCCTGTCCACGGTAATAACTGGATGGCACGCACTATACCACTGCGAATGCTTGCCGCTGTTCAGGTTTCGTTTGACGCGGATAGTACATTTATAGTGAATCCACATGACAGACTAAATAAATTATATTCTGCAATGGATCATGCACAACGTGATGATGCTAGGAATAATGGATGTGGACAGACCATAGATATGGTGACCTTTGGGGATTCTTGTTGAGTGAATAGAGGGTACGCTACCTTCATGTTAAAGAAGAAATTTTCAGTGCTAGTGCTGCAGGTCGGTCCAGACTTTGATGAGTGAACTTTGCAGAACCCTGCTGGCTGGGGCTGGCCCACTTTGCAGTGATAGGAATGAACATCAGCAATCTGTGGTTGCAGTTCCTTTAGGCCCATGGGCTAGCCCAGGAAACCTTGGCTCCTGGAGACTGCATAGACAGAGATAACTTTTATCAACTGGAACTCTATTCACTGAAACATTATTTGTGTTTTCAGTTTCACTTTTCTTGGAATGTGCATACCAGTACAATTGGTTTCCTATTTGTGCAAGCTAAAATAAAGTAGAGATATGGGTGCAGTTATGATGTTACACAACTGAGCTGCCCAGAGTAGGAACAATGGGTGTCAGCAGAAAATTCCGACTGCTTCCAGTAGTTCTTGCTTAACTGTAACTGTTTACAACCTTTTCAATGCAAAGGTCATTACATGTTCCTAAGACGAATTGTATCATGCATGATGATAGAAGAGCCCAGGAAATTCACAAGTACATAACAAAAGCCAAATTTTTCTATGATGAATTTTTACGAAACGAGAGAATATTCCGTGGTCCTTTTGTTAATGTCCCATAGTCCAAGGTGAATGCATTTTTCCTGCTGTGCCTTCCTCACACAGGACTCGATCTAAGCACATGCTGGTATTGTCCTCCCAACAAACACCACACTGTAGTACTCGATCTTTCGAGATTAGCTACCAGTTAATGCCAGCATCCATGCACCACGCTAGGTTGGTAAGCTTATCAATCAAATCTAAAGCAAATACTATTATGCAGCAGAACAGAAACAATTAGGGTGGCAAATGAGACATGGCATGTGCAATTTTGCTACCCTTAATGCAAGAAATTATAGTGGTAGTTCTATCCGCTGATGTTAGCCAGAACTGCGATGTTTCAAAACACATCTCCAGATGTTTCATTAAATGTGTAACAGCTGAACTGATGCTTTTTGTAAAGCTACTAGAAGAAACTGAAGTCAATTTTATTTCAACAATGGTTCGAGCTAGTCGGTATTCCATATTCAATCATAATAAGTGCAAGAACTTCTAGATGAGAGATGGCAACAACCACGAGTGAGCATTAAATGGTGCTTCAACAACCAGCGCAAAGCAGACAAAGGACAAGAACAGGAGCAAATACAAGCACTGACTTCCAACTGAGTTACTGAAAAATGCCCATGCACGTATGTCGGCATACTACATCACGTGAGGACGCAAACAGTCGCGTAAGAAGGTATATAGAAAAAACTTACCGGGCATGACAGAATGCATGCCAAAGAAATGCACAACACGAACGAATGTCACGTCCAATGTTTTTCTGCTGAACTTGTTGACGCTTGTTTTGTCACTGTTTGCATGTGTTCACATTATGTAGAATGCCAACATATATACCTTTTTTTTTAATTCCGCAGTTGGAAGTGAGTGCTTGACTTTGTCGCTTTACTTGTTCTTTGTCTGCTCGGTGCTGGATGTTGAAAATAGATTACCAACTAGCCCAATGTAACACCTGGCTTTATTACATTGAGGTCTGTCCGCGACTGTTGCCTTCTCTCGTCTGAAAGCTTTTGCATTTAGTAGCATTTTTGAGTCATTTTTATCTGTGTACAATTTTTACTTCTGCATTACAGTTGAATGCTAACACTACATTACTCACATAGTGCTTGATTGGGCTTTTAGGCTATCTTGCATATTGCTACGCACAGATCAACAATACCAAAAATGAGAACTCTCACTTTGAAGACAGCAGTATTTGATATACAAACCTATCACAGCCATCCCAGCTCCAGAGTGACAGCAGCAACAAGCCTTTCAGTAAAACAAAAATAACAGATTAGCAAAATCAACTCTGCAGAAGTATCAATACAATCATGTAGCTTTCATGAAGAACAACTTTGCAAGTCAGTCGACAATGACTACATTCCCTTTTATGTTGCGCAATTTTCGGGGGCCACCTGATGCAGTATTTTCATCGAAGCAACTGCTGTGTCACAGGTGGAGTGACTAATCTTTTTTAGATGTGAAGCATCTTATGGCGAAGCTTAATCCGGTGGTGGTGGTGGTGTGCCGCGTGCCCACCCTTACTGCGCATGCGCAAACAGTTAAAGAAAAAAATAAAAATAAAAAAACCTCCTCTCCCCCTCTCTCTCTCCTCTAGGCATCCCTCCCCACGGCAACCACACCCTCACTGCGCATGCGCCTCCCTTCCTCTCTCCCCTCTTACACTCCCCCCCTCTCTCCATCCCTGCCCGCGGCGTCTAACTCCCCCCTGCGCATGCGCGTCCCCCCCCCCTCTCTCCTCTACGCATCCCTGCCCACGGCGTTCACACTCCCACTGCGCATGCGTGTCACCCCCCTCTCAATCCTCTCCTCCGCTTCCCCCCCTCTCTCGCCTCGCGACGCCGACGCAGGCAGCGTCTGCTAGCGAGTTTCTTGGTTGAAAAAACCGACTGCTCGCGCTGCACAACCGTTCACTGGCCATCCCGTATATATGGCAATGGATCTTGACCTCCAAGGTGGTGCCGGTGGAAGATTTCTCCTGTGCGTTGTTGAACAATAAAAATTCGCAGCGTGCGCGTTAACTAAAAGCGGAGTGCGGGTCTCTGTGTCCAGTCGGAGTCTTCTGTCTCTGATTGCCCATTAGCAGCGATTGGCATGTTCCAGTAGGAAACACCGCTCCATCACTGCGTGCTTTGCGCCTCCTCAGTTTTCTCTCCTGCGCAACGCTGCGATAGGGCCAGCGTCAACGCCACCGCCAGTGTAAGCGTTAGCGCCCGCTGCTTCACATCTACACATGGTTCCCTTTAGCGGGAGATGGTGTAATTTTTTTTGAGGCAACAATAAACAACTGCGTAACAACAAGCAAGTAAACAACCCGCGTACTGAGCAACTGCTACCGCACAAGCGTTTGTAAGCACAGGCATCCAGTGCGTGTTAGATACACTACGCACTCATACCGGAACCGGGCACCGTGCATTCATAGAATACTGTCGCAAGTGAAGGCACATTCACTGTATTCACAGTCGAGACCGGTCTTAACAATTTGAATTGAGTGATGCTGAGCGGACTTTATATTTATAGACCACGACTGTCCTCGATGCGGTAAATTAGTTAGATGATGGGATTTAACGTCCCAAAACCACGATATGATTATGAGAGACGCCGTATGGAGGGCTCCGAAAATTTCGACCACCTGGGGGTTCTCTAACGTGCATCTAAATATGAGCGCACGAGCATCTAGGATTTCGCCTCAATCGAAATGCGGCCTTCGTGGTCGGGATTCAAACCCGCGACCTGCGGATCAGCAGTCGAGCGCCGTAACTACTAGACCATCGTGTAGGGTCGATGCGGTAAATTTCAGTCGAGATTTGAGGTTGGTGGTTAGCTTCTGCACTAAGATGATTTTAACTAAGCAAACTAGTCGCATTAGGCTTGTCGCGCTCGAGCTCGCCTCAATGCACCTGAATTGTTTGGAGTATTGTTGACCGCATAGCCACACCGATTGGTGATCATGATCGAAAATTTAGTAATACCCCCCCATACATCCAACTCCGGCCACCCCTAAATAAAACAAGCCGGCGATGCCGCTGGGCTGTCTCTAAGGCCGGCGTCATGAGGTTTACACACAGCCGCTACGCCACGACGGTGTTAACATACTGAGTGATACCAGCATAAAATGGTCCCAAACCGCTTTTCCAAATGCCCCCGCGTCATTTTATCCCTTCATCACTATTTCATAGACCACTGGAAAAACATTACAGCTTGCGACGCTCGCTAAGAACAGATGACTTACACACTGCGCTACGCGAACGACATAGTGAGAGTGAACTTACCTCATGTGGAAGTCTCCAACGAGCGCGCACTGAGAACCAAGCATCGTTGCATGAAGGCTTCTCGATGTATCCAAGCACACACGAGAACACGAACACGGGACAACCTTCAACACCACAGCGTCGACGTTCGACGGTGTCACGCACACACACACCACACAACAAAGAGTTACCGAGAGTCCAGCAATGTAGCCATCCGACGTTACTCCTATTCGCTTGCGATGAGTCAATTTCGGCTCAAAGTGTTCTTGCTTCACTGTTGAGCGCAAATCACGGCATGTTTTCGATATAGTGACAGCATTTCGAAGAACAAACGACCAAAATCAGCGACCCAGCAGTGTGACACAGAGAGCAGCTTGCAACGGCATTAGAGATTGTAGCGGATTGGATTGTCTTTGGTTGGATTTGTCGGCTTCGCCCGCTGTAATCATCTACCACTAGCGGGCATTAAAAAACAATGCAGCGGCCTTTATAAAATGAACGTAATGGATACATGCGCACATATAGTCTGACAAACATTTACACCACTATTCTTGCGGCGGAGCGCAAGAATAGAGTGTATCACAGAGGCTATATGTATATTTTTTGGTTTCAATCACGGAGGCCATATATTCCTGGTTAGAAATGGTTTCAGAATTTTTTTTTTTTGACAACGCAGGTTGTAAATTTTGTAAATAAGTTTTCCGAGGTGACTAGAAGCTCTAACAGAGCCAGCTTAGGGGTGCTTGGTGCTCGTAAGAATCGCGTGAATGGTGAATAAAAATGTATGATAGTCGCGTAAGCTCCGCATCTGGAATTTGTGAAACACGTAATGCACGCCGTGCAGGGTAGTTCACTTCAACTTGCTGTATTAAAAACGATACTATTTAGAAATTTACCTTCGTTCTTCAGGTGCCCCCGGTAGCGGCATGCCACGAGCTCGATTCACTGCTCTCGGCCAAACATTCGCGGGAGCTGTTGCTGCTTCGACGCATTTCAACTTCGGAAGAAAACATTCTTATCGCGAGACAATATCAACTACGAGCGCAATCGTAGGTAAAGTTAGGATGCGTCGGCGTTTAACTATGTTTTGGCTCTTCGGCTCATGCGGCACGTCGAACGGGATGCAGTTGAGGCAGTTTGAGTTACAAAAACGCATGATCGCAGTTTCTCGATCGTCGTATTCGATCGGCACGAAGCCTGCATGCACGCTACGGATCGACGCGGCATATCGTGCATCGCGCCACTGCCAACGTATAACAAAAATCTGATTGTTATTTACACTATAGTTGGTTTTTAAAACGCATCGGATAAGGTGCACGACTGCTTCTTCAAGACCTCGTAGAAGTTTCGCTGTAGCTTTTAAGGTGAAAGCCTTTAATGTTTTCGATGCTCACGTCCGTCCGTCCATCCGTCCGACCGTCCGTGTCCGTACGTCATTCGTGCGTCCATCCATCCGTCCGTCCGTCCATCCCGTCCGTGTGTCCGTCCGTGTCCGTCCCGTCCATCCGTGTGTCGTCTGTCCGACAGTCCTTCCGTCTCCATCCGTCCGTCCATGTGTCCCCTCTGTCCGTCCGTCATTTCGTGTCCGTCCATCCGTCTGTACGACAAAACAAAAAAATTACACC
>JALIZH010019035.1:0-26235 GCA_030522465.1 Rhipicephalus appendiculatus | reverse complement strand
GGTTGTAATGGTCGTCGCTACCGGCGTCTGCGCCTTGAAAATAAATGCTGTGCTTTAGTCGAAAAATGAGAAATTTGTTTTTCCTTTGCAGCTATTTACCACTAAGTAAACGTACGCTTTGCGAATAGGTAAAAAGTGAAATAGAAAAAGTACCCAAAATTTAACACTGCAGCACTTCGTGTTCACTTTGACCCGTTTTCACAAAAATAAATACGATTTGAGAGATATCTGTAGCGTTAGTGTGTTTAGTAGTAGTTTGACATTTTCATTTACACATGTAATCTCAGCATAAACCACCCCCCCTCAAAAAAAAGAAAAAAAAAACAAGATTGCATGCATAATCTTTGTAATGCAATCTTGAGAGAGCTGTCTCCAAACATATGTCCCGTTACATAGACTCGCGAAATGGAATGTGCCATAAGAAAAAAAGAAAGAAGGGGAAAACATATGCTACAGTTCATCAGCCAGTACCGATGCCGTATGGTTAGAGGGGCTACGAAGCCATTTCTCACACTTTATTGAAAACCGTCTCAATTTTTATGGCAGAATAGCGCGAAACAAATGCAGGCAAGTGGAATGTTCTGTTGGAGTTGTTTGATCCAGTCCCATGTCCGTTTGTAAATGTACATCGGCCCGTCTGAGAGAAGTATCAGTGGGGGATTTGGGAGCTGACACCACGTGCAAAAAAGAAAAAAAGCTGGGAAGGACCGAAGCATGTAGGGAAATGTGTTTCAGCTCCACTAACATGGAACCTTGTGGGAGGCGAAGCATGCAGTGTTTTGAAAGTTATTTTTAGATGCAAAGCATCTTATGCTGGGCTGTGTCCGTCCTTCCCGCATCCGGCGTCCCGCCAACAGAGAAAGATAGGAGACCAGGTGGGTCGCATGATCCGCAGGGTTTCGAACAAGGGGAGGGGACTTCGATGTAAAGATGCGTTGCGGCTAGTGCACGCTTTTGTAACCAGCAGGGTCATGTGCTCTCTACCTTACCTCTACCTACGAAAACATGAGGAAGAAAAAAATCGATGCAATCATTAGAAAGACTCAGTGATGCGTCCGATACATGTATAGGCGCAGTTCTTATGCAAGAGCATAACTCTGTCTTACACCCAGTCTCGTACGCTAGCCGGCAATTATTGCCTCGAGAACAGAAGTACTCGGCGACAGAGCGCGCGTGTTTAGCTCTTTGTGTGGGCTATAGAAAAGTTCCACATATTTTTATGCGGAATCCCCTTTATAGTTCACACTGATCATCAGCCCTTGCAATATTTATCGCAGGCGAAACATCTCAACAGCAGAGTATTGAGATGGAGTTTAACCCTGCAGGAATATGAATTCCACGTAGACTGAGCAGCAGTTTTTCGTGCAGAAAAGCTTTCCAAAAAAGGGGCCTATTGTGGTGAAGTGTAGTGTGGTGGTGTTGGTGAAGTGAATTGCGATGGCACCGTAGTGTTCTATGAGACGTGCTCGGAGGCAACGGCAGCGATGGTTCACGACTGAGCGGCGGAGAGAATACGACGACGTCGGCGCGAAAAGTCACGAGTGAAACCCCAGCCCGCCGAAAGAAGAGGACGTTTGCGGGAAAGTTCGCATGATCAAGGTCCGTAGGAAGACCAATGGGAAGCAGGCACGGGGAAGAGGAACAGAAAGAAAAAAAACCGGCAGATCCCACGCACTGTGGGAATCGATGTAATGCGAAGCAGCCAAATCATGCTTTACAAAATTTGCATGTCATGTTTTACATGTTAGGATCTGTCATTTATGTTCGTCATACAGTCACGTCGCGCAATACCAAATTTGGTGTATATCAAGCTAACGAAACGGCCGCGAGCGCGCCATGAGCGTGGCATGCAAGTCATGTCGCACATGACAAGCCATGATTTCCATATTACCACTGATGATTTATGTTCGTCATACAGTCACGTCACTCAATACCAATTTCGGTGTATATCAAGCCAACGAAACGGCCGCGAGCGCGCCATGAGCGTGGCATGCAAGTCATGTCGCACATGACAAGTCATGATTTCCATATTACCACTGGTCATTTATGTTCATCATACAGTCACGTCACTTTATCCCAAATTTGGTGTATATCAAGCTAACCAAACGGCCGGGAGCACGCCATGAGCGTGGCAGGTAAATCATGCTTTTCATGACAAGCTAGTCATGATTTTCATGATATGACCAGCCATTTATGTTCGCAATACGGTCATGTTATGCCATACCAAATTTGGTATAAATCCCATTAACGATACGGCCAGGAGAGCACAAAGTCGTAGGCGGCTAGATAGCTAGATAGATAGATAGCTAGATAGATAGATACGCTCAAAGTCGCCGAAGTTCGCTAAGAAATGCTTCGCATTTAAAACGTTCGAAGACCAGTCGAGCGCAGAGCGGGTTGGAACAGTCTGGAGCGAAGGTCGCTGTTGTCGCGCGGCTGCGATGTCGGGTTCCGGACCCGAACGCGAGAAGTCCGACATGTCCAGAACGCTCCAGCTGGTCACGGAGTACCCGGAGGTACGCGGCTTCACGGGAGTCCCGGCCGTGACTGTTCCAGGCCACGTCCTTGGTGTCCGAGCCTCGACTCTTGTACCAAACCGCCCGTGGAGGGCGGGAACCTCCTGTGTGGCGTTACCTGCTGGGAACGAGCGCGACGCCTCAAGTGAACCGTGTCCTCCGTCAGCCTTCGACGTGCTGGCGGGCACGTTACCTCGGCGACGGAGACGTCAGCATCGCCACCTCATAGACGTCAGCCAACCAAGCCATCACCGTCATCAACACCACCGGTGACCTTTTATCTTCGTAAACGTTAGAGTGGGACGATAGAAGACTCACATCACGTTGTAACATAAGACAGATTTCCTAGTTTGTAATTCCTTAATTTTGTTCTCCATTTTTTTGCTTAAAGTTTCCTACTTTTCTTGTTGGATTGTTAAGCCGGCTTCGTCATATCTATTCTGAGGCTCAGAGTACCGTAAACCCTGCATGACAGGCCTTCCCTAATTGATCCAATGTCAGCGGGTAACCACGTGTAAGTGTGTGTGGCGATGCTTTTGCCCTCCAGTATGCGACAGGCTTCCTTACACACGGCACCAACGCTGAAGGCGTGGATGGCTGCCCTGGTGTTGCTGAATCTGTTGATCTTTGTCATGAAGAAGGACCAAGGCAAATGACTTGCTCAGCCGCACACGACGAGCGAGCACCTTACCGAAGCGACATTAACGGTTGAACCCATGTGCTTGATCGACACTGCCGCAAAACTATTGCTGTTGCCATACTGGGTCGCATGGACGAAGCAGCTGCCGCCAAGAAGTTCTGTCGCCCGACTTAGGAGCGCCACCGCCCTTACTTTACTTCTGTCCACGTTGCGCTGGGGATGCATCTTGCGCCGGGCGGGGGATATCATGATGTTGTCATTTTGCCCTTCTGGAGGGCCCTGGTAGCTGCATTCAACCTTGGCGAACGGGGCACCCATTTCAATAAGGAGCCGTCTGCCCGCCCTGACAGAGTCTGACAATCTGCACCCTTTCCAGCGCTTCTGCAATCGCTTCCGGGATATTGTGAATACCCAACTGCAGGAGTCGGTCAGTGCGTAGAAATCTACTCTTTTTTGTTTGTTTTTTTGGGGGGAGGTCTACTGTGAACTAATTTTTATCAGCATTAATCACAAGTTTACCGACACAGTCAGTGCGAGTGCAAGTTTCAGACCCCCAAGTCCTGCAATAGCGTCGTTTCACTTTCATTTCGATAGAAACTACATAAACAAGATACCAATAATTTACAGTAAACTCGAGCTTGACTTGACACTCTTGATGGGCTTTTGGCCTTGACTTCGGCGCCACGGTGCCGTTCCGTATATATATGTATTTTATCGGTAACATTCATAAATAAAATAGTTCAGTTGAATGTTTTTCGGAGGGCGCAACTACGGGTTCAATACTACGACCACTCGTTTCGCAATGCAACGCGTTTCATCAGCCGACCACAGCGCATACATGCTCCATATATACGATTTGCCGTTGATGATACGCACTTCTTTGGGGTGGTTCAACAGGGACAAAGGCGCCTTCCTCAGTGCCCACGATATAGAGCAAAGGGGAAATGGAGCGCTTACGACGTCGTCTCATCCGTCTTTCGCTGGATTGGGGCTGCCCGCCTTTGGCTCCATATTCCGACCCACAGAATGTGGTCACCTGTGCTCACGAACTTTTCTCTTTCATCGTTATGCATCCTTGAGGTGTCGCGGACGACGTGTGGCTGACAATAAATCGCGGCGCGTTGTCGCGTGATTCACTGTCTGTCACCGAAAGAATGGATTTTGTCCACTGATTCAATCATCTATTCTCGGTTGAACAAGGGCGAAAGGCCTTTCACGAGGAGCCTTTTAGGAGTCGCGGAACGGTAAAAGCTTCATGGTGTACGTGTTCCTCGGGCCTGTTTTTCTGGCGCCGTTATATTACCTAGAATTTTCCTGAAATCACAGACACCACCACGGGAGATTGTGGTTTTGCTCCCAAACACAATTCACATTCACCAACCGTCGCCCCCTTCCGCATGTTTTGCATATTTCCCCACAATACCAGGAGGTGTTGCGCACCTGTGTAGATAAGGCCTAATGAAAATTTTCAATTACACAAAACAGCGTGGCCATGCCATCGACAACACAAAAGCTTCGTCCGGTAGCTGCCTACATTTCGACCCTAAATAAAGGAACTCGGAGGGTGAATATAGCTCATCATGGACAAACCAACCTGCAGACAGACACACGGTTTCATCAGTCATGTGGCCTTAGCATAGCTAGATGAATGCTTGGCATCATTGCAGAAAGTTCGTCATCTGGCGCAGCATCGTTCCGTTTTACTCCAACGCAGTAACCGATCAACCACACAAGTGTGTGAGCAGGAGCATCTTCTATGTCAGCGCTCTCAGCCTGTGCCTGTTTCCCCTACCTTGTCTGCAACGGAGCTGCGGCAGTTTGTAGAAATAACTGCAAAACAGACAGTTAGTGCTTGCAGCTAATCTTCTAAAATCACTTCTCTGGATATTGCCACGCGCGTTTCGTATTATACTTTTGCTGTATTCGGTTTACGCCCACAAAGACTGTAAGCAATGCTCAGCGCAAACCGTACCTCATTTCTCTAGAAGCTTCGCGATTATTGTAGATCGTTGCGTTAAGATTGCGCGCAAGACGCGAACACGCGAGCTTATTCCAGAGCTTTCGCGACAACCAGTGATAAGGCTGGAATATTTGATGACACGCGTATAATTGCCGACGCCTTTCACCGCTCGTCAGTTGATCGACGGCCGACGCTCCGTTCGCCGCTATCAGTGCCAGTGTGTAATGCTGTGATGTGACTTTCCGTTTACCGGCCACAAGTTCGGCCTAATAAACAGTTTCATCTTGGACATACGGACTGCTGCCTTCGTCGACGTCACGACCACGTGACAATATTGATCTTTCCCTCCGCGGCGTTCTACTATGGTACTGTCGCGGTTTGAAAACAACGGGTTTGAAAGCTTCCTCAGCACATGCGCATATGCAAAAGAAACTGCCTGCGTGGGCGTCGCTTCTGCAGGAGACCAGCTCATTGCACGTTACCACGATTTTAACGCACATACTAACCCTATATTGCAGACGAGGGATGCAGCGTTCCCTCCTGTACTCCTAGTATTATGGCTGCGTATCCCACCAAGAAATTTTCAGAGTCATCCCGATTGGAAAGAGTGTCACATGGTACTCGTAATACAGAAATACTAAATTATAAAAGATTTAAAAGCAAACGAGGCACACACCGAAATATCTCTCCCGCCTCGAGCGCTTGATCTCAGGCGACGCATATCTTCTTTGCCGAAGTCGGCTGGACTACACAGAAGCCTTTGCGGCGGAAACAGTAAGTAAACAGATATAAATAAACACTGAAAACAAAATCAAATAAAAAAAAACATTTAGAATATAAAAATAATCTGTTGCCTCTAATGGCAGTTCGCCCCACGGAAGTCGAAAATAAAGAAATGTGGCCATTATGATGACCATAATAATAATAATAATAATAATAATAATAATAATAATAATAATAATAATAATAATAATAATATGAAGAAGAGTAGGAAGAATAGATATATCAAAATAAAAGAAATAAACAGTTCTACGTGAACCTACGTAAAACATGTCTGTCAAAACCTTTTGCCTCAGTATATCACGAAGTTAGAGGACGCCTTCGGCCTTGCTGACATGTCGTATAAGGATGTGTCGTAACTATCGGTAATTTTTTTTTCAACGCGAGGCCTCCCCGACACATGATCAGAGTTATAGCGAAAGCTGGAGGAGAAGCGATCTTGTAGCCTGTCGTGGCATCTTGCAGCCTCTTGAGGCAAGTACTACAAGTGCAGTAGCAGGGTACGCACTACGCTATTATTCATCATAATAAAATGAATCATAAGAAATAAATTAAAATAAATTAAGAGTTCTCCGTAACCACACGTACATACACGTCTCCCGCAAAATTTTTTGCCTCAATATATTACTTAACTGAACCATGCCGTTGGCCTTTCACACATTCCGTATTAGGGAGTATCGTAACCGTTGGTTATCCTTACGTTGGTAATTTTTACTGCTAAGCATGTTGTGCGATCACAACAGCCAATTTTGGTGGTGTAGTTATCCACCACAGCTCCCGGTTTCTGTAACAGCTATAATGCACAGTGAGAAAACAAAGTATTCAGAATTTAGCTTGATTCGAAGTCAGGCCCTTCGCACGGCAGTCGTATATTGTACCACAGCGCTACGCTGTTGATTTGTGCTTTGCGTCGCACAAAGACCCTATACAGGCTTCATGAAGGGCAAGAAATCATAGTAACATATGGAATGTAACGTTTGTGAACAGTTAAATTAGAAGCAGGCGTTACACAATGTAATCTGAATAACGAGTGCGTGGTTAAAAGCTTCCCACCCATTACAAAGGACGCAACAATAATTTTTCATCGTCTTCAGCGACAGCATTACTGAAGTACACATGGTGTCTTACAGATGTCTAGCGGGTACCTAGCTTCTCCGCAGAATGTTGAATAATGACATAGCGCGTATTTACATACTTCACAAAATTATAATTATTCATGACGTAATGGGTACCTTGCGACTGTAGTTGTAGTAGTCGCCCCAGGAGAGCTTAGAACAGGCTATAGAAAGTGCACTCCCCTAGCATTGGCTGTGACTTCGCAGCGCGAGCCACGCAGGCCTAACGTTTATTCTTTTAATATCTGTGAGTACGTATAAGGCACTTACTCCTACTGTAAGCTTCCGCACGCCGCTACAGTGTCGTAAAAAAATTACACCATCTCCCGCTAAAGGGAACCATGTGTAGATGTGAAGCAGCGGGCGCTAACGCTTACACTGGCCGTGGCGTTGACGCTGGCGCTATCGCAGCGTTGCGCAGGAGAGAAAACTGAGGAGGCGCAAAGCACGCAGTGATGGAGCGGTGTTTCCTACTGGAATATGCCAATCGCTGCGAATGGGCAATGAGAGACAGAAGATTCCGACTGTACACAGAGACCCGCAGTGCGCTTTTAGTTAACGCGCACGCTGCGAATTTTTATTGTTCAACAACGCACAGGAGAAATTTCCCACCGGCACCACCTTGGAGGTCAAGATCCATTGCCATATATACGCGATGGACAGTGAACGGTTGTGCAGCGCGAGCAGTCGGTTTTTTCAACCAAGAAACTCGCTAGCAGACGCTGCCTGCGTCGGCGTCACGAGGCGAGAGAGGGGGGGGAGCGTAGGAGAGGTGAGAGAGGGGGGGACGCGCATGCGCAGTGGGAGCCCAGGCAGGGATTCCTAGAGGAGAGAGGGGGAGCATAGGAGGGGAGAGAGAAGGGGAGGCGCATGCGCAGTGAGGGTGTGGTTGCCGCGGGGAGGGATGCCTAGAGGAGAGAGAGGGGGAGGAGAGATCTTTTTTTTATTTTTATTTTTTTAAAGGGTTTGCGCATGCGCAGTAAGGGAGGCCACGCCGCACACCACCACCGGATTAAGCTTCGCCATAAGATGCTTCACATCTAATAAACGGACGTGGTCATCTATACATTCGCCTAAGACGTCTCGAATACGAAAACCATCCTCCGCTTCCTCTTCTCAGACGATTCGCTGATCCTCCCCCCACCCCCCTACGGATGCGTTCTGAAGCTAACGCGGCTTTGCATTGCCTCCACAATCAGACGCAATAGAAGCTCCCTGCAGCTCACTTGGTTGTGCACTGCCCCCTTGATCGGGCCAGATTTGTCCAAGTGATGGTGTCATTTGATTAAGTCATTGCATTACGTCATGGTATGTGACTTCGTATTAACGTCACGTTGCCGTAATGACGTCTTTGTAGTGACGTCACAAATTTTGGCAATCTGTGGCGTCCTGATGCCGCCATGTGGTGACTTCATTATGTGATGATGATCTTTGGCTGGTCATTAAGGGTAACTGACTGGATTCCAAGAGATGGCAAACGCGTGAGGGGGGAGACAGAAAATTAGGTGGGTAGATGAGATTAAGAAGTTTGCAGGTATAACGTGGCAGCAGAAAGCACAGGACCGGGTTGATTGGCGAAACATGGGAGAGGCCTCTGCCCTGCAGTGGGCGTAGACAGGCTGATGATGATGATGATGATGATCTTTTGCATCACCCTTGTTGACGCCGGCGCCGCCGGACGCTGATGCCGACGGTCAAGTTTCGCGTGTAATGAGGCATTTAAGGCGTTCAGCTTAGAAAGTGAATACACAATATATCACTAACCATGCGTGGCATATGCCTGCCTGATTGAAACAATTTTGGGTTCTTCTGTCGCAAAAATATTTTTCAAACAGTGTAATTTATTATTTTTATATTTTTAATCATTCTGACCAATGCAGCGCATTCCATCATCTGCAAGGCTTTGATATCGAAAATAAGATGATAATATCCAGGCAATCATAACATACGAAATCTTGGAATACCAGGATGTAAACATGGTAGTTTTTATGGTAAGCTATAGCTGAAGGTAAATGTTGGTATGTAGATATCCCGGTGACCAATACGACTGAAACCATTAGCTCCCAGCGTTCCTTACAAAGTACACTTCATGTTTCGTGAAAAGAAAATACACAATGTAAGATTCAGATTTTGCTGATTAGCATTTTTGAAGCCGCAGGTGTCAGTAAGATACTCCTAATCTCGCATACTTACTACGGTATACTTCTTGCGTGCTACAAGTCGCTAAACTTTCCGAATACGAGCGCACGTCAGGTGCATGTGTAAGTACTAGATTTTCTAAATTAATTTCAAGTTTCTCACCTTCTATGTTAAAAAATGATATGATTGGGCTTCAGAAGGAACAAAATAATCGCTGCAAAGCGCAAGAATCAGCTAGAGTGCAATGTTTTGCTCTTAAGAGTACTTAAATGTTGTTGTACTTTTCGTAGTACACTGGGCCTTTGTGGGTGCTTACGTGAGGATTTTATTGTATGTTGCCGCAGAGTTCGAACCAGGTATTTTTTCCAAGAATGCTGTTTTCACGGTTGTCTGAAGCTCGCGGGGCTGCAACAGATGTCGGTGGGGATAGTTGAGAAGCCGTTTGTGTTGCCATTGTGACTTCTGAACCTAACTTGAGAATTGATGAGGAGGAGGGGGTATGACGACAGTAAATACGAATGCATGTCAACTGACAACGATAAAGAAGATGGAATAAAAATTCGCAGAATACTGTTTCTGTTTTGATCCAGGAAGCGGGGATCTTTACTTAAAGGTCAAATACAATAACATAGTAATGGAGTGCGGCATAGTCGAGCCAATATGCAGAGGGAACAGATTGTCATCTACTCAAATGCAAAGCATATACTGCCACCGCGAAACCTCCACAGCACCTACAGCAATTTCATGCAAGCATTCACCTCCACAATAAAACTACATATAACGACAGAATTTTCATTCATCGGAAAAAGTGGTGACGGCCCCTATTTACAGAGATGATCAACATTGCTGCACTCGACGCAAAGATGACATGCTAACCTACTGGAAGTTATGACCCACTATGCGTTGGCTGCTGCCATTCAATGGCATTATAGCAAGACACGACCTCCGCCCTTTCCTACCCAACAGAACTATCGGGTGGTCACCAGCGCCCATCGTTCCTGCTATTATCCTCTATGCTTACGGATATTTGCACAAGAAGCTTGAAAGGCTGTTGAGATGTACTGTCGGTGATAACAGAGAGAAGCGGTTTTGCGAAAAGTGTGGCGTTACGCTTCGCAAGAAATGTCGGTACCTGAACGAGTTATATATACCAAGATATACTTTGGTATTCGTTTGACAAGAGCCTACCGTGCTTCTTATTCTTGTACCAAGCCAGCTTCTCATTGCTTGGCAAGAGCCCAATGTACTTTCTTAAGTATAGTATAACTTCTGAAGAAATCAATGTATCTGTATAAAAATTTACAGCTGCTTTTTTCTACTGTAGTTTAATGAATATGAAAACATTCAATGAAATCGAACCAATTCGTCGGCTTTAATGAGTTAATGCTTTTGTTTTATTGATTTCCATGGCACGCAGAGTTTCCATTGAGAAAAAATCATGCCACCCAAACGTTGCCGCACCGTAAAATGACTTTGAATTGTAGTAAGGAGCGTATAATAGTTATCTACCACGTAGGTTGGGGAACCTAAATGATTGAATGTTATTTCATCAATGGCACAATTGGAATCTAAGTTTAGTTTACTCGAGAAGCTCGATCGGCAACAAAGGCAGTTTACGCTACGTTAGGACTTTGTAGGAAGACAGAGAGAGAGAGAGGCGAGAGACTCTTTGTTGGCAAAACAGAGATGTATGCCGGCGTATCATTCGCATATTGTGGTTTCACTCCGCCATTAGGATATCTGCGCCATGTGAAAAGTGCGTGGTGCAGTGACAGAGGCCGTAGCGGAGATTTTTTCATCCTGAAAAAGCTTTGTAGAGTGATTCCACGAGAGATCGAGCATGCATGTCCGGACGATATTTTTTGTTTGGTCTGGATTTTTTTTATATGTTATGCGGGCACATTCAAAGTGCACGGAACCGAAAATTTTATTTTCGAAAAACGCCCCGAGTGCGAGAAAAAATATTTGAAAGTGGCGGCGCGGGCGTCTTGTTTTTGCTAACCGCAATATTTTTTGGATTTTGCGGCCAAATTTAATGCGAACTGTAAACGTGCCGTCGAAAATATTTTGTGTTGGTATTAATAGGCAATACTGTAAACTACATCCATGCTTTTTTGATGCTGTCCTCCAAACGGAAAAAAAAATGTAAAAAAATGGCAAACACGGCCCAAATCGAAAATGTTTGCTAAGTTTGGTGCGTCTTCGCCCGTTTGGTATTTTACGCAAAAACTTCAAAACAGTGTCACATATAGAAAAAAGCCTTTGAAATATTTCTGCGAAAGATCGCTTTCCTACAAGCAGCGTTAAAAGAGAACAAAATAACTAAAAAAGCAAGTTCTTTCAAAAACGCCCATTTTCAAAAAGCGAAATAAAAAAAAACCCTGGTCTCAATTTTGACGAAAATTTGTTATCGAAGGGTGCTTATGTCAGTCAATGCACGGTTTCAATATCATATGTCCTCATTTGCTTTGTTAACGAGATATAAGGGGCCAAAGTGACCGTTGCTGTGTGTTCTCACTTCAGTGCCTTTGATGGTTGTTATCAGCTTGCCTTCAGCGTAAATCTACAGTACTAATTTTTTTGCTGAAGCGAAACTTCACTATGGTGACCTGTCTTCAGGAAAAATGTATTCTCAGATTGTATTTGTGTCTAGCGTGTGCGGGGTGGGCTGCTTCCGCTCTTTAAAGGACTACGCGTACAGAGCTTGCAGCCTTCAACCTCGCCTACAAGCATCAGAAGAAAGGTGGACGCACCTGTTCAACATATTAATCGCTTCATGTTCCTCAAGAAATGCTTGGTCTACCTCCTCGCCGTTCTCAGATGTAGACAGGTTTTCCATTAGACGCGTAAGGCAATGCCAGCAGACCTCCGTCGCGAATATTCTCATCATCTGTGGCAGTGGCCTCCGCAGTTAGGCAACAACAGAAACAGTAATGGCAAAAAAACAACAACTGAAAAACATTTACGCAACGAAAATGTTATCGAAACATGGGAGGCCAAGCTCGCCTCAGAGGACCTGGACCAACAACGACGTCTCGACGCCAGGGCCAAGAGGGCAGCGAAAGCCAGAAGGTTCCTGGAATGAGAAGACCTCCCACCTTGGGTAGACGCGGGTCTTGCACCGCGATACCGTTTCGTGAAATAAACGTTTGTTCCTCCTCCTCCTCAACAATCTTCTGCTTGTGAACGCGTAAATAATTGGCACAGAATACTCTTACCTAGTCATGGATCACGCGCATCGTGTGCAGTGAACAGACCAAGTCGATACGTTTACACTGAACAGCGCCACACTCATTCTCTCACCTATACGCTGCTGTCGTGAATGAGTTTCCGAAATTGCTCATGTTTTCACGCTTTATGACCAAGGCTTTGTCTGTCTAAACGCTTTTTACTACGGCAATTAATGTGTGGGTCACACTCATAGTCGAAATTAAGGATAACGTATACGTCTGGATCCACCAGTAATCCCTACTGTTCTCGACGTGCGAAAGCACTTAATCAAAATTGCCGACCAAACATCATAAATTGGGCAGCTTCGGCCACTTGCGGCTTAATCATGCTGCACCACGTTTCTGGCTGCTGAAACGCTGAGGTAAAGGTCGAGACTATACAAGATGACGTTATCTCCGACGCCGAAAACACGAGATTGCGGAAAGTGAAATTAACGGCTCATGAGTGGCTGAGATAACTTCTTACACATGTTATTTAGGCACACTGTGCGTCAAATAGATAAGATGGTTAGAGCATCCAAAGCACGTAACGGAACGGAAGCAGGCAGTGAGAAAGCACCTCCATAACACGGCGTGTGGAATTTAGTTACAAATTAAGCTAGCTTGTCGCTGCATACAGATGTTTTGTGTGTGCAAGGCGAGTTTCGGCAAAGTCACCTAAAGCATAATGGCGGGGTAAGTTGAGGTTGCAGGCTGCAAACTGCGAATATTCGCGACAGAGGTCTGCTGGCATTGCCTTACGCGTCTTATGGAAAACCTGTCTACATCTGAGAACCGCAATGAGGTAGACCAAGCATTTCTTGAGGAACATGAAGCAATTAATATGTTGAACAGGTGCGTCCACCTTTCTTCTGATGCTTGTAGGCGAGGTTGAAGGCTGCAAACTGTGTACGCGTAGTCCTTCAAAGAGCGGAAGCAGCCCATCCCACACACGCTAGACACAAATAAAATCTGAGAAAACATTTTTCCTGAAAACAGGCCACCAGAGTGAAGTTTCTCTGCAGCAAAATAATTAGTACTGTAGATTTACACACAAGGCAAGCTGATAACAACCATCAAAGGCACTGAAGTGAGAACACACAGCAAGGGTCACTTTGGCCCCTTATATCTCGTTAACAAAGCAAATGAGGACATATGACATTGAAACCGTGCATTGACTGACATAAGCACTCTTAGATAAAAAATTTTCGTCAAAATTGAGACCGGGTTTCTTTTTATTTTGTTTTTTGAAAATGGGCATTTTTGAAAAACTTGCATTTTAATTGTTTTTTTGTTCTCTTTTAACGCTGCTTGCAGGAAAGCGATCTTTCGCAGAAATATTTCAAAGGCTTTTTTCTATATGTGACACAGTTTTGAAGTTTCTGCGTAAAATAGCAAATGGGCGAAGACGCGTCAAACTTAGCAAACATTTTCGATTTGGGCCGTGTTTGCCATTTTTTTTACATTTTTTTTCCGTTTGGAGGACAGCATCAAAAAAGCACTGATGTAGTTCACAGTATTGCCTATTAAAACCAACACAAAATATTTTCGACGCCACGTTTACAGTTCGCATTAAATTTTGCCACAAAATTCAAAAATATTGCGGTTAGCAAAAACAAAGGCGCCCGCGCCGCCACCTTCAAATATTTTTTTCTCGCGTTCGGGGGGTTTTTTGGAAATAAAATTTTCGGTTCCGTGCACTTTGAATGTGCCCGCATAACGTATAAAAATCCCTGACCCAACAAAAATATCGTCCGGACATGCATGTTCGATCTCTCGTGGAATCACCCTGTTGCGACCACAAAGAATAGTATAGCAGAAGGCGAAAGGTACAAAACTTGTGCGGCGAAAAAAGAAAGTTTGCGGACCCTACCGCTCCGCTCCTCACAAAAAGTAAAACGTTCAATTGATTATGCTACTGCTACTACGTGTGTTGTCGTTTTTTTCTTTTTTTTTTTGCCCAGTAAAAACTTTTTAAAAACTGAACTTCCGTGAATAGGACGAACTTGGCCCTCTGTTATGAGGTAATATTTATATCGGCGTGTGTGCATGTTGCTCTGCTCGATGAGCGCTAGTCATGACATCACTGTCATAACCACGCTTCGAGGTTCTAGTAGATGGTAATAAAAAGTTTGACGGTAGAGCACGTTCCGAAGCCTGCGATTCAAACCAAGGGAACCAATCGGCATTATATAGCAAAAACAGCCGTCGCCGAAGGGAACACAAATAATTTAGCAGCCGAAATCACAGCAGTCAGTCGAAATAATATATCGGGAGCATTCCAATATATACCGCTTCTATCTCACGCTGATGCTATGGTTTTATTAACATTAGAGTCTCGGTTAACAAAAACTCACCTCGAGCACCATCATCCATTAAACTTCCCGCAGCAGGCAATCTGCTGCGTCATAGGCAACTATAAGGAAAATAACCTGTACTTGACTATCTCGCCGCGTTGACAATAACCAACTTGCTTTATAACGAATTATATATCGAAAAAGTGCCCAGGAGATCCAAGCCGGCATGACAGCATGTTTAGCCCCAGACGTTCGGTGGTCGCAATAAGCAGCAGGGCGCAGAATGCCTTTTTTGGCGTTGACGCTGTTCACATTCTGCGACTTAGTTGCCCACAGAATGTGCAAGATCGAGGATGTAGAATCCACAGCATACATTGTAAGGCGAGGGACACGCAGGTACGCCATGTGGTCGGCGCATCGTCAAGATCCTGTAAGACAGGGGGTCTCAAACACGCGGCTCGCGAGCGTTTCGTTCACGGCCTGCTGCCCGTACATTACTGTCTTCGGTCAACCTTTCTTTTTAAGTTTTCAGTATGTTCGTGAGTACACAGACATGACTGGTCTTATCAACGTGTTGAAGCGTAACCGGGAAACTTGGAGATCGGTATCGACATGTTGGAATCCTGGCACCAAATATCCTTCAGAGATGACCCGTATAAGAGATATGCAAAAGGTTTTCTTTCAAATGGCAACGTTTGCTTACATGTACAAATTACACCCTCCCCCCCGCGCCCCACCCCACCGCTTCTGCCATTTTTACTCTCCCGGCCTTTGCGGGACTACCTTGTGTGACTGCGGCCCGCTGGATGAGGCGAGTTTCAGACCCCTGCTGTAAGATATCTGGACGACAGTAATTTCCGATGACCAAAAGAAGACTAGAGAATCCGGGTGAACCTTTCGACTCTAAGACGTGCGACATCGGGGTATTAAATTCGTCGTAAAGCTTAGGCGCACACGTGAATTCCTTGAGATGAAATTCGCGAGATCACTCGCGGGAGTCGACAAAAAAATTTGGCACATCTTAAAAACTGTGCAAACAGTTTCATGTGAAGCAGTCAGCGAGTAGCTGTATATGCTACATTTTATCCGCTTTGAATCAAGCGTTACGACGTGCTTTGACGTGAATTTGTAACAGAAGTGGCCGTGTCTACATCGTGAGCCTACCAGACACGTCCACTACATTGGCGTTTAAAAGATAAGTTATGGTCTATCACAACCTCGTTACTCATGTTAGGGCACAGGCGTTTTATGGAAACAAAGTATGTTCTACTGTGCGACGATGCGAATATCACACACAGCATTCGTTAGCGGATTCATCGGTGGTCGAGTAAAGCTTGAATATAGATTGCTAAGTCATAGCAGTAGATATGTAATGTTCACTGGACTGCTATAGAAGCGGGACCAACACTGCAACCAGAGTCAACGTTAACACGAATCGACGCTTGTATCACAGCAGTACATACGTTTGTTCATTACTGTGTTATTAAAATTGATGACCAGCTGTGGAACCACATTGACGTGGTGCGGACATAATCCCTGAATACGATCTTTTTCATGAACACTTTCAAGAGTTGGGGTGTCTTCGTTCTAGAATACTTACCTACCACGCAGAATTCCTGGGTTTCATTCCTGTTGGGATCGTAATTTTTATTCTTCGCATTAGTCGGGTGAAAGTGCCCCATACGCATTTTCGTACCGCTTTTGCGTTCACAGTAACGATGTCTGTTCTAGCCGTTCCTGGGAAGATATAAACTGTGAATTATTTGTGTCACATACCAGCATACGAAGGCCAGTCCTATACGGGTTCGTGCCCTTTCGCGTTAAAATCACTCGGCTGGGAAACAAGACTTTATAAAATATCTTGCACCGGGCTACCACCTTCATTCGGTGCCACAACGAAACAACTCGGGGGCTCTTAAGCTTCCTCTTTCAGAGTTGCACACAGACACACAGACACAACCACACATACACCCAACCACCTACCCCCCCCCCCCACATACACAGGCACACACACACACGCACACGCGCGCGCGCGTGCGCACGCACACACGCACGCACGCACGAACGCAAACACACACACAAACACACACGCTCGCACGCACACACACACACACACGCACCCACACCCACACACGCACGCACGCACGCACGCACGCACGCACACACACACACACACACACACATGCACACACACACACACGCACGCACGCACCAACGCACACAAGCACGCACACACGCACACTCACACACACACACACACTCACGCACACCCACAAGCACAAACACTTATTATCGCCTTTCCAATCGCTTGCCGGTTTTCGCTTCTCGGTGGAGAGCTAACTGCGCCGCGAAAAAAGCCAATGTGCACACGCCCTCTGGCTCATAAATTTATTTGCATCAAGCTCGAATTTCTGCTCTCGGCCAGCGCTGCTTTTTTCGCTGACAATGAAAGACGGCGCCGCAACCGACACTGACACATGAATTTCTGCGCAACGAGCTCTTTAATGCAATTGCGTTAAAACAACCCCCCTCAGGCTGGCCGCTCTCAACGTGCCGTCTGCGCACGCGCGCGAGCTCGACCTGGAAAAAGAGGTTGGTTCACAGAAACAGGCGTGCTAGCACTTTCAGAATCCTCGGGTGATGAGACCACTGAGATGACGGGACTGCATTGTGGCGTCCGCAGAAGCGGGTTCATTGAAGGTGTGATGGCATGGCCATAGAGTTTCCTATAAATACACTAGAGGGGAACTCTGGCGCTAGTGTCTGCGGTGGCTGCAACACAGGGCGCTTCAGCCAGCATGGGAATCATGGGTAGTACACAAATTTGCCTAGTCTTGCCTAGTCTTCGTTCTTTTGGCTGCGTGTGGCTTGAATTCGCTTTCCGTAATACGAAGTTCAGCAAAGGTTTTGAAGTTACGCTTCACAGCCGTTACCTTTTTTGGCTCATGAATCCAAATACGCTCACGAAGTTCCCAACGGTCCATTCTTTTTTCCAAAAAAGAACGAAAGCGCAACAATAAACAAAGCCACAAGTGCTTTCGAAGCCCGCAAGCACGAAAACTAGGCAAATCCGTGTACTACCCATCATTCCCATGGTGGCTGAACGATCGCAGCGCCAGAGGCCCCTCTAGTTAATTTTAGGAAACTCTATGGGCATGGCCGTATATAATAACACGACGATGCACAACTTCAAGGCAAGCCGCATCCCAATTTTCAGGCCAACAGACACTGGACACAGACGTACAAGTAGCCAAATTGGCGACATGTGCGTTGCGCCTGCTAATCGCAATAACAAAGATTAGCGATAACAATAATAACACCATCAAGCGGTTCATATCAACGTGCATCATTCATTAAGAAAAAAATAAGGTCAATGCATCCCACAGTAATTCGGCCGAGCGGACCATGCCCCTCGTAATAGCCAGTAACATTAACATTGATTACCAAAAACAGAACAGCGCTTGGTTCGTATACCTCATCAAAAACGTTTTCGATGCGGACAGGGCATCACGAGACGTGGTTTCCACGTCGACGACAAGAGGCATCATATCATTTCTTCCGAAGAGCCATCCCTGACTTCAACAGCTGTACTATATCTCATGCTTCACTACACATAGACTCCTCGTCGCAGCGATCGTGAACGGATTTCATAACAAGTCATGTCGATCTCCTGGTGCTCACTGATCACGGTGACGACCTTGTTCAAGCACTGTCGAGAACTCCTTTCCCACATGCACGCGGGTCCGTGATACGTGTGCTCGTCCTTCTTCATAACGGAAAAGTCTAAGCACTACCTATCAGCTTACCGCTTCTGGTGTTGGCAATACCGATGTTGCTGTTGGCACGGTTACAAATTTATAAAACTAGTTGTACAACACATATGCGACTCTTGAACATATGTGTCTGCGTGTAATAATTGTTCATATCCTCAGCGTAATTTAATAACGTTTCGCTCAATAATAAATTGCGCCACAGTCACTTTCCTTCCGCATGCATCGCATCTTGCGGCGCCTCGCGTGAGTGACTATGACCTGGTGTTCCTTCTTTCGTCTTTTTTTTCTTGCTTTTAGAAATAAATTTCAGCAGAAAGTGAGGGCCTGACTCGCGTTCTTGTTCCGTCCGTGGTCCTACTCGTGATTGGCGCTCGCAATTGAACATCATCAGTCACCACTTCACTCAGCTTACAGTCTTAATGTCGCGGGTGACTAATGGAAAGAGTTTCGTACGTACACAACAGGATTTTCGCGATATTCATATGATGACCGCACAGACGCGTTCGTCATACGCCTACGCCCTCTTATGCCAATTTTCGTCTATGCCAAGTTAAGGGGGGCCAGCACGAGATCATCGAGACGTACGCGTTTAGATAGATAGATAGATAGATAGATAGATAGATAGATAGATAGATAGATAGATAGATAGATAGATAGATAGATAGATAGATAGATAGATAGATAGATAGATAGATAGATAGATAGATAGATAGATAGATAGATAGATAGATAGATAGATAGATAGATAGAAATTCTCAAGATGCGTTTTCGTTTGCTGAGAAATACTATGCATTTAAAAGAAAAAAAACGGAAGAACCTTTTCCGGCCCTATTTATGTCAGGGGTGTCGAAATACAAATGCCACAAAGGAGACGCGTGCAACCGTTTAGGCATAGAGCGGGGCTACGGCCTTTATAGCGCTCCCTCAGCGCCATCTAGCGGGTGAAAGTGCATACGCTGAAGCACGTCCGAGCTCTCCCTACTGCCGGCGGCAAATGATGCGTATACATGAATAACTCGCCGTGGGGATGCAGGAGAACATATTCTGTATGCCAGAGCTGGCTCATGCAGCGCTCTGCGCAGCAAGGGCTCGCAGGATCGAATCTCGGGTGGTACGCTGCAGAAATACTGGTTTGTGTGTACACACACACACACACACACACAAACACGCACATACCTATATATATATTGTGAGCGCGACATGCGAATGGCTCTTCATTTTCATAACATATCATCATCACTTGTACATCTTCGTCATCTGTACATATCATCAGTGTGATCTAGCTCGAGCCCGGCTGAATAAAGCGGTTCCTCATAAGTGGTGGACTGTGCTACAGGGCCGTCTGCACAACATAATACACTGACTGAAACAAATAACGCATATTTGGTACACTTTTTATTGCGTATACCAGTTGTGCAGACGTCCCTGTAGCACAATGTGCCAACGATACCGCAAGCTGCTGTACGGTGTCCATACTTCCCAACGGGCCCGCCAAGCAAGCTGACATCTTAAAGCGAACTCAATACTCGGAGCCTTGACATCAAAGCAACAAGACTTTCGACCACTCACGAGCCGCTGACACACATCTAGCACTTTGCCGTGCCGCAGCAGCAGCGTCGACTGATCAAGTGGGCACGTGGTGTGGCGCGAGCCAATGGGGCCCTGAACTAAGGGCTCCACCCAACGAGGACGATCCTTTAGGCCTGCAAAAATAAAAGTTTTTCTCTCTCTCTCTCTCTCCTGTCACAAGAGTCAGCTGCAAGGGCGACCTCGTGCTTTGCGGCGAAGTGGCAACAAAAGGAATGCAGGGCGTGTCTGAGGACCAACTTCAAAAATTATTTTCTTCCTTAAAACAAAAAGATTATTTGATTACACTTTCTTCATTACTTAGCCATAAAGTGGCCTATCAAACGACGCATCAAGAGGATTTTTACTTGGAATGCGTCAGTACGAAAAAATATGGTCAAATATGCAACAAATCGCATATTTTTTCCGATTTCACAATTTTTTTTCGGGAAGATTTGAAGTCTAATTCACCCCTAAACATTTTTGTACGTTTTCCTGAAAACCACAATATTGTCAAGAATGCTCTGACAGAATTCCAGATATTATATGAAAAAAATGGTGAACATTGAAGATTTTTGTTGTTTTTGAAAAAGGCCTAGCTGGCAGGGAAACAAAAAATTTCGGAATTGTTAAGTAGCACAACTAAACAAAACCTCTGTAGTAGATCAAGCGTCATTTAGAAGCTCTACATCAGGGGGTCTCAAACACGCGGCCCGCGGGCCGCATGCGGCCCGCGAACCTTTCACGTGCGGCCCGCGGCCCGCACATCGCTATGTCCGTCCCATATTTCTTTCTTTTATTTTCGTAATAAACACGTGCGTGAGCTACACAAGCATGACTGGCCAGAAGCATTGTTTTCGTGAAGCACCCCATGTGGTCACCATGTGTTGAAGCGTAGCCGTGAAACAAAAGCAGTATTTCAGAACCGGCGCCCAAATTTTACTACTTTTGGAGATCGGTATTCACATGTTGAATGGAATTCTGGCCCCAAATTTTCTCAGAAATGACCCGTATATGAGATATGGGAAAGGTTTTCGTGTCAATGGTATGTCGGCTGACAATGTGTACGAACTAACCCCCCCCCCCCTCCCCCGCGCGCTCTTACATTTTTCCATGACCCGGCCCTTGCGGGACTGAATTCTGCGACTGCGGCCCGCTGCCTGAGATGAGTTTGAGACCCCTGCTCTACATACAAATATAGATTTTATATACATTTTTCTATTATGCACAGTTTAGCAGAAGCGAGCGAATTTTCAGGGGGTGCCACGGTCCTGAGAAATTTTTGCGAGCAAAAATGTTTGGCCGCAGCACTACATGGAGTATACGAAACGGATGTAAATTTTATCGGCAAAATCTGCGATGGTTGAGCGCCACCTCTGGGACAGTTGGCATGGAAGGACCCATATATATATATATATATATATGCGACGCTATGGTGAATGGCAGAAGAGCCGTGGCTCATACGCCATACTGTTTCTTCTATTCCATGCGCGCTTCTTCCTCCTCGATTTCTAACAACCATCCTTGCTAACCTTCTTACGTCACAGGGTTCCCCCCCTCCCCCCGAAAGAACGTCCAATTTACAGGCAAACAATTAACGACCAGAGTCTTATAGGCGTAAAATGTTGGAACAGTGAGAAAGTTCCATGACCCAGGGGAGTTCCGTAAACTTCAGGGGAGAGTGCAGCAGTCCGGTGACAGAGAGAGCAGCTCTGGTGGCCGAGGCTGGCTGTTGCGTCCAGGACAACAAACCCATGCGCTGCGTATGGATGCTGATGAAGTTACACCATGTGCTCTTTTGAGAGTTGAACAATGTCGCGATGCCTTATGGCATCGGCAGCTTGGATGTCGTAGGCGACAGAATGCTTCTCCTGAGTGATGCAAACACGCTGCTTTCACATTGTGTCTTCCTTGAACGAGACTGACAATGCGATTATCATGTTCTACTGGAATACAAGCGGTGGTTTGTCTTTTTCGTCGTTTTCTTTGGTTTTCGCTCAGCTGTTTCGGTCTTAGAAGCAGTGTTGATCGTTGGTGCTGAAGGAGTCTCTGGCGACGTTCCTTTATGCGAGAAGGGCCTTCATCTTTAATTTGTCTTGGCTTTGAAAGGCTTGCTTCAGCACGTCGTCCTTTCAGCCGTGACTGTGCTTTCAAAGAAGTTTTCGTTGGTTGTTGAGCTTGTCGGAGGATCGGCTGTAGTCGTTGAGGCTGGTCAACTTGCCTGTGCTCGTTGTGCTGATGTTGCTCAGGAGATTGCTGTATGGAGCCCTTTTTGGAACAAGTTCATCATTTTCTTCGCAAGTTGACGAGTTCAGTAGGTAGCTGGTGCACAGTAAGCTAATGCTTGGCGTGTCGGGCACTGATGGTGGGGGGACAGCATTGTTAGGAAGGCTGCGACAGGCATCTACTATGCCATCTAATGCGGATGGTTCTTTGCAGGTGGTTCTCTGAAGGGGTCTTGTGTCAACATAAGCAACAGCTTCTCTTTCGTTTTCATTGCTGGAGCTGGTGGTCAAAGCTGAATCCCTATCTTTTCGACGTTTGGGTGTCTGAGCGCTGAAAGTTACCGCAATCGACATGGCTTGACCAGATTCCGAATCTTTGTCTCTTCGCGGAATGATCGAAACAAGCTCTTCTGATACATCCACCCGAAGAGAAAGGTCATGGCTTGGCCGATTACTTTCCCGACTCATCAGCTACTCCATCCTAACCGCAGCATGATTGTGAGGCGGCCGGTGAACGTTATGAGCAACCGAAGAGCCAAGTGTCGGAAAACCAGATGGTGGGCCGCATATGCGAGATGAGGAACCAAGTGCATCGGGTAGGTCAGTAACACCTCGAGTCCTACAATTCCGTGATGACGTATAAAAGGCTGATTTCTTTGCACTCGGGAAACCTGGTGGAAAGTTGGGTCTTCGGGGAAAAGTACTTGGATGCCTTTCAGTGAGCGATTACTCGTCTCTCGGGAATTTTGAATTCGTCCTCAACGTTTGAATGCGCTTCCTATATTCAGAAGAGTCATATGACGGGGCAGTCGTCGAGGGCGTTCCGATATGAGGCCACATTTGATAAAGATGTTTGCGAAGCAATGACTGCTTGTTACCGCGATGACCGAGTTGAAATGTCTCCTGATAGTGCATTGTAGACTAATAGAATAAACAGTATGGCGTACGAGCCACGCCACGTCTCCCATTCATAACGTCACACTCACACGCATATATATATATATATATATATATATATATATATATATATATATATATATATATATATATATATATATATATATATATATATATATATATATATATATATTGTACAATCTACGAAAGCAGGGCGCCTTCGATAGTTTATTGAGGCTACATGATTGCCATCATGTCTTCTTTCTTCTCTTCTTCCTGAGCCTGCCTTCCTAGTCATCTTCTCTTCATCTTCGTCGCCGTTCCGTCATGGCTCGATTATGTGTGCGGAACACTATATCCTCCCCAGTCTTCTGTCTTCATGCCTCCTGGGATGGTACGGAAGAATATTTCCTACTGAAGCATCTTCCGTTTTCCCTCTCAAGCCTTCGTAGTAAACAGTCTTCAATATGCCTTGTTGTTTTGCAGTTTTAAGCACTGTGTACGACCGATGAATGGAGATTTTGAATCCAGACCTTTACGCACCAGAATCATGTCTCCAGGCGTAATATCCGGTACCTTTGACACGTGTCGTTTGTCAAAATTTTCTTCATTGTCGTGTGGTACTTCCCCTGCGGTTTTCTTGACAATGGTGTTTCTCGAAGTGTCACCTTGCCAACGATGTCCAGTTCTTTATCAGCAGCAAGCCATGCGGTCTTTCCAAAACCCCAAAATGTGGACTGCATCCTATTCCGGCTGTGTAAGAGCGACTGCGATGCGCGACCGCGGACTCGAGTGAGCACTTCCAACCTCCCTTGAATTGTGGGTAGAGAGAATTGAACGTCTTCAGGTCCCGTATCGCCCTGTCAGCGAGGGAGTTGGCTTCGGGGTGATAAGGAGCAGGAAAACGAAGCTCGACACCCTTCTGATGGGCCCACATTCGGAGCTTGTCACTTGGGAGAGCTGGTCCGTTATCAGCGACTACACCTCTGACGTTTTTAAAATTTCTCTCTCTAAGAGCTGTATGACAGAGTTCGCATCTTCTCATCTGGCTTTGCAGCAACAAACCATGTACATTCACCTACTGCCACTAGAAAAGCTTGCGTTTTTCTAACTCCCTCGCCCTTCTTTTTTATCTCGGCGAAGTCGAGGTGCAATACTTGGAAGGGAACGTTTGAAATACTGGCACGACCATCTGATTTCCTCTTGGTTTGAACTTGGCTTTGTGCATCTGACATTCGTGGCAAGTTTTGATGTAGCGAGCAACATCCGTTTTCATGTTCTTCCAAGTGAATCTTTGTGTGAGCTTTCGGTGCGTCCTCCAGAAGTCATAATGACCGCCTGATTCTGGGCTATTATGATAAAGTCTGAGATTTAATGACACACTCGTTTCAGGCACATGTATTCGGCCATTCTTCAGTTTTAAGTCCTGATTGCCTTCCCACAGCGTTGCGATGTTTATGCTCTCGCAGTTTGCACCTTTCGGCGCGTGTAATCTTGAGAGTGCATCCGCGTCTCGATGCTTGAGTCCCGGGCGATGCACAACTCGAAAACTATATTGTTGGATCTCGCTAATCCACAGAGGCAGTCTTCTTTAGGCTGGGCCAGTTGAAGCAGGTGCGTCAGAGCTTGGTTGTCAGTGACAAGCTTGAAACTTCGGCCTTCGAGGTAACTCTTAAAGTACCTTAAGGCCATCACGACGGCAAGTGCCTCCTTTTCAGTGATTGCATAGTTCACTTCAGCTTCTGAAAAAGTATAAGAGTGATCTCCGATGGCTTGTTGCTGCCTTCCAGTGGGCTTCTCAATGTCGTGTTGATATAGTACTGCTCCGGTTCCGTAATGAAAAGCATCAGTGCACAATTCAAAAGGAAGCGAAAAATCCGGTAATGTCAACACGGGGTCAGATGATATAATCTTGACGAGATCCACGTAGCAGCGTTTACACTGTCTGGTCCATATGAAAGGAAATTCTTTTTGTGTCAGGGCTGTTAAGCATCTCGTTTTCGTTGCGTAATTCTTGATGAAGGCCCTGAAGTGACCAGCCAGACCCAAGAAAACTCTTTGGGAATGCAGGTCTTATGGCTTGACAAGATTAGAAATTCTCTGCACGCTTTCTTCTTTGGTGCTTTTCGTTTTACCGTTGAAGACTCTACCGAAGAATACCACTGTTTGACAGAAGAATTCACTTTTCTTCACTTTTATCTTGAGACTTGCTCGGCTCAACGCCTCCATCGACTTCGGATAAGTGGTCAGTGTGGTCGTCCTTGGTCCTCGAGTAAACGATAATGTCGTCAACATATACGTTGCAAAACTTGCCTATGTAGTCTTTCAGTACATTGTTCATCAGCTTTTGGAACGATACCCCTGAGTTCTTCCATGGGAATGGGAGACGGTTGTACTCGTAGATATCAAAGGGTGTAATAAACGCCGTAAATTTCTTGGTTTCTTCTGTGAGTGGTACTTGCCAATATCCCTTGCATAGATCAATTCTCGAAAACCATTTACATCCAACAGTTTCATCAATTCAGGGAAACAATTCAGTTTGTCTGTTAATTAATCGATAATCCATGCACAGTCGTAGGGAGCCATCTTCTTTGGGCACAATAGTGATTGGTGACGCAAATGCGGATGTCGACGGCCTGATGATGCCAGAGTCCAGCATACCTTGGAGCTCTTGTTTCAGCCATGATTTCTTCTCATAAGTTAAAGCGTATGGCTTTCTCCGGACTATGGTCGTGTCGTTCAGCTCAAATGGTACCTCAATTGCCGTTGTCTGGGGTGGATATGTCCCAACGCATATTAGTTCTGGAAACTTAGTTGCGATTTCGTCAGGGCACGTCGCTATTCTCCTCCTCTTCGTCACAGCATTATGCATAGGTTCCATTCGATTGTTCATACCAATGCCTTCATCTGTTGTTATAACGTCGTTCCACAGGATGTTCATTTTTAAGCGCTTCATATCTGGCCGTGAGAGGATGAAGTCGAAGTGAACGCCGGATAATACCAAACATTTCACGGTGATCTCCTAGCTGTTAAGAAGAATCTTCGCATTTGTCCATCTTGAAAAATCTCGCCGCGATCCATCGTACCCATGTACCTGAATCTGCTTTCCCGTGATTAC
>JALIZH010019034.1:0-20186 GCA_030522465.1 Rhipicephalus appendiculatus | reverse complement strand
TGCATAGTGTCATGTCGTGCAAAAAAAAAACTACAGGCCTGCGCGGAACTCGCAGCACAGCCACAGCGAAAGCTGGGAGAATGGCCTTTTTAGAGCCTTTTTTAAACATTCTTGGGGCAACTACAACAACCTTACCTGCATAGTACCCACTACGATATAAATCATCATAATTTTTGTGTAGTGGGGAAGCGTCTACTACGCCATTATTCGTCATTGTTCAGAAAAGCGCGGTGCCCGCTACACTCTTGTAACGCATTATGTGCACTTTGTTGATGCTGTGGCTGAAGACGATGAAGAATTTTGCCTGAGGCTTTTGTAATGGGTTGGAGCATTGAACGACCCACTCGTTACGCAATTCGATTTGTGTGACGCCCGGTTCATAGTTTACTGTTCTAAAACGCTTAACAACACACGTTAACGCGATTCCTTACCCGACATGAAGCTTGCATAGGGTCAGTTTGCACCGCAGTTTCAAGCAGTGGCGTAGCTCAGTGGTAGAGTGCTGGGCTGCCACGCAGAAGACCCGGGTTTGATTCCCAGTCGGTCATAGGTGTTTTTTATTTATTTAGTTTTTTTCTTATTTCATGCGATATTGGGTTACGGACACCGGCGGTGGCGGCGGCGGCGGCGGCGGACAACTACGGCGCAGAAACGACCCTTGTTGTGATCTCATAACAGCTTTCGCTGTAATAAACAGCAGATATCGGTATCATGTTTCCATATTTATTCAGTGGTGCCACTCATGAACTGAGATTTGGAGCAATTTTTAGAGCAGGAAAATTTTAATTTTGGAGCAGTTTTGGAGCACCTAAATATGAGTTTTGGAGCACTTCGGAGCAACTGCACGCTAACTGCTAACGACTTTATGAGATTTCGAACACTTAGATTGACAAACATCATTTCAAATAATACTGGCATGCTCTAAAACAATACTGCTATGCCTCTAAAAACGAAAGGTGATAACTAAATTTGTATATTTTTGGTTGAAATAAGAGCAACCAACCTGGTCACAAATGGCCGGCACTTTTATTTCAAAAAATAGTTGAGGAGCTGCTGAGACCATGGCCTCTCACATCTTTTGAATTTTTACGTTCACAGCTGCTAGCTTCGCCATATTTTCAGACAAGCTATACCTCGCGACAACTTTCTGGGGCATCACAGCCAAAGCTACGTGGGCGGAGCTTCTACACATGTGTTACTACGCCAAGAAGTCTGTTTGCGGGTGATTTCGGTTTTGCAAGCGCATCCAACATGTACGTTTTCGCACGAACATCCAAGGTTTATGATGTTATTTTTGAAATAGTGTATTAAAAGATAGGTTTATGCAGCTTTAGTCGAAAGCTATGACAAGCCTTGAGATACTTGTGAACGCAGCAGTGAAGGAAAAATACATGGAATCATTGCTGTGTTCTGCGAATTCCAGCATAACGCTAACCTGCCAGTGGTTCAAGCCCGCGGTAAAAGTGAGCACGATGCAGTAATGCTTGCATTTGGCTTTTTGTTTCAAAGCAATAAAATAATCTTTATTGCTAAGGAACACAGGAAGAAGCTTTATTGTAGCGGTCAGATTTATTTTTGAGAAAAAAAAAAGGGGGGGGGGGGGGCACGGCCGAGCAGGAACTGTGTGATAGGAAATTCAACGCAATGGCAAGAAACCATGTCCTAAATTTCGGTATCGTCGTTTTCCTTCTTTTGGAGACACAAAAGCTTTCTGGAGACGCTCACGTTATTTTGTTTGAGGACGCGAAGGCATCGATTGGTCGCGGATATCTTGGCCACGACCGGTGAGAGGCGGGCGTCTCACGTTTGTAAATCCACGGCCGTGGTAAATCCAAGCGAGTGAAACGCATTCCTTACTCGGTCAAGAACGTTGTTTTGGCAGTTAGCCATAGACATGAACGCGCCTGTTGCCCAGGGCAACACCTCCTCTACTTTATCAATGCCAGCCAAATGCGTCCGTTCCAGCCGTTCACCACCCTCTCCTCTAGCCCTTTCCTACTCTCACCCATCGCCTAGCCTTCGCGTGTGCTTTGCGTTCATGAAGGAGAGCACCCGTCATGTAGTGCCTCACGACGGAAATCATATGAAGTAATTTTTTGTTCAGTTGTGTGCAGATCCGTGGGGCGGCGTCTTGCATCCCTCGTATTCACTATGTTGGCGGTCACGCTGGCTCTGGAAGAGACACGGTGTTTTGAGATAGCGCGTCTCCGTTCGTGGCGCTATGCGGGCAACCAATGGGTGGTGGTGAAAACGTTTATTTGCCAGACATTTCTGCGGAGAAGCTCCGGGTAGTCGGAGATTCTTGGCTTGCGGTGGGGGGTGCCCTCAGTCCAGGGCTCCGCTTGCAGTAGCCGCGCTGCGGGCCCAGTCGATCAGACTCAGCTGATCTTCCAGGTTGTCGCTGGCCAGCAGCTCTTCCCATCGCTCCGCTGTGGGATTTTGTATTGGTGCTAAGGCTGTAATGGCCTGACATTCCCACGTTACGTGGTACAGGGTCGCTTTAGCTGAGCACCATGGGCAGTGTGGGGAGTATGCTGAGGGATGCATTTTACTAAGGATGTGCAAATTTGGAAACGTGCCGGTTTGAATTTGCCTCCAGCTGACCGATTCCTCCTTATTTAGTGTGCGGTGTGGTAGGGAATAAGCTTGCCTTAGTCCTCTATAATGGTTTAGGATGGCTGAGTAGTCGCAAGGGACGGGAACGGGTTCCTCAGGGGCGGAGTTGGAAGGTGCTCGGCTCGCATACCCTCGAGCTACCCTATCCGCTGCCTGGTTTCCCTCCAGTCCCATGTGACCCGGTGTCCATATAATCCGATGCCAGATTCGGGGTGTGTGTGTATTGAGATGCTCGCCAGTGTCTGTAGCGCTGAGAATGATATTGAAGGCGGGTTGGCTGATGCGCCCTTGTAGGTAGTTACGGCAAGCTGCTTGAGAGTCCGTAAGAACTGTCAGTAGCCGAGGGCGAGAGCGAGCGCGATGGCAGCTTCTTCCGCCTCGGTGATGTTGTGGCACCGCACGGAAGCGCTGGTACGCTCTGTGTGTGTGTGGTCCACGACTGTGGCTACTGCCTTGGTGTTGGTGAGGTCGTAGTTGGCGGCGTCAACATAGTACGTGGTGTTCTTGTGCGCGTGCTCTCGTGTGAGGGCTTCCACTCTGGCTTCCCGCCGGCCCTGATGTAGTCGGGGATCCATATTACGGGGAATGGGGGGCGACCTTAATTGTGGCACGAAGGCTGTCGGGAATAGGCTTGCGGCGAGCTGCGTCGTGAAGCTGGCCGATATAGCCGAGGCGTAGGGGCAGGTTACGGCCTGTTGGTGTTTGTGTGAGCCGCTGAAGCTGCGTGATGAGTTGCGCTTCGCAAAGTTCTGCATAGGTGTTGTGCAGACCCAGTGCGAGGAGCTTGCTCGTGGGAGTGCCCGGTGGTAGCTTGAGTGCCGCTTTGTAGGCCTTACGGAGCATTGCGTCCGCTTGGTCCTGTTCGGTTTTGGTTAGCCGTTGGTAGGGCAAACTGTATGTCACCCTACTGACCACGAGGCTGCGTACGAGTTTCAGGGTGTCCTCCTCGCGCATGCCATGGCGACGAGTGGCTACCCGAGATATCATTCGGGCCACTTGTAGTGTAGTGGTGCGGAGGAGGGGAAAGTGTGTGATTCACATGGCGGTTTGACTGTATCCACATGCCCAATATACGAATGATGGGTTTCTCTGGGATTTGTTCGCCAGCAAGGACAACGTGGAGACGGTAGCCTGGGTCATCCTGCGCCGATGGTGGGGGCTTGTGTTGCCAAATTCGTAGAAGTTCAGATTTTTCTGTTGCACAGGCCAGGCCTCGTGCCTGCACGTATTGTTCGACGCATGTGGCTGCTTGCTGCAGGTTATGTTCTTTTTCGCCAAGGGATCCCCGCGTGGCCCAGATGGTGATGTCATCCGCGTACATTGCGTGATGGATGCCATCGATGCGGTGGAGTTCGTGCGCCAAGCCAACCATAGCTACATTAAAGAGTAGCGGGGAGATCACTGAGCCCTGCGGGGTGCCCTTGTTCGGAACCTTGATAATACGTGATCGGATGGAGCCGAGACCGACCGTGGCCGTGCGGTCAAACAGGAATGACTGAACATAACTGTAGACGCGTTGCGCACAATGAAGAGCCTCGAGTCCCTCAAGTATGGCCTGGTGGCTAACGTTGTCAAATGCGCCCTTGATGTCTAAAGCCATAATAATGTTTTCTCCATGCTGGGGGGCAGTATCAATGACTTCTTTTAGTTGAAGCAGTACATCCTGCGTTGAAAGATGAGCCCTGAACCCGAACATTGAGTGCGGGAGAAGGTCATTGTCCTCGAGATAATCTTGCAGGCGGCTAGTGATGACGCGCTCAAAGAGTTTACCAAGGCAGGAAGTGAGGGATATTGGTCGAAGGTTTTCGATCTGAAGTTTCTTTCCCGGCTTCGGTATCATTATGACCTCCGCGTGCTTCCATTCAGGGGTAGCGTGCCGCATTGCCAATGATCGTTCAAAAAACGCCGTGAGTTCTTGTACGGCGGTGTCATTGAGGTTCCTGATAAGGGAGTACGTGATTCCGTCTGCCCCGGCAGCTGTGTTGCGGGTGCTACTGCGAATGGCAGCATAGACTTCGTCCACCGTGATTGGTCGGTCGAGAGTGTCGTTGGCGCGACCACGATACGGAGCCTGAAATGGAGGCGGGTGATAATCGCCAAAGCATTTGCGCCTAGCTTCAGCAAGCAACTCGTCGTCCGTGCCCTCAAAGGCGTGTATGAGGCGCGTGATCGACTTATTTGTCTCATTTTTTGTTCGAGTGGGGTCAATCAAAGCACGCAGAATGTGCCACGTGCGGGCCGTACCCAGTGAGCCCCGAAGAGAGTCACTGAACTGGGCCCAATTTAGTCGCGCCAGT
This sequence comes from Rhipicephalus appendiculatus, assembly GCA_030522465.1. Taxonomy (NCBI): domain Eukaryota; kingdom Metazoa; phylum Arthropoda; class Arachnida; order Ixodida; family Ixodidae; genus Rhipicephalus; species Rhipicephalus appendiculatus. The sequence goes on along the minus strand of JALIZH010019034.1, from coordinate 15,273 downwards.
TCTGCAGCATACTGCTCAGCCTGAGTGGAGAGAGCCGCGATCCTTAGCTTGAGGCGTCTGTTATGTTTTTGTGTCTTCCATCTGCGGATGAGGCTCCTTCTGGCTTCCCACAGATGTAGGAGATGGCCGTCCACTTCCGGCAGTAGATGTGTTCTGTTAACGGTGGCGGTCCAACGCTCTCGAATTTCTTTAAGCTGGGCGCACCACTCGGTGAGGCTTGTGAGGCTGCCGAGTGAATGCTCGCTCTCGCGACGGAAGCCGTCCCAATTTGTGATGCGTGCTTGTCCAATGGAGCGACGCACTGCACTCTCCGTAACTTTTGTGCGGAGAATGCAGTGGTCGCTGCCCAAGGATTCTTGCAGGTTGTCCCAATTATAGTTTGCACTACCACGGGCGTAGGTGAGATCGGGGCAAGTGTCCCTGCATACACTGTTGCCGATCCGGGTGGGGAATGCGGGATCGGTAAGCAGTTCAAGCTGGAATTTTTCGGTGGCAGCCGCAAGCTGTTTGCCTTTGGTATCCGAACGGTTGTACCCCCAGCGTTCGCAATGGGGACGTGTCACTGCGACGCTGCAGTGCGTGCGCTGCCTTTAAGAGATGCCTCACGAGCGATGTGAGGCGGCGGCGGCATTGCTTCGAGCTACAAAGAAGGGGCACGAAGGAACAAATCGGACAGACGTATGATATTGGAGAGGGAAAACGCGTCTATCGCTTCTCCGTGCGAAAGCGCTCGGACGCACGTGTGACGCAAGCAGCCCTACCCTACATGTGGCGTCGCATCACGACCACTCCCTGAACTAAGGCGGACCGGCGGCTCCCATTGACGGGCGAGCGTTTGCACTGGCATTGAATAAAATAGAGGAGGCGTTGCCCAGGGGAAGCTTTGCACTGGGGCTTTTATCCTCGAAAATCGCTGTCATCGCAAGCGCCAAGAACCGCTCCCGCCGTAGACGCCGACGGGTACGGTGTTACAGTACGCGATCTTAAGCGTGATTGTATCAGCAATATCAGGAAACCGAAATGCCGACCACGTATGGGACGCAATTTTGCTTTCAAGCAGCTGGTCTTGCTGAAGACTGACAGGTCGCCGGTGTTACTTTCAAGGTGGCTATCGCGATGAGAGACCCACTTGCGCTGACGGTATCACTCGCACACAACTTCTTTGTCCGTGATAGCATATGATGGGAACAAAACATTTCACGACGCACAGCTGTCTTCTTTTCTTTCTGCTCGATGAATACAGATCACCAGCGAACACGCATTCATCCTCGCTCACAAGCCACGATGGCAACCTGCTGCAACCGAACGACGCCATCGTTGTTTACCGGGGCAGGAAAAAGATGAAATGACACCAGAAAACCAGAAAACTAGAAACAGCAAAAAACGAAACTCCCGCACGGAATAAGCGTTCTTGATAACAATGCGAACGATCTTGAAAATAATAACTACATCTGTTGTTTTCTTTTATGCTACGTAGCATATAGAAGTTAGCGTTCGCGGACTACATGCAGAAGCGTAGTAAAAAATGCGTGATCCATCAATTATCATCAGTTATCAATTATCATCAATTATCATCAATTACCATCAATTATCATGCGTGATCCGGCTTCGTAGCTTTGGCTGTTCTGCCACAGAAAGTTGTCGCGAGGTACAGAATTGGCTTCAGCGAGTAGGACATGGCCAGACTCAATGTCGCTGATGTGGTTCTGAGCCAGGCCAGCCTTAATGAGTCCCTGGCCGCCACAACTCAGTGCTAAAAAAAAAGCGCAATAGCAAGCGCCTTCGTGCCGTACTTAGCCACTAGATGGCGATAGAAGTTTTATATTAAAGCGATCCCGTAGCTGCAGCGCGTGTGGAGATATTTCGGAGCAGGCTGGCTTGTGGACGCTACGCGCGCTCCTTCCTGAGCTCCTTCATGGTGCGCACGACGGACCGCCAGCACACTACGGTAAGCAGGCACATGGGCCCGCGCGGTTTGAAAACGGCTCGAGAAGCAAATTCAAATTTCGATTACGGCGATCACAATTTATTAAGCCGCTTCGTCAAACACGTCACACCCGTTTGCAGGCCACTACTGCCGCACGCATTACGCGCTGTCACTAATTTCGGCCATGACCTCGCAGATCGGGCCGCCCGAGCCGTCTCAGAGGCAACGTTTTGGCGCATTTTGGCGCATTTAGGCTCAAAATTGTGCTTTTTTTTATCAGGATGGCGCAGCAAATCTCGTTTGGCGCAGTTTGGCGCATTTGGCGCAAGAGTGGGACCACTGTTTATTCCTTATGATTAAGAATCAAAAAGTCGTGAAGGCTGGAGGAATCAGACTTGTGACTTGCTATGTTGTCGCTCCTGTTCAGCGTGAGCGGCCATGAAAAATGGTACCTGAAAAGAAGAACATGACATCATGATGAGAAAACGGAATCATAGTAAGAGTTTGCAATACCTACACAATAAGTGATTAACACAGACATAATGAAGGCTCACAACAAAACAACAAATGCAAAGAGGCATGGTAAGGAACCGTGTTTTTTTGCCGTTATCGTGTAAAACAACTTTCATATTGTCACGTGGGTGTGACGTCGACGAAGGCAGCAGGCGACGTGTCCGAGATGAAACTGTTTATTAGGCCGAACTTGTGGCCGGTAAAGGGAGAGTAAGATTACAGCAATACACGCTGGCACTGATAGCGGCGAACAGAGCGTCGGCCGTCGATTAACTGATCATCGTTGGAGCGCGCCGGCTTTTATACATCACGCGTCGAACATTCTAGGCTTATCACTGGTCGTCGCACAAGCTCTGGAATAATCTTGAGTGTTCGCGTGCTGTGCGCAATGTTAAGAAAACGATCTACTACGAACGTGAAGCTTCTCGAACACTGAGGCGCGGTCTGCGCCAAGCGTTGCTCACAGTCTTTGCGGGGTTAAACAAAGCACTTCAAACTAACACGCGTGGCAATGCCCCCCTCTGAAAAAGCATCGTCCCGATGCTTAAAACAGAACACGGGTGGGGGGGCGCAATACATGGAAGAATAAATAACAGCAATAAAGAAAGTACAATAAACAATAAGCACAAGCAAAAAAGTACAATAATGAAGCAAAAGTACAGTCCTCAGATTCACTAACGCGCGTAATATGGCTTGAGGCGCACGACATGAACGACTTCAGGTCGCGCACGCCGCCGCTGAGAGTTCGTAATGCCGTCAGGGACAATCTCGTAGTCGAGTGCGCCGAGGCGTCAAAGTATCCTGTACGGTCCGAAGTATCGTCGAAGAAGCTTCTCACTGAGTCCCCGTCGGCGTATTGGCGTCCACACCCATACACGGTCACCGGGTTGGTATTCCGTGTGGCGTCGTCGAAGGTTGTAGCGGCGACTGTCAGTCCTCTGCTGGTTTTTGATCCGTAGGCGGGCGAGCCGTCGTGCTTCTTCGGCGCGCTGTAGGTAGGTGGTCACGTCGATGTTTTCCTCGTCGGTCACGTTTGGTAACATGGCGTCGAGCGTCGTTGCCGGGCTCCGTCCGTAGACCAACTTGTATGGCGTCAACTGCGTCGTTTCTTGTACGGCCGTGTTGTACGCGAAGGTCACGTACGGAAGGATGGCGTCCCACGTCTTGTGTTCGACGTCGACGTACATGGCCAGCATGTCGGCAATGGTCTTATTTAGACGCTCGGTGAGGCCGTTGGTCTGTGGGTGGTACGCGGTGGTCCGGCGGTGGCTTGTGTGGCTGTATCCCAAGATCGCATGAGTTAGGTCCGCGGTAAATGTCGTACCTCTGTCAGTAATGAGGACCTCTGGGGCGCCATGACGCAGGACGATGTTCTCGACGAAGAACTTTGCTACCTCGGCGGCGCTGCCTTTGGGCAGGGCCCTCGTCTCGGCGTAGCGGGTGAGGTAGTCAGTAGCTACGACAATCCATTTGTTTCCGGAATTCGACGTCGGGAAGGGCCCCAGGTAAGTCCATGCCGATTTGTTGGAACGGCCGGCGAGGTGGCTCGATGGGCTGCAGAAGTCCAGCTGGCCTAGTCGGAGGTGTCTTCCGTCGCTGACAATCTCGGCAAGTCTTTACGTAGTGGCTGACGTCGGCAGTGAGGCGAGGCCAGTAATACCTTTCTTGTACCCTCGCTAGCGTACGGGAAAGTCCAAGGTGTCCAGCAGTCGGGTCGTCATGGAGAGCGTCCAGAACTTCTGGACGTAACGCGCAAGGTACTACGAGGAGGTAGTTGGCCCGAAGTGGCGAGAAGTTTTTCTTTAGGAGAACGCCGTTCCGCAAGAAAAACGACTCCAGTCCTCGTCTGAACACCTTTGGAACAACGGTGGCCTTGCCCTCGAGGTATTCCACAAGGCCCTTGAGGTCCGGATCGGCTCGCTGTCGTTCGGCGAAGTCATCAGCGCTTAAGGCTCCCAAGAAGTAGTCGTCGTCCTGGTCTTCCTGGGGTGGCCGGCTCGACGGGGGGCGCGAGACAGGCAGTCGGCGTCAGAGTGCTTTCGTCCGGACTTGTAAACGACGGTAATGTCGAATTCTTGAAGTCTTAGACTCCATCTTGCGAGACGACCTGAAGGGTCCTTCATGTTAGCTAGCCAACACAAGGCGTGGTGGTCGCTCACAACTTTGAAGGGCCTCCCGTAGAGATAGGGGCGGAACTTTGACGTAGCCCAGATGATGGCGAGGCACTCCTTTTCTGTTGTGGAATAGTTGGCCTCTGCCTTGGATAGCGACCGGCTAGCATAACTGATGACCCTTTCCAGTCCGTCCGTCCTCTGCACAAGGACGGCGCCGAGTCCCACGCTGCTTGCGTCGGTGTGCACTTCTGTTTCGGCGTGTTCGTCGAAATGCGCAAGTAACGGAGGCGTTTGCAGGCGTCGTTTTAGTTCTTGAAATGCTTCCTCTTGTGGCGTTTCCCACTTGAACTCGACGTCGGTTCTGGTCAGGTTAGTGAGTGGCTCGGCGATGCGGGCAAAATTTTTGACGAACCGCCTGTAATAGGCGCACAGGCCAAGAAATCGACGGACGGCCTTCTTGTCGGCGGGTGGCGGGAATGTAGCGATGGCGGCTGTCTTCTGAGGGTCGGGGCGTACTCCGGACTTGCTGATGACGTGACCCAAGAACAAGAGCTCCTCGTATGCGAAGCGGCACTTTTCAGGCTTCAAGGTAAGGCCGGAGGTCTTGATTGCTTCCAGTACTGCGGCAAGTCGCCGGAGGTGTTCGTCGAAGTTTGAAGCAAACACAATGACGTCGTCTAGGGTACACCAGGCAAGTCTGCCACTTCAATCCTGCCAGTACTGTATCCATAACCCGTTGGAAAGTCGCAGGCGCCGAGCAAAGACCGAAGGGCATGACCTTGAACTCGAAGAGGCCGTCTGGTGTTATAAACGCGGTCTTCTCTCGGTCTCTCTCGTCGACTTCAATTTGCCAATAGCCGGTCTTGAGGTCCATCGACGAAAAGTACCTCGCGTTGTGGAGTCCGATCCAGGGTGTCGTCAATCCGTGGGAGAGGGTACACGTCCTTCTTCGTTATTTTGTTCAGGCGGCGATAATCGACGCAGAAGCGTAGGGTTCCGTCCTTTTTCTTCACTAACACCACGGGTGACGCCCACGGGCTCTTTGAAGGCTGGATGATGTCGTCGCGTAGCATTTCGTCGACTTGGTTCTTTATGGCCTCGCGTTCCCGCGTTGAAACTCTGTACGGGCTGTGACGTAGTGGCCTGGCACTTTCGTCTGTTATGATGCGGTGTTGTGCGACTGGGGTCTGTCGAACTCTTGATGACGACGAAAAGCAGTCCTTGTATTGCAGGAGCAGGGTTTTCAGCTGTTCTTGTTTACGCGTCGGAACGCTCGGATTGACGTCGAAAGTTAGTTGGTGAGCTTGGTTCGTCGTAGCATGTTCGGGAAACTCGGCGAGAGCGAGGGCGTCGCTGGCTTCCACAATTTCTTCGATGTAAGCGACCGTCGTGCCTTTGCTCACATGCTTGTATTCGTTGCCGAAGTTCGTGAGCATCACTGTTGCTTTCCCTTCACGCAACTCGGCGATGCCTCTTGCGACGCAAATCTGACGGTTTACAAGCAGGTGCTGATCGCCCTCGATGACGCCTTTGAAGTCTGTGGGTTTTTCGCTGCCGACGGAAATGATGACGCTGGAGAGAGGCGGAACGGTGACGTGCTCTTCCATCACGTTCAGTGCAGGGTTCCCTGGCGTCGCGTGGGGCGGGAGCGCTTTTTCTGAGGTTAGTGTTATCGACTCAAGACCTCAGGTCGATGACGGCGCCGTGATCACTTAGGAAGTCCATTCCAAGTATCACATCCCTGGAGCAGTTTTGTAGGATTACAAAGCTCGCAGGATACGTCCGGTTATTAATGGTGACTCTCGCCGTGCAGACTCCAATCGGCGTTATCAGGTGGCCTCCAGCTGTCCGGATTTCGGGTCCACTCCAAGCGGTCCTTACTTTCTTCAGCTTGGCGGCGAATGGCCCACTGACGACGGAATAGTCGGCCCCAGTGTCGACGAGAGCGGTGACGTTGTGGCCGTCGATGAGAACGTCGAGGTCGCTAGTCCGTCGCCTTGCGTTGCGGTTAGGTCGCGGCGTCGGATCACGGCTGCGTCGTTTTGTTGCGGTGCTTCCATGCTGCGTCGTCAGGTCTTGTTTGGTCCGCGAAGTTTCGTCGGCAGGGCTTCGTCTGCTTCGCGTCGTGTTCTGCAGGTCTCGTCGCGTTGTCGTCGTCGGCGGCCGCGGAGGATCTTCGGCATTTCGTCGTACAGCAACCGCACCTCCATCGGTTGCTGCCCTTAGTTTCCCGGATACGGGCTAGGCGACCGGCCCCGGTTTGGGCCAGTGTACTGCCGGCGGTGCGGTGACATGTAGCGGCCGGGCGACGGCGAGCGGGAAGGTCGTCGTTCTCGCCACTGTGCTCCGGCGAGGTAGTCGTCGATGTCGCGAGGTCGTTCGCCTGGCTGCGGACGCGGCGCATTGACGGCGAATCCGCGTAGCCCCATCTGTCTGTACTGGCATCGGCGGTACGTGTGGCCGGCTTCTCCGCAATGGTAGCAGAGTGGACGGTGGTCGGGGGCTCGCCAGATGTCGGTCTTCCTCGGCGTGTACCGCTGGCCGGCAGGCGGGCGAGATGGCGGTGGTGGTGGCGGCGGCGGCGTCTGGCGACGGTAGTGCTGCTGTGCGGCGTCCTGACGGGGGGCGTGGAGAGGGTGCGTAGCGTCGGGCTGCAGCAGCGTAACTCAAGGCCTGCGGCTGGGGCTGTGGTTGTTCGGGAATTCCCAACGCTTGCTGGACTTCGTCACGAACAATGTCAGCGATTGAGTCCACTTGAGGCTGCGGCGAGGGTAAGAGCTTGCGCAGTTCCTCCCGAACGATCGCTCGGATCGTTTCGCGTAGGTCGTCGGAGCAGAGCGATTGAACGTCTGCGTACGCTGGCGTCGAGCGGCGATTGAATTGTCGGGTGCGCATCTCCAGCGTCTTTTCAATTGTCGTCGCTTCGGAGATGAATTCCTGGACAGTGCTCGGTGGGTTCCGCATCAGACCCGCGAACAGCTCCTGCTTTACTCCTCGCATGAGGAAGCGAACTTTCTTGTCTTCCGGCATTTCGGGGTCGGCGTGGCGGAAGAGTCTGGTCATCTCTTCTGTGAAGAGCACCACGTTTTCATTTGGGAGCTGTGAGCGGGTTTCAAGCAGCGCTTCGGCCCTCTCCTTGCGGATGACGCTCGTGAAAGTACCAAGGAACCTGGTGCGAAATATGTCCCACGTTGTCAGGGTTCGCTCTTGGTTCTCGAACCAGGTACGAGCGGCATCTTGCAAGGCGAAGTACACATGTCTAAGCTTGTCTTCGCTGGTCCAGGCATTGAAAGCGGCGACTCGGTCGTATGCCTCGAGCCAGCTTTCCGGGTCTTCAAGTGCTGAACCACGGAAGGTCGGTGGTTCCTTGGGTTGCCGCAGCAGGATGGGCGCGGACGGCACAGGGGCTGTCATCGTCGCTGCGGTCGAGGTCAGGGTCTTGGTCTGCCGGGTCTTTTCAGGTAGAAGCCCGTACTCTGGCGGCAGACCTAGTTGCCTGCGGCTTGTTCGCTGCTCGGGGTTGTCGTCGACGTCTTCTTCACGACTGGCGCTGGGTTCACGGCTTGACGGGGGGCGTCCGGTGCATGAAAGAAGCAGCACCTCCACCAGATGTCACGTGGGTGTGACGTCGACGAAGGCAGCAGGCGACGTGTCCGAGATGAAACTGTTTATTAGGCCGAACTTGTGGCCGGTAAAGGGAGAGTAAGATTACAGCAATACACGCTGGCACTGATAGCGGCGAACAGAGCGTCGGCTGTCGATTAACTGATCATCGTTGGAGCGCGCCGGCCTTTTATACATCACGCGTCGAACATTCTAGGCTTATCACTGGTCGTCGCACAAGCTCTGGAATAATCTTGAGTGTTCGCGTGCTGTGCGCAATGTTAAGAAAACGATCTACTACAAACGTGAAGCTTCTCGAACACTGAGGCGCGGTCTGCGCCAAGCGTTGCTCACAGTCTTTGCGGGGTTAAACAAAGCACTTCAAACTAACACGCGTGGCAATATAGTAGCTTTTCTAAGATGTCACTTGGTGACAAACTTGCAGCACAAGATGATGCGAGCTTTTTTTTAAACAACAAAGGCAATTGTTTTAGGCTCTCTTGCGTGGGTGCAACTCACCTCCTTTCCGACGTCGTCATGTCCAACCAAAGGAAATATGGGACCAACTGCCTCGTTCACAGGGCGAACGCCGCGGTTGATTTTCCCATCACTAATAGTGAGGCGCCAGACCATAGGCGACACCTTCGTTTCCCCCGAGTGTGGCTGTCAGCTGGAGTGAAGAGGAGAATCGATCCGGGATTCTGGGAATAACCAACACACAAACACACACAGGCTCATTAGTTTTATGCAAACCACCCTTTGTTCAACACACCGTTACGGTACACACATCTGACACAAGTGTTTCGTTTTAAATAATTTCGCAATGAAAAGAAATTTTCACGTAAAAGAAGGCGGGGACCTCGTTTCGCCATAGGAAGTGGCTATGCAAGAATGCAAGCACTTCTTTTCTGAGAAATCACTTCAAAATTTGCTTTCAGAATAAGCCCGGCTTTGCGCCGGCGTATTCCAACAACCAAGCCCACCCTCCGGCAGTCAGGTGCACGCCGTGAGCGGTTACTGACCGCGTGTTTTGCAAACGTTAACCGTGCTTAAATACTCAACCACATGCGAGTACGAACGCCCGAACGACACCAACGCGAGCGGACGCCGTCTACGTTGACATCAGACATGGCATATGCTAGAATTACCGCACATAGCTCCCACAGCCACGTATACTCATTCGATTCTGTTGTAAAGCCGGAACGTCATTATATACAGTGCGTCTCTGAACACAGATTTTTTTCTTTTACGTATCCACGCGTGGAAGCACCCTGCACACTCGAGTATCGATGGAAATGCTATGACGTTGACTAAAGCGCATCTCAAAACGATATTAAGCACTTTCAGCACTTCAGACACAATGTGCGATCACAAAGTAATCGCCCTTGATAAGTGATTGCATCACTCATTTTATGAGCCATGCAATCACTTACACAACAACGCGCATAGCGTGCTGAACTCGTGAAGTGACAGTTTAAATTGGACATCCTGCAACAGCCCCGCGGACGCAGGCTACTGCTGGACATGGCTGGCAGCCTACTTCCGCAGAGCTGCTGCAGACGCCCAGCTAAAGCTGTGTAATTAGTACCAACAAAAGCAGCCCACTCACCGTTAAGAGCGCACGTCCGCAACTCCAACAATATTCCTCAGCACGGAGCCTGGCGTGACCGCCACCGCAGATGCGCATGATCGCTCGAACTCAAGACTACAAGAAGCGCGACCGCGCCAACCGCGCGACCCGCGCAACCAAGCGCAATGCATTCCAAAAGGCGGAGGAGAAAGCGCAGGCGAAAAAGGCGGAGGCGCCGGGCGGTCGCGCCGGCTCTGTGGCGCCGGTGCGAGTGTGTGTGCCCGTCACAACGGCGCCGAACGGCAAACGCGCGATATGTATGGCGTATACGGCGGCGCCTTCGTCACGTAAGCCAATCGAAACGCGCTTCACGAGAGTTCTGTGACTCGGCGGAGGCTTCTCACGAATTGCCAACTCTCTTTCTCTGCGTCTACCATCCAAAAGGGGTCAAGTGAATACCCGAAGAGAATCATGGCTTCGTAATCATCTTTTGACTCTTTTTTTTTCTTAGAGTGTATTTTCAGCAACTCGACCAACAAACCTCGCACTGATCTTGTGCGGAATGTTTGTATTGCCTGCTGCCGGTCGAGAGTACGGCTTTCGAAGAAAAAAAGAGAAGGTGGATTTAGTATTGCAGTCGAGTTAAAAGAATCAAGTGAGAAAACACTTCATTCAGGCAATTATGGTAGCGATCGCGCGCCCCCCAATACAGAGACATTCTGCTTTACCCTCTTGAGTGCATTTGTTTGATTCATTCTTTGATGCAACTGGAATGCAGCAGTGAGCGTAAGCTTCCTGTTTACATTAAATTAAAATGAAGTGATGATACAACACACCACACGAAAGAGTCCAAAGTACGTCGGCGCCTTGTCAATAAATATTTCTTCGCTTCTTCTCTTCTGCCAACATGAGACATCATATGTATTATGACATCACTCTCTATAATTAGCTAGAAAGGTAATTAAGCATGCAATAATGGTGTCTTATAGTCATTTGTTGCAAAAAGTTGCAGTAAATTGCTCCGCGATTATGAGGTTCAAGGTATGAGAAAGCAGCATCCTCGCTGGTCATCCAAGACGAATGCTCAGAATGCTTTGGGAAAATTGAAACGACAGGGCGTCGACCGTAGATGCAGCAGTGTAGACATTACCCGTACATAAATATACGGTAATACAAGCCATGGCACCGAACGATCTGCCGTTACTAGGTCGGACGAGTGGATGGATGCTATGAGCGTCCCCTTTACAATCGGGCGGTAACCTATGCGCCACAATCTAGAAAAAAAAAACACATTTTTTCTACCGGTTTTATACCGGGGTCCATCAAGACTTCACTGACGTATATCCGTCTGGGATATGATGTTCTAATGTACAGTAACAGATGACAAAGAAACAACTAGAACAAATTACACCATCTCCCGCTAAAGGGAACCATGTGTAGATGTGAAGCAGCGGGCGCTAACGCTTACATTGGCGGTGGCGTTGACGCTGGTGCTCATCGCAGCGTTGCGCAGGACAGAAAACTGGGGAGGCGCAAAGCACGCAGTGATGGAGCGGTGTTTCCTACTGGAACATGCCAATCGCTGCTAATGGGCAATGAGAGACAGAAGACTCCGACTGGACACAGAGACCCGCAGTCCGCTTTTAGTTAACGCGCACGCTGCGAATTTTTATTGTTCAACAACGCACAGGAGAAATCTCCCACCGGCACCACCTTGGAGGTCAAGATCCATTGCCATATATACGGGGTGGCCAGTGAACGGTTGTGCAGCGCGAGCAGTCGGTTTTTTCAACCAAGAAACTCGCTAGCAGACGCTGCCTGTGTCGGCGTCGCGAGGCGAGAGAGGGGGGGGGAGCGTAGGAGAGGAGAGAGGGGGGGCGCGCATGCGCAGTGGGAGTGTGGACGCTGCGGGCTGAGATGCCTAGAGGAGAGAGGGGGGAGCGTAGGAGAGGAGAGAGAGGGGGGGGACGCGCATGCGCAGTGGGAGTATGGACGCCGCGGGCAGGGATGCCTAGAGGAGAGAGGGGGGGGAACGTAGGAGGGGGAGAGAGGAGGGGAGGCGCATGCGCAGTGAGGGTGTGGTTGCCGCGGGGAGGGATGCCTAGAGGAGAGAGAGGGGGGAGAGGAGGTTTTTTATTTTAATTTTTTTTGAAAGGTTTGCGCATGCGCAGTAAGGGTGGTCACGCCGGCACACCACCACCACCACCGGATTAAGCTTCGCCATAAGATGCTTCACATCTAAAAGTTCCGTAACTGGGAATCGAACCTGTGACCCTCACTCCGCAGTGCGCGGCGCTAAATGACTCGACCACAAAGCGTACGTTCATCAGCATACTAACGCCTACCTACTTATATGCACCATTTACTGTCGGAGGTACTCAGAGCTCGGTGGTACTTCAGCGTGTTCTCGTTATCACTAGCGAGGTGGCACGAATGGCGCACTTTAAAGGTCGTCGCCCCGCTCGTTGCGATGAGCGCGCCTCCTATTTATAACATCTGCACATTGCCCTGCAGGGCGTGGTCGCCCTTGCGCGCGCTTATCTCGTGATGGAGGCGGTTTGTACGTCTTGTGCTTTCACCGCAAAGTTTGCTTGGAATTTACAGAGCGCACGCAGGTCACTTCGCTCGCTGCAATGGCGGCGTTTGCGAAAGGAACGCGCTGCTCAAACATAAGGAAGTAGCAACTGCGACAGTTGTCAGCTCGCGCTCGCCCTGTGTATACTTGCGCGTTCAATTATTGCGTCCTTCTCTGTGTTTGAGCAGCGCGCTTTTTGTGTCGAGCTGTGACAGCTTAGCGGCACTAGCGCAAGCCACGTCAGGCTTTTTCCTTTTTTTAGCATCAAAAGGGTACTCGGCATTCCGATGACTGCTAGCACAGACCGCCTCTGTCAATTAGGCGTGCACAATACGCTGGACGAAATCATCGAAGCACATGAATCAGCCCAGCTTGCTCGACTATCCTGCTCTTTGGCAGGGAGAAGAATCTTAGCCATTCTGGGCCTCAATCCAGTGTTGGCACAGGAGAGAAGCCATCGAATCACAGAGGAGCAAAGACCAAATATTCTTGTTGCACCAATCCCTCGCAATATGCATCCGCAGCACAATGAGGGAAGGCGTAGAGCAAGAGCGATTGCGATCCTGAAGAAGATCAAGGACGATCCTCAATCGGTCTGCTTCGTAGATGCGACACAATATGGACGCTCATCTCACTATGCCGTGGTCGCAATAGATAACAGAGGTGAAATCATTTCGTCGGCCTCCCTGACTGGGACCACTTATACTAAAGCGGAGCAAGTTGCTATTGCTTTGGCACTGTTGGATGACAAGAGGACGCAAATCTACTCAGATTCTAGATCGGCAGTCAGGGCGTTTGCCTCGGGCTCCATAGCGAAAGAGGCACACGACATCCTTAAGAACAGGACCATAACTATGCACACGATCACTTGGTTCCCGGCACACCTAGGTCAAAATTTGGACTCGCTCACCAACCTCAATGACATCGCCCACTCCCAAGCGCGCGTACTAACTCTCCGCGCGGGAGGAGAAGCCTTGTCACAGAGCAGAGTTCAAGAGGTCCGAGACACTTTATTCACATTTAATGATTTCACAAAGCACTTCTATCTGGAAAGAAGAGTATTTCCTCCACCACACAAAAAAGCTCACGAGACCACAGGCGATGACCCTTAGGATGCTACAAACTAATTCTTATCCGAATCTCGCTTTCATGCACTGTCTATTCCCAAGTGACTTCAGCTCGCAATGCCCTGGCTGCGGGGGAACGTGCGATTTAGAGCACATGCTTTGGCGGTGCCCCTCGTTACGTGGGGATAAGGACCTCACAGAGCAGAACTGGAGCTCGGCCCTCAAGAGCTCGGAATACCAGCATCAACTTTGGGCTGTCCAGAGAGCCTGCGACGCGGCGGTTAGACTAGGTCTAACTGTCCCCACGTGGGAGCGGCCCGCGGCGTCACCCTAAGGGGTGGCACTTCTCCGGATCTTTAAATAAAGTTCTTCGTACCGTGCCGTAGGGGCGAAGCTCCTTAGGGTGTGGGTCTGTCCCTCCTCTGTAGGAGTAGTAGTAGGTAGGTAGCCACGTATAGTGGAATGTACCCATTCCACGTGATAAAGATGACGATGACGCAGTATAGTGGAATGTACCCACTACGCGTGATAACGATGAAGTATAAGCGCGTTCCAGTATAGTGGAATGTACCCACTACACGTGATAACGATGACGATGACGCTGATGACCATGAAGTATAAGCGCGTTCCAGACCACACATTCTCTTTCTGCAATGGATGAAAACGATCGAGCTTCGCCCACTCATCATCATTCACTTCGTGGATATGGCGTCATTTTTTTTTTAGGGGCGAAGCTCCTTATGCCGTGGGTCGTGCGTCCCACGTTTGTAGTAGCCACCTGCGTGATGACGATGACGCTGCCATCACGGCACACCACATGGAATGTGGTGTCCCGTGATGACGATGACGATCGCGATGCCATACAACACATGGCATCGCGATATGGTCTCACATGCACATCGTTTGACTACATGCAACCAACCACCATCACGTCTTTGCCGTGGGGCGTGCGTCCCTTGTAGTTTGTAGTACGCAGTAGCCACCTGCGTAACCAGCAGTATCTCCCTGTGTGATGACGATGACGCTGCCATCACGGCACACCACATGGAATGTACCCACTATGCGTCATAACGATGACGCTGATGACGATGACGATCGCGATGCCATACAACACATGGCATCGCGATATGGTCTCACATGCATATCGTTTGACCACATGCAACCAACCACCATCACGTCTTTGATGATGTACCTCCGGAGCTTCGCCCACTCATCATCATTCCCTCCGCGGATATGCTGTGATTTTTTTTACAAGAATTCTGAAAGATCCCAAAATTTAAATAATTCAAGCAGCTTCGAAGAAATAACGTCGCGACGACTGGTTAAATAACTGAGCTGGTGGCTTCAAATTCCCATTTCATTGCTTGACTTTGCCCTATATTAGTTTTGCTACATTCTGCCTACATGAAAGCGCGGTATTCCGATACAAATCACCCAACAATTCTTGCAACGCAAGTAGCGTACAGCTGCTCTATATAGCGGCTGAGGCGCGCACAATTCTCGAAGAGGCTTGCTTTTCTACGAACTTTCGCCGACAGCGTCACCTTTTGCACATATTGCGCAAATGGAACCCGGGAAACACAGTGAGTATCCTGAATGGAACACCGAGTGTTTGCATTTCTTTCCTATGCCTGCCCTTTATCTTGAACACATCTATCTATCTATCTATCTATCTATCTATCTATCTATCTATCTATCTATCTATCTATCTATCTATCTATCTATCTATCTATCTATCTATCTATCTATCTATCTATGCGAAGCCAGCACTGGCCAGGTGGCGCGCCTAAAATTTACACGATGCTAATGGCGCTGGCGACCTGCCCTGGCGAGCTGGCTTGTTTAGTGATTAGTGAGCTGGCTTGCGTAGTGAATTGGTATTGTGTAGTGATTACCAGCCCTGA
>JALIZH010019033.1:0-41120 GCA_030522465.1 Rhipicephalus appendiculatus | reverse complement strand
AGGCGTGCGCACAAGGGGGGTTGCAGGGGGGGGGGTTGCAAAGTCTATCCCGAACATTGACTTAATGGGGAGGGCGGCTGCGACGAACCTTTTCACCCCCCCCCCCCCCCTCCACCCCCTGAAAGGGAACCCTGCGCACGTTTATGCTAGAGTACACGATGCCGTTTACATGCAACACATTGACTCCCTCAAGAGCCCTCGATTTCATACCTTGCAACTGCCCTGTGGTGGATGGGTTACAGCGAGAGAAGCTCGCTCGGAGCTCGCGCTAGGGCGAACGTCCTTTCCCGGTCATATATGCTTGAGTCGAGTTGCACCCGTAAATGTGCTCCCGCTTGGGGCACTAATGCTGCGTGACTATCTAGCGCATTATTAGGGGCGAAGCTCCTTGGGCTCTCACGAAATCCGTAGTCGTCAAGACTCGCCATAGTCCCTAGTCGGAGCGCAAGTACGAAACATCTGTGCGCAATACTGTCTACAGAGCGTACATAGCGCGCATATGGTTTAAAAATAGACCGTACTATGTCCGTCCGTGCGTCCATCTGTCCGTCTGTGCATCTTTCCGTCCGTCCGTCCATCCGTGCATCTGTCCGACCGTCCGTTCATCTGTCCGTCCTTTATACTAGTCGGCGACTTCAACGTACACAGTATGGACCTTGGGACCTCGCTTCGCTCCATCATCAGCATTCACTTCGTGGATCTGCAGCAACTTTTAGATGCGAAGCATCTTATGCTCGAGGCTATGTCCGTCCCGCGTCCCGCGTCCGGCCACTTTCATGAAGTAGGGAAGCACCCACTATGCGAACCAGAACACTGTTGTACAATAAAGCCGTCAACCACCAATGCAGTCACCAGAGTCATGGCCGAGAGCATAGAGGGGCTGCTTAGCAATGGCTAGGCAGGTGGTGTCTCTCGCCCAGGTTGACTCCATTCCTTGATGTTGCTTGCATGTGCTTGCGGGGGCTTAGTCCATCCCTCCTTCCCGCGTCCCACAACCCCACAGCGCATGCGCGTCCCCTCCCCCCTCTCTCTCTCTCCTCTCCTACGCTCACCCCCCTGTCTCTCCTATAGGAATCCTCTACTCTACGGCGCGGCGCCCGCGTCCCGCGTCATACACCCTCCCAGGCCATGCGCGTCCCCTCCACCTGTCTCTCCTCTCCAATGGTCACCCCCTTTCTCTCCTCTAGGAATCCTGTACTCGACGGAGCGGCGCCCGCGTCCTACAACCCCCCACACAGCGCGTCCCCTCCTCCTCTCCTACGCTCACCCCCTATCTCTGCTCTAGGAATTCTCTACTCTACGGAGCGGCTTCCGCGTCCCACAGCGCATGCGCGTCTCCTCCCCCTCTCCTGCAGTCCCCCCCGTTCTCTCCTCTAGGAATCCTCTACGGAGCGGCGTGCACGACAGGTGGTGCGACAGCTGCATACGCCGCTGGGGGGCGCCACGGTAGTTCCGCGGTATGAAAATGACGGAGCGCGCGCGCTTCATTCTATCTCCTGTGCAGCGCCGCGATGAGCGCCCGGGCCGCTGCCGCGAAACGAGAGCGGCGACGTTTCTCCCGCGCAAGCTAACCATCTCCCCGCTGCTTCGCATCCACACATGGTTCCCTTTAGCGGGAAATGGGGAAGTTTTTTAGATGCGAAGCATCTTATGCTCGGGGCTATGTCCGTCCCTCCCGCGTCCGGCGTCCCGCGTCCGGCGTCCCGCGTCCCGCGTCCGGCCACTTTTATGGAAGTAGGGAAGCATCCATTATGCGAACCAGTACACTGTAGTAATATGAAGGCCGTCAACCACTACCACAGTCATCAGAGTCATGGCCGGGAGCACAGAGAGGCTGCTTAGCAATGGCTAGGCAGGTGGTGTCTGTCGCCCAGGTTGACCCCATTCCCTTATTTTGCTTGCATGTGTTTGGAGGGGGGCTTAGTGCGTCCCTCCTTTCCGCGTCCCGCGTCCCACACCACCATAGCGCATGCGCGTCCCCTCCCCCTCTGTCTGTCCTTTCCTACGCTCACCCCCTTTCTCTCCTCTTGGAATCCTCTGCTCTACGGAGCGACCCCCCGCGTCCCACCACACCCCCAGAGCATGCGCGTCCCCCCCCCCCCCCCCCCTACCCTCTCCTATGCTCACCCCTTTTCTCTACTCTAGGAATCATCTACTCTACGGAGAAGAATGGACTGTTGGGCGAGTTGGTATTCACCATGCGCTTGTGCTGTTCCCGTCTCCCTTCGTCGACGTTTTTCGCGCATTTTTCTTGAAATACTCTACGGAGCGGCGCCCGCGTCCCACATCCCCACAGCGCATGCGCGTCCTCTCCCCCCTCTCTCCTCTAGGAATCCTCTACTCTACGGAGTGGCTCCGGCGTCCCACATCCCCATAGCGCATGCACGTGCGCATGCACCGCTGCCGTGAAACGAGAGCGGCGACGTTCCTCCCGCTCAAGCTAATTATCTCCCCGCTGCTTCGCATCCACACATGCTTCCCTTTAGCGGGAGATGGGGAAGTTTTTTGTCTTTTTTATTGTTCACATTGTCGTATGAAGATTTATTAGAAAAGCAGTGACGTCTTGGCAGTCAGAGTAGCGCTGGTCCGACAGGAAGGCTGAGCTCGCGCACAGCAACAGACGCCCGAGCGAATCTTCTTTCTCGTCTTCACTAAAATTGCCCCGGGAGAGAAGACAAGCCATCCTGGCGTCTCAAGGCGTAGGCAGTATCAAGGGGTCGTAGTACGGCTTAAGTCTGCTGACGTGAACCGTGTCCCGACCGCGATGTCTGAGGTCGTGGGACGGCGTCACGGGCTCAACTATGTAGTTGACAGGAGACGTGCGTCCTTTGATGCGGTAGGGGCCATCATAGCATAGGCGGAGAGTACGGGGGGGGGCTCGGGGGCTCGGGCCCCCCCCGGACGGAAGGCTTCACGGGGGGCAGAGCCCCCCCCCCCCTTCCCCCCGGTGCCTGCCCGGGATATTTTTTAAGAGCTTGGCTTAGGTTCCCGTCCATTGACAACGAGCGTTTGGCCTCCTGTCTGGCAGCTATTTATTTCACAGGGGGGATGTTTATACCCGTCTTTTTATTTCAAGGATTTTAAAAATTCCGATCATGGAACAGTGACAAGTGAAACACTCAGTTAATAATTCCCCGCAAAGAGATTTGTATGCGCAGAATATGTTGTGTTAACAAACAACTGAGGCGACCTCTTAGTGTTCTATAGTGGTAGTCAATTTTCTACCACCTGAGAATTATTTTTGGCCATCACAAATTGAAGATTAAAGCTTCCTGTACCAGCATTAGGCCACTGTCTTACGTCTGGTGCATGTTTTAACAAGGTAATGCATGTCAATAAAGAAAATAGGCGGGTCCCACTCATTGTGGGAATCGATTTTATGTGATGCAGTCACCCCGAGTACCAGCCTATACAGCATTTTTCGCTTTGAGCCAAGCGTTGCGAGGAGGATCGATGTCTTTGTGTAAGTTGAAAAATAAATCGGGAGTCATCACTAGAGATATTCATACTGATATCGCGGTTTGAATTATATTCTTTAATTTAGGAGGCGGACATGCTCTCTCTGTCTCTCTAAATATATACAGTTTCACTGTATATATACGAATCACTGTATATATACGATACGAATCTCAGGGGACCACTAAAAATATTCGTGTCATCCGAAATTCGTATCATCAGAGAGCATAAAAAATTACCTTGCGTCAAAAGAAAGCTCGCGTACATTTTCATTTATTGTTTTTCAGGGCCGCAGCAACCTAATGAAGAACTCTGAATGATTGTCAGTTAAGTTTTTAAATGTCCGCAATCACACCGGTACTCGTAAATATACGGTCCGTACGCGCGTGTTTAATTGATGAACCAGGTGCGTTGTAACCCGCGACAGCAGTAGCCCCTTCCAAATTTTAATATGCTTTTTCGCATGACACGGAATTACTGCGGTGAAAGTAACGGAAGAAGTGCTTTGACGCGATAGATCAAGGCCACAAAATTACAGAACCATGGTGCTATGTTATGATTTTGTTATCGCGAAAGTGTTGGGGATGTTTTTTTGGGAGATTTACGGCCCTGCTCGCACAAATACGATCTCAACAGTCGCGCATGTTGACGTTTTGAGGCCTGACTCGTTCGTCAAGAGAGTCCTCGCCTTCTTTCGGCCCTCGACCACCTTTCATAGGATGTCTGATGCACGAGGCAGGCACGTGTAAACACAGTACAACGACAGCAGCCCGCTTCGACGCGTTAGAAAAAAAAAAGCATGGCGCCAATGCCCTCTGTAATCTAAACGCGAAGGCACACGGAGGCACATTAGAGCCTCAAAGATTCGCGCACACAATCCCGGAGGCCGCGACGCGTCTCTGAAGGTTTATTCTGACCGTAAGAAAGAAAATATTTTTCTTACACCGTGATTCTGACGATTTGGCGGTGCGGCGCGCATGCCCGCTCTTGCGTTGCCGCACTCGCACATGCTTGGCGCGTCTTCCGCGACAGCGCGGACAGCACCTCTTCGTACCTGGGCGGTAGCGTACGTTCGTATCAAACGTCCCGGGGTGAAAATCGGTTCGTAACAACCGTACTCCATTACATTGCAGGCCAATGGGCCTTGGCCGGGACCAAAGAAAAATTCGTATCACCCCGAAATTCGTATGAGCCGTGTTCGTATCACCGAGGTTTCACTGTATATATATATATATATATATATATATATATATATATATATATATATATATATATATATATATATATATATATATATATATATATATATACAAAAAAAGTCAAACAGACGCGCGTGCGAAGCAGTTTTATTTACGTTTCGCTCGGGGTCCGAGCTTCATCAGAATTTTCATTCTGATGAAGCTCGGACCCCGAGCGAAACGTAAATAAAACTGCTGCGCACGCGCGTCTGTTTGACTTTTTTTGTGAATATTGCACCGGACCTAGACACCCCTTGTTCCTTCGATATATATATATCTATATATATATATATATATATATATATATGAAGAAGAAGGTGTCCTTGGATCCAGCAAATGCAATACTTCGAAGTAGAGGACGTGCAAAACGAAAACTTCGTTTATTTTTCCAACGTTTCAGCCGGGGCCCGGCCTTCATCACACACATCAGCCGGGGCCCGGCCTGATGAAGGCCGGGCCCCGGCTGAAACGTTGGAAAAATAAACGAAGTTTTCGTTTTGCACGTCCTCTACTTCGAAGTATTATATATATATATATATATATATATATATATATATATATATATATATATATATATATATATATATATATATATATATATATATATATATATATATATAACGGAGGCGTTGTCAACAAGGATAAAATATCTATCCTTGTTGACAACGCCTCCGTTGTGTTACAACCCATTGCTGAACCAAGACAACTGGCCCATCGAACTATTATTCTCATTGATATATATATATATATATATATATATATATATATATATATATATATATGAAGCGACAGGGAGAACAATGTAGAAGAGCAAGCCGGGCCCGCCCCCTCCGGCAAAATGAAAACTCTCCGCCTATGCATCATAGCGTGCAAGAAACTTGTTTGTAAGGCCAGGGCTGTGAGGAGGTATCCACAACCAAACGAGAGAACCAGTCGGGAAGTCTGGTGAAGACGCGTCATTGTCATGTCGCAGTTTTTCGCGACCTTGAGCGGCGGTTGTAAGTTTACGAGCGAGCTGCCTACAGTCCTTTGCATATCTCGCCGCTTCAGACACCGGCGTTCATTCGGAAGCGTCGGGTCGGTATGGAAGCAGTGTGTCCATGGTACAAGAGGGCTCTCGTCCGTACAACAGGAAAAACGGGGAAAAGCCAGTGGTAGCTTGTGTGGCAGTGTTGTAGGCGTAAGTTACAAATGGTAAAACAGCATCCCAGTTACTGTGATCCGACGCGACGTACATAGTTATCATGTCACCGAGCGTGCGGTTGAACCTCTCCGTCAAGCCGTTCGTTTGCGGGTGGTATGCGGTAGACTTGAGGTGAATGATGCTGCATGCAGTGAGAAGGGCTTGGATGACGTCGGAGAGGAACACACGCCCTCTGTCGCTGAGCAGTTCGCGTGGTGCTCCATGTCGAAGAACGAAATTCCGTAGAATGAATAATGCGACCTCGCGAGCGGGTGGCGGCTGGTAGCGCTGCAGTCTCGGCATAGCGCGTCAAATGATCGACGCCGACAATTATCCATCTGTTACCCAAGGAACTGCAGGGAAGTGGGCCGTATAGGTCTATGCCGACGCGATCAAAGAGACGAGCAGGGCAGGGAAGCGGCTGTAACTCGCCGGACGGGCGCTGGTGAATTTTACGCCGCTGGCACAGCGTGCAAGAGCGAATGTACTGGCAGACGAAGTGATACATTCCATGCCAGTAGAAACGTTGCCTGAGCCGAGCATACGTTTTCAGAACGCCGGCGTGACCATGGTGAGGAGCAGCATGGAAGTAAGCGCAGATGTCGGAACGCATGTGCCGTGGTGTCACTAGCAGCCATTTGCGACCATCGGGCATATAATTCCTGCGGTAAAGGATGTTGTCGCGCACAGTAAAGTGGGCGGCTTGGCGACGAAGTGTTCTCGAAGAAGGTGCGGCCGATGGATCCTGCAGGTAGTTGAGCATAGTTGATAGCCGGGGATCCTTCCGCTGTTCAGCCGGCATGTCCTTGGCGTCGATGGGGGACATGGATGTGAAGAGCGTTGACAGGGAGTCTACATCGGAAGGTATCGGTGACCGAGAAAGCGCATCGGCGTCAGTGTGCTTCCTGCCCGATCTGTAGACAACGCGAATGTCATATTCCTGTAAGCGGAGAGCCCATCGGCCTGATGGATCTTTCAACGAAGAAAGCCAGCAAAGGGCGTGATGGTCGGTAACAACGTCGAAAGTACGACCATATAGGTGTGGACGAAATTTGCCAAGAGCCCAAATTATGCCCAAACACTCCTTTTCGGTCACAGAATAGTTCGCTTCTGGTTTCTTCAAAGTGCGACTAGCATACGCGACGACGTACTCGTCGTAGCCATCCTTCCGCTGAGCTAGTACTGCGCCAAGTCCGATGCCGCTAGCGTCGGTATGGATTTCTGTAGGCGCTGTGGGATCATAATGCCGAAGTATTGGTGGTGAGGTAAGTAGGTGGCGTAGCTGCTTGAAGGCTTCATCGCACGAGGTTGACCAAGCGGAAATGCCGTTACTCGCCGTAAGTAAATTCGCCAGTGGGGCGATGATGGTCGCAAAATTACGCACAAAGCGCCGGAAGTAAGAGCAGAGGTCTACAAAGCTGCGGAGCGCATTAAGAGTTGTGGGCACGGGAAACTCGGCAACGGCGCGAAGCTTATCTGGGTCAGGCAGCACACCATCTTTCGAAACGACGTGTCCCAATATCGTTAGGTTGCGGGCAGTGAAACGGCACTTTTTGATGTTGAGTTGGAGGCCGGCAGAGGTGAGACAGGTCAGTATCTCACGCAAGCGAACAAGGTGCGTCGGAAAATCTGATGAAAACACGACGATGTCGTCAAGATAGCACAGACATGTTTCCCACCTATAGTTACGAAGGATGGTGTCCATCATGCGCTCGAAAGTAGCGGGCGCGTTGCAGAGCCCAAAAGGCATTACGGTAAATTCGTATAAGCCATCGGGCGTTACGAAAGCTGTCTTCTCGCAGTCACCTTCTGCCATCGGCACTTGCCAATAGCCAGAGCGAAGATCTAAAGATGAGTAGTACTCCGCGCCTTGGAAGCAGTCGAGTGCGTCATCTATGCGGGGCAGCGGGTAGACGTCTTTACGAGTGATCTTATTTAGCCGACGGTAATTCACACACAAGCGTATTGACCCGTCCTTCTTGCGCACTAATACGACAGGGGACGCCCAAGGGCTCTGGGAAGGGCGAATGACGCCACATTGCAGCATTTCATCGACTTGCTCGTTAATGACCTGCCGCTCGGCTGCCGACACACGGTATGGTCGCTGGCGCAATGGAGGATGAGAACCTGTGTGGACGCTGTGACTGACGTTCGCTGTACGCCCCAAGCGCGGTTGGTCGCAATCAGACGACGAGCGAAAATTCTGGAGAAGCGCAAGGACTTGCGTACGGTGCGGAGGCGGCAGATCGGCATCCACGACAGCTTCAAAGATGTCTGGCAAAGACGAAGTTGACGATGATGAAGTTGACGTGCGCTGGACGGGAGAAGTGAGGGCGGCGAGCTCAGAACAGGGCGTGTCATCCGAAGTCTCGATGATGTGGAGCGGATCAACAGGCTGAACGCAACCAAGAGATTCTCCGCGCAGCAAGGTCACAGGGTGTTCGAATGGATTACACACAAGCATTGCCGATGATCCGGATGTGGTATTGAGGACGGCAAAAGGGAGAGGCAGAGGCCTGCGACGCAAGAAAATAGGCGATGGTGTGAAAAGGACAGTGTTATACGGCGCGGTTGAGCAAGACACGGGCACAAGCACTGACATGGCGGGTGGTATGTCCGTGTCGGACACAACAGTGAGCTTTTGGGCTGTACTCGCAGAAGGGTAAGGCAATGCGTCCTCAGAGAAAGGGAAGAGCTCCACTTCGGCCCGGGCACAGTCGATGATGGCGCGATGCTGAGATAAGAAATCCCAGCCGAGGATGATGTCATGTGAACATGAAGACAGCACGAGAAATTCGACAACATAAAGGACGCTGCAATAACCACCCTTGCGGTACATGCAGCAACCGGCGCTATGTGCTGCGTACTTGCGGTGCGCAGCAGCATGCCGGCGAACGGCGTCGTGACCTTATGTAGTCTACGACAGAAGTTCTCGTCTATGACTGAAATCGCAGCCCCAGTGTCAATAAGCGCAGTTGCGGCAGTTCCTTCCACCATAACGTCGAGTAAATTGCGTGGTGACTGTGCAGGCCTTGTAGAAGTCGCGAAGCTGGCAGTTCGTGCCTGCGGAACTGCAGCAGCTAGTTTCCCTCGCTGGGGGACTGCCGACGACGTAAGGGCGAAGGCGAGCGAGGACGGGGTGAAGGGGAGCGGTGGTTGCCGAAAGGCCGTCGTGGAGGCGGCGAAAAGTCTGAGCTGGGACGCGTGGCATGATCAGTAGCATCGTGTGGGTAGCCGCCGTAATCGGGGTAGCCGCCGTAATCGGGCGTTGCGGCAGCTTGATTAGCAGGTGGCATGCGACGGTTGCAGAAGCGGGCCAGATGTCCGGCGAAACCACAAGCGAAGCATATAGGCCGGTTGTCGCGTCTGCGCCAGGGATTTTGGACATACTGGCTTCGAAATGGCATTGGTGGCGACGCAGGAGGCCTGGCTGTTGGCGGGCGCATTGCGGCAGGGAAGTCGAATGTCGGTGGCGGAGGTCGCGCCGCGACTGCGGCTTAGGTCAAAGGTGCAGCCACAGGTGGACAAGGTTGGGCCAAAGGTACCGACTCGGCGAGTTGATCGCGGAGAGCCCTCTTGATGGGAGCAGCAAGAGAGGTGTCAGGCTGTACGGATTCATCGGTCAGAGGTAGCATAGACAGCTGCCGCGCCACCTCTTCCCGAATGAAGTCTTTGATTTGGGTTGACAGTGGTGTAGCGGGCGACGGGGGGAGAGGCAATCGTGAGGCCCGAGAGTGACCCGGCAGATGCGACAGCGCTGCGCGCAAGCACCCTTTGTCGACGCAGCTCGTCAAAGCTCTGGCAAAGAGTGACGACGGCCGCGACTGAAGCAGGGTTCCGCGCAAGAAGCATCTGAAATGCCTCGTCCTCGATGCCTTTGAGGATATGCTTAACTTTTTCCTCTTCGCTCATGGAGGCATTGACGCGGGAACAAATATTGATGACATCCTCTATGTAGCTCGTGTATGTCTCACCGGGCTGTTGAGCACGCTGGCGTAGGCGTTGTTCAGCGCGAAGTTTTCTCAAAGTTGGGTTGCCGAAGACTCCTACAATTGCTGTCTTGAAGTCTGACCAGGTTGGAAACTCACGCTCGTGGTTTTGAAACCAGAGATTGGCGACATCGGCAAGATAGAAGGTGACGACGCGGAGTTTTGCCGGGTCATCCCAGTTGTTGGTTTCACTGACGCGCTCATAGGTGGAAAGCCAAGCTTCCACGTCAGCCTCACCGGTACCGCTAAAAATACGAGGGTCACGGTACCGCTGGATGGCGCCGCCGGAGGTGGTAGCAGCGGTGGTGCCGGGCTGATTGTTGGCGATGTCGGTCATTGCAGCGGTTGAAGCTGGTGGCAACGTTCGGTTGCGAAGTTCCAGGGTGAGGTCAGGGATTGCAGCAACCTCCACCAAATGTCGTATGAAGATTTATTAGAAAAGCAGTGACGACTTGGCAGTCAGAGTAGCGCTGGTCCGACAGGAACGCAGATCTCGCGCACAGCACCAGACGCCCGAGCGAATCTTCTTTCTCGTCTTCACTACAACATGTATGACGCACTAATGATCGCATTCAGTATAAACGTGGTTAAAAGTAAAACTTGTTGTTGGACTAGTTGGTGCAACTTACAAGAAGATTAGACGACGCAAACCACCGAGAAGAATAGGCGAAAAAAAAGAGCGTCGCTCGCAACTTTATTCTTTCATCCTCGCAACCACTCGCAACCACCGCAATACATACACCATGCCACACATGCGCAATAACACACCATGCGTCACTCACCACAATCGGCCACTCTCAACGCACGTGCTAGTTCAGAAACTTTTCAAAAAAAATGAAATTCAACTGAACGCAGTACCACCAACGTATCGCTAATACAGATATCTTTTTTTCTTTCTGATGAGGTTTGTTTCTACCATCTCTGGCTCAATCACCTCCTTGCTTCTACCTAGAATGGTGATATAGGCAAATCTTTCCTCACACCCACACGTGCTGCAGTGCATAGGCAAATGTGTCAACAGGTTATTCTTGATCGAAAGATCATGCTCTCTCGCTCGATCGTTTACGCATCGGCCGGTCTGGCCGATGTAAACCCTTCCACAGGAGAGCGGAATTTCGTAGACCATTCCCATCGCACAGGTGTGGTAGGGCTTCGCATGCCTCTTACCACAGGGGGCAGGCACGGGTCCTCTTGCAATGGGAGGGCACTCGCAAGAGGACCCGTGGGCACTTCTTTGTTCGCGCGAAAAAAGTGCAGACGGCACTCAATAAAAAAGTGCAGAACTTGTGCCTTAGTTATCACAAAACTTGTTTCACAGCCAACAATGGCCGAGGGAGTGCAGTCGTCCAGCAAGATAGTTTCAACAATGCTCATGTAGACATTGACACAGGCTATATTGTCTGCGGTGTACATTTCTACATGTTTCTCCACAATTTGCAAGAGGCGCAATGGTTGCTCCCATCGACAGGCAAGCCTTCAAAATTTCTAAGTACGGCGTCTTCCACCAGTCTTGGTCGATTCGAGGCAGTGAAGCCATGGTTCCTTTCACTGTGCACACGTCCGCACGTATTCTCACTGTCCGCGGCCTATAGTTGGCGCGCAAGGTAAACCAGCGTGGCGGTCCGGAGGACGATAACGAGCGAGTAGGAGGGCATGGAAGCGTGCTGTAGAACTTGTTTTGACATATGTAGTGACCCCATGACGTTTTCGTTTCGTGGGGTGGCGTTCTACATTGAAATATATTACAATTACGTGCAAAATCAGGAGGAAATGGGCACAAATTTGTAAAACAACCATTCATATGGTGGCGAACTCGAAGAAGCAGCCTCAGCACGATTTGCGAGCATCGAGTGCCTCTTGATTCCCCGCTGCACTGACCCGCTTGTCTCCGCAGATGTCATACGAATAAATGTTGCGACGACACAAACCATCTGGGGCTGCCCTGCCGCTCTCTATCAATTAAACAGCGGCTGCATTATTTTATGTAGTGTGATGCAGCTCGCGCACTTGGTGTCTTGAAAGGCGTCATGGGCAGTTTTCAAAGAGGAAAGCGGTAGAAACGCACCATCCATGCCATACACGACGCTTTGTTCTCGCGAAAACAAATTGCTTCAAGCTGTAATGTGGTGAAGGAATTCTGTTACCTCTCGGCAATTGGAAGACCTTAAACTTGAATGACTTCGACCACCTGAATACAATGCTAGGATTTGTTTGATTTATCATGAGCATTATCAAGCGAAAGATAGCTTTTTTGTTTCCCTGGAAAGAAAGCTGATTACTAATGCCAAGGAGGTATGGAAAAAACATGGTTGATCCCTCCGTCATAGGAATCGGTATAACACGAAAGTGAAACCTGTACTTACAGAAATAGTTGAATGTTTACTGTACATTGATATAAGAGAGCTTGCACAATGTCTGTTCGTGTATGACAGTTATAGCACCATTTAACGTGGATGCATCCACGTTGACGCTCGGTGGTGCATCTGTATCCCGACTACTGATATCCATGATCAATGATTAAACAAACCCGTGTGGTCATAGATGCGTGTGGTAGCTGTACGGTCAGAGCGGAATCATAAAAATCAGCGCAGCCAGAAGAGCGTCACTGATTGGTCGCTGAACTTGGGCTAAGGTCACTTACTCGCGGCACGTTAGAGTTATTGAACAACGCTGCCCGACCAGAGGGAAACGCACCGCGCGTCGTGTATTCGCCGTTGGCCGGTTGCGATTTTTCGCGGGCGAGCGTAAGTTCGGAACGCGGAGTTATGGCCACGCAAAGCACTCGCGCGTCCCCGGAGATATTTTTGGTATGTACGGATGCTATGACCGAGGCCGATGCTAGGGGTAAGGGCGCCACCTGCCAGTGTGTTAATGCACCGACAAAATTGCACTTTTCCTATTTGAAACGCGACGAATGGGACGGACGCGTAGAAACGATGCTTTGAAGGAATTAATCGTGCATTTCATGATCATAATTCATTACTTCACTTTAGCAAGAGCACTGTGAGAGGACAGTGGTAGATATAAAAGGATTTCTTTAAAGCCTTGAGAGAATGTGGCCGTGGCGCAGACAATAAAGGAAAAAAAGTGGCCGTGGCGCAGTGGATAGCGTGCTGACACGTATGTCGCTGACCAAGAGGTCGTAGGTTTGACGGAACTTTTTTTCTTTGTCTTCTGATCATGCGTATTTTTTCGACGTCATTTCCGTGATGGAAATACGTCACTCAAATCTTGGTGAACCCCGGCATAAAACACTTTCGTGTTAAAATGTGAAATCGAATAAGGTGGACTTCTGTTGGCATTCCGGACATAACTGATGGTGAAACAACCTTTTTGAAGATGCAGAGAAGGCAGCCTGCTTAAACCGATATTTTTAATCTGTGTTTTCAGAACCATTTCAAGGTGAAATGCCAGATAAGACACCACAGGGATTTTAACCTATGGATAACATTGTTATCTCCGCTAGTGGTGTGTGCGCTCTGCTCGAACGACTTAAACCAAACTCGGCTCCAGGACCTGATACTATTTCTGATCACGTATTGAAGAGGAGTGCAAGAGCTTCAGCGCCCTTTCTAGCTGTCCTATTTTCAAAATCGCTTGAAGATCAGAAACTGCGATCTGAATGGAAGCTAGCAAATGTTGTGCCAATACCAAAGTATAGAAACAAAAATAATGTTTCATTATAGCATACGCTGGTCAATTTCATTGACCAGCGTATGCTGTAAAATTCTTGAACACGTTATATATAGCGGTATTATAAAGCATTTGGAAACGAATATTTTTTTCTGTACATTTAAGCATGATTTTAGGTCTGGTCTGTCATGTGTTACACAACTGTGTGAATTTTCTCATGATGTTTTAAGTTCATATGATAAAGGTTATCAAGTCGATTCGGTATTTTTAGACTTTCAGAAAGCGTTTGACACAGTTCTACATGCTCTTTTATTACACAAATTATCTTTTTTAGTTCTGCCTGCATCTGTTGTTGGTTGGTTGAAGGATTATTTATCTTCTAGAAAACAGTCCGTCCGAAACGTGACACAACGGTGTGTTAAACTTTATTAAACGCAATGGTTCGTCTTCTTCATACGTCAACGTAACTTCGGGGGGGGCCGCAGGGTTCGGTGTTGGGTCCTTTTCTCTTTCTAGTCTAGATTAACGATTTGTCAGAGACGCTAACATCGAACGTGAGGATGTACGCAGATGACTGTGTTATATAAAAATCAATACACAGTATGGACGATATTAGTGCTTTACAACGTGATCTTGACACTGCGGTGAGGTGGTGTGAGAAATGAAGATGTGTTTGAATGTAAAAAAAATTACACCATCTCCCGCTAAAGGGAACCATGTGTAGATGTGAAGCAGCGGGCGCTAACGCTTACACTGCCGGCGGCGTTGACGCTGGCGCTCATCGCAGCGTTGCGCAGGAGAGAAAACTGGGGAGGCGCAAAGCACACAGTGATGGAGCGGTGCTTCCTACTGGAACATGCCAATCGCTGCTAATGGGCGATGAGAGACAGAAGACTCCGACTGGACACAGAGACGCGCAGTCCGCGTTTAGTTAACGCGCACGCTGCGAATTTTTATTGTTCAACAACGCACAGGAGAAATCTCCCACCGGCACTCTCGGAGCGTTACATGGTCACGGACGCGCAGCGTATCGGCTCCGCCGATTTTCGGCCGTAGCGTCGGAAGTCTCCGCCTGACCACAGCAAGCTCATCACCAACGTGTACCCAAAGTTGCAGGGAACATCTGGGCACCAGTTTGTCTATGGTGGACTCGGTTAAACCGCCTTTTTGGGCAACACACCACCCGACTTCGCCGGCGGCGCAGCTAGGCCTCATGGCCGCACCAGCGTCCGGTGCATCGGGGTCTCTGCCTCTGGCTACCGACGCCAGCATGGCTGCTGCGCAAGTCTCCTGCCGGGGCTACGACCCCGAAGGCATGCAATGGACAATGGTTCCCCAAGCGGCGCCCGGAGACCCAGTTTCGGCAAGTTTTCGCAGCGCCGCGTTGAACGCTGCGGTGCTGCGCCGAGCGCAGGGCCGCGTCGCTACCGACGCCGGCGATCGCGTGGGAAACCAGCAGCCACCCGCGTCTCATGCAGCGGGACGCAAGGGGCGACTACTTACGCAGTGGAAACCGACTGTTATTCCCAAGCCTGCTCCAGATGACTACGTAGTCGTCATCAGGCCTCGTACCCGCGTCTCGTTGTGCGAGACGTTCCAAGAGACCGGCTACGGCCGGGCTTTCACGGCTCTCCTAGGCCCGCAACCCGCATCAGACCTTACCATAATACCGGTAAGAGAACAAAATCTGATTATCGTTCATACCGCTAAACCCGAGCTAGCCGACCGTATTCTCGGAGAATTTGAACTCAAGGCACCCAGCGGGCGTGTCCCCCCTTGTGGGACACCTACGCCAAGATGGAAAGGGTGTCTGCTACGGCGTCGTTACCGCCCGCAATGCTGACACTACGGACTCGCTTCGTACTAGCCTTCAATGGCGCCACGGCACCATAGTGGAAGTGCGCAAATTTGGGAACTCCAACAAAGCAAGGCTCACTTTCGCCGGAACTGAGAAGCCACGTCTCGTGCATTGCGACTCGGAGCTTGTGCAAGTTAGGCCTTACCAGCGAACCATTGCGGCCTGCGGACATTGTGGTGTGGTCGGCCACCGCCCGGATGCCTGCCCCGGCCAAAGGCCGGACCGGTGTGGCATGTGTGGCAGGAGGCTTCGCTTGTTGAGGGGGTGCGGGCCCCTCACGAGTGCAACCCAAAGTGCGCAGTCTGCGGCGGAGCCCACGCCACGGGGGCACGTGCGTGTACTGCTAAATATCGTGATTTCCAGCCCGCCCATCCAAAACCCGGGCTTAAATCCAAGCGGAGGAGACGCAGGCGTGGCAAGCGTCGTCCGAGCAAGCCCAAGGACAAGGTCGTCGACCCTACAACGACAAAATTTGTGACCCCACCCACCGGGACTCAAGGGAAACCTCCGCCACCACCCCCTCGTGATGGTGCAGCGAAGCAGCCTGGACCTCCCCAACCCGGCGGCCCGAAGACGTGGGTGAACGTCGTCCAGCAAAACTCGCAGGTGAGCGGCGCGGGCAGGACAGCTCCTCCCCCTCCCTCTCCCTTCCCGTTCCCCACAAGCGGCAATCTCTGCCGAACAAAAAGAAATATCTGCTCTCCGCGAGCAGGTTGCAAATTTGCAGAAGCGCCTAGCGATCGCGGCGGCCCGCCAAAATTCCCCCAACCACCCCTCTGCACCACCCGCAGCAGAGGCGATGGAGAGCGACACCACTCCCTGAGGACAAGCTGTGGACGCTCTCGCGGCGCTCGAGGCGAGAGTGAGCGCGCTCGAAACTCAAGCTAACTCCCGAATATCCGCATTGGAGACGCAAATTAATGCCACACTTAGTTCGGTAGTTGGCAAAATTAGTCAGCTTACGGAATCTATCCCAAGCATCATAGCTACTCAGTTGGCTCAACTTACCCGCCCTACCAAGCGCGCTAGCCCGCTGAAAACTATCGCGAGTCGGCACCTCAAAGCCTCTAGGCGTCAGACCACTTACCACGAGGAAGAGGTACCCTACAGCATCCCCAGTATGGAGGAATCTTCTCTCCCTGTAGCCACTGGCTCTCAAACCGCCCCTCTCCAAACTATAAACTCTACCCTTGACCATGGCGGGCGCCCCCAGGAATAGGAAGCATCCGCAACCCAATTCGACTTCTATTCAAATGTTACAGTGGAATTGCCGTGGATTCAAAGCACGCAACAAGCGAGCCGATTTACGCCTTTTCCTTTCAACTTTTGCCGATTTACCTGCTGTGGTGGCCCTTCAGGAGCCAGGAAACGGGGCCACTCTCACCAACTACTCAGTGTACCAGCGGGATGCGCAGAGCTGCCTCTGCGTTCATAAAGATTACACGGCCTCACTGGCTGACCTGGATCTTAGCGCAAATTTCTCCTATGTAATGGTGACTATCCTTCCGCTACGCAAACAGGACCCCCCCATTACACATACTTAACATTTACTGTCGCCCAAAGCTACCGAATGTTACCTTTGCAGATATCTTCAGTCGGGCCTTGAAGATCGCGAAGCAGGATCCCCTCATTATCGTCGGAGACTTTAATGCTCCCAGCGCCTTATGGGGATACACACGTGAAGAGAAACGTGGACGCAAGTTGGCGGAGCCTTTGTCCACGTTTGGCTTCACACTTCACACAGATCCCGCGCAACCCACTCGTATAGGTAACTCCGTTACCCGTGATACGTGCCCGGACCTAACCTTTACGAAAAATATTCGGCATGCAGATTGGAACAACACAGAAGAATCCCTCGGTAGTGACCACTGCATAATTGTCACCACGATACGTACCAAGCCACTCACATGACCCCATTCCCATGCAAAACTACCCGACTGGACCAAGTTCAGGGCCAACTACATAAACCCCCCAGTCGATAGTCGACCAAGGATACTTAGCGTGGTCCCAGCATTTAGTATCACACTTGAAATCAGTGGAGCAAAATGTTAAACTCTCAGAGGCGAATCCGGTGGTGGATAACCACCTCCTCCATCTCTGGGAGGCACGACACAGCCTAGTCCGCCGCTGGCGTCGTCAAAAACACAACCGGCAACTCAAAATTCGCATCGCGGAGATCACCCGACAGGCGGCTGAGTACGCGGCCCAACTCAGCGACTCCAACTGGGTAGACCGATGTAACCAGGCAGCTCGGCAAATGTCGAGTCGCACTACGTGGCGCCTCTTCCCCGCCCTTATTGATCCGGCACAAACCCGTACAGAGACACAAAAACACCTTCAAAGGGCTATATATAACTTTAATGAAGACACGTGCAAACTGGGCGAAGCACTCCGCGACAAATATTTGAGCATGCACCAGGATCCCCGTGGTCAGGCGTACTCGTATGCAGGTTCTGCAAACGCCGAGTTGGATCAACCGTTCCAGCTCCATGACCTAAAAGCGGCCTTGGCTAAAATGAAGCGAGGTACTGCACCAGGCCGGGACAAGGTGACGGTTAAGCTTCTTGCCAACCTTCCCGATCCCGCCTACGACATGCTTCTCGATTGCTTCAACATTATCTGGCTTGGAGGTACACCCCTCCCCATCGATTGGAAAACGGCAGTAGTAACTTTCATTCCAAAAGCGGGTAAAGCCATCAACACCGACAACCTCCGGCCCATCTCCCTCACTTCGTGTGTGGGGAAGCTAATGGAGACAATGGTCCGCGACAGATTGTCAGTATTTTTGGAACAGCAAAACATTTTTGCAGACACCATGTACGGTTTCCGCCCACACCGGTCCGCACAAAATGTCCTGCTGCAACTTCACAAGGAGATCCTGGACCTTGTCGATCACCCCAGCAATGATAAAGTGGTTCTCGCACTTGACCTGCGGGGTGCCTTCGACAATGTGACCCACGAGATCATCCTATCCCACTTGTCGCAAACGGGTTGTGGGCGTAATACTTTCCGTTATGTCAAACAATTCCTCACCAATCGGCAATCCTATATTCGGCTACAAGACAGAGAACATGGACCATATCAGTTAGGCACACGAGGGACCCCACAGGGAGCGGTTTTGTCCCCATTATTATTCAATCTGGCCATGATGAAGCTCCCTACCCAGTTGGCTGAGGTCGCCGGTGTGCAGCACGCGCTGTATGCGGACGACATCACCATCTGGGCCACACAAGGATCGGTTGGAGAGATCGAGACCGACCTGCAACAAGCGGCAGTTATTGTGGACGAATACGCGCGCCGCTGTGGTCTTGGATGCTCCCCGAGCAAATCGGAATTCGTGCACCTTCGCCTCAACTCGAAGTGCACAACCAAAATTGCCCTCTCCCTACTTAGCGGAAGGATACCCGAACGCTATGAAATCCGCGTGCTGGGGCTTTTTATTCATCAAAGGCGCAAAATTGACACTACCCTACACAAGATCCGTAAGGTGGGTGACCAGGTGGGCCGTATGGTTCGTCGGGTATCCAATAAAAAGGGGGGGACTACGATGCAAAGATGCCCTGCGGCTGGCTAATGCGTTCGTCACCAGCCGAATTTTATATTCGGCTCCCTACCTCCACCTACGCAAATGCGATGAGAATGCCTTCGACGTAGTTCTCCGCAAGGTTTACAAGAGAGCACTCGATCTCCCCATAACGACGTCCAACCAGCGTCTCCTCGGTTTGGGGATGACCAACACGTTTGGGGAGTTACGAGAGGCTCATCTTAACAATCAATACTTGCGCCTCAGCAAAACAGCTGCGGGGAGCCACCTTCTGACCCGCTTACATACATCCCCCGTTACACAGGCGGAGGAACGGGTCCGCATTCCCGAAGCTTGGCGCTTCGCTCTCCAGGTGCGACCCCTTCCGCACAACATGACTAGAGGCACCCATGATGATCGCCGTCTTGCGCGGGCGGAGGCTATCTCTCAACTATATGGTGATAAGCTAGGTGTCTTCTATGTGGATGCTGCCGGCCCGCACCATGGGGGTTGGTATACGGCGGCCGTCATCCACCGAAACACTACAGTTCAAGGCCTTACTTTCCGTGCCGCAAACATTACATTTGCGGAGGAGATCGCCATTGCGCTGGCCGCCGCAGATCCAGAGTCTCGGGTCATTATCACTGACTCCAGGGGCGCCTGCCGCAATATTGAGCAAGGGTATATTCCATACCGCGCCTTCAAAATCCTCCACGCTTGCGAGTATACAGGGTATCCAACCCGTCGTACCATCGTGTGGTCTCCGGCTCATGCGGGTCTTCAGGGAAACGAGACAGCCGACGCTGCCGCCCGCGCGCTTACTCACCGGGCATCACCTCATCCGCAGCCAGATCCGGAACCCGTTTTCAATCCGGCCACCACCTTTAGAGAGATCACCTCTCTTTATCAATCTTCCCATGGCCTCTATCCCCCCCCATTTGCAAAGGCCTCACCAGGGCGGAGGAGCGCTGGCTTCTCCGCCTTTTCACAAATACTGTGCTGTGCCCGGCAGTATTAAAACATTCCAATTCGCCCTTCACGGGCGCGTGCCCACACTGTGCGGAGGAGTCCTGTGACACCTATCACATGGTGTGGGCATGCCCCTCCAATCCTACCTACCTAACCACCTCACCCCCACCCCATCCGGGAGGACTGGGACGCTGTCCTGCTCATGACATGTCATGTGCGACATGACTTGCATGCCACGCTCATGGCGTGCTCGCGGCCGTTTTGTTAGTCTGAGATACACCAAATTTGGTATTGAGTGGCATGACTGTATGAGGAACATAAACGACAAGTGGCATTATGGAAATCATGACATGTCATGAGCGACATGACTTGCATTCCACGCTCATGGCGCGCTCGCGGCCGTTTCGTTAGCTTGATATACACCAAATTTGGGATTGAGTGACGTCACTGTATGACGAAGATAAATGAGAAGTGGTAATATGGAAATCATGACTTGTCATGTGCGACATGACTTGCATGCCACGCTCATGGCGCGCTCGCGGCCGTTTCGTTAGCTTGATATACACCAAATTTGGTATTGAGTGACATGACTGTATGACGAACATAAATGACCAGTGGTAATATGGAAATAATTACTTGTCATGTGCGACATGACTTGCATGCCACGCTCATGGCGCGCGCGCGCTCGCGGCCGTTTCATTAGCTTGATATACACCAAACTTGGTATTGAGTGACGTGACTGTATCACGAACATAAATGAGAGGTCCTAACATGTAAAACATAACATGCAAATTATATAAAGCATGATTTGCTCCTTCCTGGCTGCTTCGCACTACATCGATTCCCACAGTTCGTGGGAGCTGCCGGCTTTTTTTCCCCTCGGCGGCGCCCTAACCGCCTGCTGTATCCCCCTCCCTTCACTTCTTTGTTTTCTTCTGTCATCGTCGGCGACTCGGAGGCATATTCGAAAGAAGCGCTTATCTAAGTTTTGATGCGTATTGATCCGTCTCACTTCGTACCCATTGCGCAACACTGGAAGACAACACGTTAGAAACACAGAACACGCACACAGACGAAGCGCTTCGTGTGTGTTGCGTGTTCAATGTGTCTAACGTCGTTGTCTTCGCGCAGTTTACACAGGTCTTCAAAATTAGTTCCTTTCCGTTTATGTCGTTATTCCTACGTTACAGTGAATAACTACAAATGATCACTATGCCTTCCTTTGCTTCATTGTCTGTTGGTTCCCTAACGTTGTGTGTGAGAGAGAAACGAACCTCTCGATGCATTCCCCTTGTTTAGTAGAAGATGTGTTACATATAAGTCAATGTCTGGTCGACAGTGTTTGAGTTATTCGGCAAGACAGCAGCAAGTGCCTTCCCCATATTCCGTGAGTGTTGGCGAAACAAACAAATGACCAAAGAAAGAAAGAAAGAAAGAGAAAACAAACGCACTAATATACAAACAAACAAGCTCATATACAAATACAAAGCAAACATAAAACTGCTTACAAGAGCACGCGAAGTAAGCCATCGTAAAAGAAATAAGCGTGTGTCCACTTTGACAGCAGATGGAGAAACAACACAATCGTCCTAAACTGACTACTAGGCATTTCTCTCTCGCCCACAGCGCCAGTGCCAAGCCGAGAAGTTGAAGCTGTACGACGCGACCGTGAAGCAGCCGTACGCGCCCACCAGCAACGACACCCTGTTGAGGGTGTGCGGACACCACGTGACCGTGCCAACGAAAGTCTACCTGACCGAGATCTCGGACCACTGCCGCGAGACACGGCGACACTCCGAGTACTCCTTCCTGCTGTGAGTTGGTCTGCGCATTGGAGCGCAAGGCCCCGAGTGCGTTAGATGCCATCGTTACCTCGTTGAATGCGCGTCAAGCTAGGGTAGATTGGGTTGGCATGCTATTTCATTTCCGGTCTTTCTCCCCACTTGTTCTCCACCTGCATTTTGCTGATCCCTATTTAGGGCATGTTCACATTTTTCCTCAAAACCGAGTGCTTTGTGGAGGCTACTTCCTAAACACATACCCGGAGTTATGTCGTCACATTCCGATGAAACGTATAAAGATGAAAGTACGTTACCTCGCTTCCAGCTTCCCGCTTAAACACAAAGAAGGATGCTAGAAAAGAACGCGCATGTATACACAGGACAAGCGTGAACTAACAACTATCACAGTTGTTACGCCTTTGTGTTTGAGCAACGCGCCGCAAGTGTCGACAAGGCAGAATCCGACGCTCTTACATAATTCTTTTGGTTTCAAGTGCGGCGCGTAGAATGAACCCTCTGCGTCTCCTGCCACGCGGTGGCGTATGACGGAAGGTGTGCATGGTGTTCTTTTTTTTTTTGGCTTAGCAGTGCTTTTGTCTGGGCAAGTTGGTGTGACATTTGCGAAAATAAAACAGCACGAAAGACGGGATGAAAGACACAGTACGACAGGACCAGTGCTGGTCCTGTCGTACTCTGTCTTTCGTCCTGTCTTTCGTGCTGTTCTTTTTTTCTTTTTTTGTTCCAAATTACGACTGTGTACAGAAAGAGGACCTTTTTCGTACCCGTCTCAAGGGCAATTTTCAAATTGGAAGGAAATGTAGGAGCTTTGCGTGATAGAAAACACGCTCAAGCTCCTCAGAGATCGGCGTACCGCCAGCAGTAACTGGTGCATATAAATAGCTCGCTGTTATTATTTTTTTTGGGGGGGGAAACAGGAAGATAGAAAAGGACACTATTTTCTGCCTCCCGTTGTGGGGGGCACGGCTCAGCGCCTTTGGGGATGGGGAAGAGGGAGTAAAGATGATAGGAAGAAGGGAAGATAGGAAGAAGTGAGATGCGTGGCAAGCTAGTCTTGTCAGCGCAGGCGGGAGCACGAAAGCAAAGCGTTCGGCTACAGGGCGGCAAGGTCTGCAGGAACCGCAATCTCGAGGAACGCGTGCAGAGCCGGGATCTTCGACCGTACAGGAAAAAGGAAGTCCTCCGCCGTTGTCGCAGGGAGACCGAGCCAGCGATAGCGGCTCGCCATAACACATCGTTCAGCGGCCAGAGCAGGGCAGGAACAAATGATGTGCTCCAGCGTTTCTTCGTCGCCGCATCTGCGGCACCTTTTTTATTGGCGGCGAATACGTGGCGCGTGACTGAGTGGTCTACTCCAGCGCGCTGCGAGGTGAGGGGTCGCTGGTTCGAGTGAGGTCGGGTGGCTCAGAATTTTTTTTTCGGATTTATTTTTCTTTATGCCTTTTTTATATATTGAAACATGCTATCGGTGGGCGGATAAAGAGGACGAGAACGAAGCGGCACTGGCTCGCGAGCAGCTCGGTCAACTGCTTTTCGCTCTGAGCTGTACCTCTCGCAATAATTCTCCATACTGTAAATAAACGCGTTCCATCGTCACAATTGTGATGGAAGGTGCGGGGTAAAGCCAGCTACGGCCAAGCGATACCGGAGGGCAACCGTCTATCACACTAAACAAAAATGACCAGAAAAGGGAGTAAACAGCTTGTCCTCTATCGCACTACATTTTTTTTTTACCACGTACCAGTCGAGGTAAAAATCTGCTCTCGTGCTAACCGAGTTTTTGAACGTAGAAAGGTAGTAATTATTTACCCCACTGAGGTTTTCAGTGAGTACAGTCAGAGTAACTTTTTGCTGCCGTCACGAGCTTTTTAGGGTGATCCCTGAGAGTTATTTCAAGTGGTAAAAAAAAAAGAAATGACGGGTGCGACCGCACCATCAGCCAACGAATTTATTAAACATCAAATGACGCGGAATTGGTGACATATACAGAAATTAACATATGCACAAACACGCACAACCAATGCAGAATACATCACCTGAACGCACTGCTCCCGTTTTTTTTCTTTATTTCCGGTTGGACGTCACACACACGGGGACAACAGAATTATATTACAATACACGAGAAACATAAAAAACATAAATGACAACAAAAACACACACGAAACGCCACCACGGCACCCTGACAGGAGACCAGCGAGACAGTATTTTAAAGAAAGGATAGCCCGGTTTATAGAGGTTGAAAAAACAAATGAATGTGTTCCTTCATGGTTGGGTAGGCTAGAAGCCCTGCTTAATATGAAGGAATTTTAAGTCGCAATGTTCTTTATCAGTACTGCTGGCGTTACTCAACAGTACTTCGACCACACGGCATATATAAGCACCGCATTTTGACCTGCCATGTAGTGCCGGTGAGAGAGCTACGTGTTTTTGCATCGTTGAACAATAAAGGTTCATAGCGCATGCGTAAACTTAAGGTGGGTTGCAAGTCACTATAAGTCACACCGACCTTTTAGTATAAACCCGCCCGATCTTACCTTTTTTGATTATGCAATTATTAGCTGGCACTCCGGCCTGTTGGCCCACCCGCGTGAGCAGTGCTGATGCACAACTCCACAAAATATACTGTCACGTGGTTGCGACGTCGACGAAGGCAGCAGGCGACGTGTCCAAGATGAAGCTTTTTATTAGGCCTAACTTGTGGCCGGTAAACGGAAAGTAAGATTACAGCAATACACGCTGGCACTGATAGCGGTGAACAAAGCGTCGGTCGTCGATCAATTGATCATCGTTGGACCGCGGCGGCTTTTATACATCCCGCGTCGAACTTTCTACCCTTATCACTGGTCATCGCGCAAGCTCTGGAATAATCTTGGGTGTTCGCGTGCTGTGCGCGATGTTAACAAAAACGTTCTACTACAAACGTGAAGCTTCTCGAACACTGAGGCGCGATCTGCGCCGAGAATTGACCATTTGCAAAAATCTGCAAGGCGGCTTTCCTGCAAGGTTGTTTTCCAACCAAAAAACTCTCGTGCACAGACTGCTTTCCAGGCTCACTGTGCTTTTACCGAAGGCACGCGGGTACGACGAAACGGTGAATGGAAAAAATTGTTTGCGTGCCAGTCTGTGGTCGAGGTTATCTGGTGGAAAATAAACTTGCTTCGCGCATGCGCCATAACTATTTTGCAAGCTGTCCATTGCTCACAGTCTTTGTGAGGTTAAACAGAGCACATCAAAATAACACACGTGGCAATGCCCCCCCTCTGAAAAAGCATCGCCCCGATGCTTAAAACAGAGTATATGGGAAAAATACATGCAACAATAAATAACGAGAATAAATCAAGAAAGTTCAATAAACAATACGCACAAGCAAGAAAGTCCAATGAAAAAAAAAAAGATTTACAGTCCTCAGGTTCACTGCCGCGCGAAAAACGGCTTGATGCGCACGACATGGACGACTTCAGGTCGCGCACGGCGCCGTTGAGAGTTCGTAATGCCGTCCGGGACAACCTCGTAGTCCAGAGCGCCTAGACGTCGAAACACTTTGTACGGCCCGAAGTATCGCCGAAGAAGTTTTTCACAGAGTCCACGTCGGCGTATCGGCGTCCACACCCAAACGCGGTCGTCGGGCTGGTATTCCACGAAGCGTCGCCGAAGATTGTAGCGGCGGCTGTCGGTCGTCTGCTGATTCTTGATTCGCAGGCGGGCGAGTTGTCGGGCTTCTTCGGCGCGCTGTAGGTAGGCGGTGACGTCGATGTTTTCCTCGTCGGTGACGTTTGGTAACATGGCGTCAAGCGTCGTTGCCGGGCTCCGTCCGTAGGCCAACTTGTATGGCGTCATCTGCGTCGTTTCTTGTACGGCCGTGTTGTACGCGAAAGTCACGTACGGAAGGATAGCATCCCACGTCTTGTGCTCGACGTCGACGTACATGGCCAGCATGTCGGCGATGGTCTTGTTGAGACGCTCGGTGAGGCCATTGGTCTGTGGATGGTAGGCGGTGGTCCGGCGGTGGCTTGTCTGGCTGTATCTCAAGACCGCCTGAGTTAGGTCAGCAGTAAACGCCGTACCTCTGTCGGTGATGAGAACCTCTGGGGCGCCATGTCGAAGGACGATGTTCTCAACGAAGAACTTGGCTACCTCGGTGGCACTGCCTTCAGGCAGGGCCTTTGTTTCGGCGTAGCGGGTGAGGTAGTCGGTAGCCACGACGATCCCTTTATTTCTGCAAGTCGACGTTGGGAACGGCCCCAGGA
Source organism: Rhipicephalus appendiculatus (assembly GCA_030522465.1). Classification (NCBI taxonomy): domain Eukaryota; kingdom Metazoa; phylum Arthropoda; class Arachnida; order Ixodida; family Ixodidae; genus Rhipicephalus; species Rhipicephalus appendiculatus. Next base: position 15,225 of record JALIZH010019033.1, on the reverse strand, counting down.
GGTCCATCCCGATGTGCTGGAACGGTCGCCGAGGAGGCTCGATCGGCTGAAGGAAGCCTGCTGGTCTTGTGGGCGGTGTCTTCCGTCGCTGACAGTCTCGGCACGTCCTTACGTAGCGGGCGACGTCGGTGGCAAGGTGCGGCCAGAAGTACTTTTCCTGTACTCTTGCGAGCGTGCGGGAAAGTCCAAGGTGTCCAGCCGTCGGGTCGTCGTGCAGTGCCTGGAGGACTTCTGGTCGCATTGCTGCAGGCACTACGAGAAAGGTAGTCGGCTCTAAGTGGCGAGAAATTCTTCTTTATGAGAACGCCGCTTCGCAAGAAAAACGACGCGAGTCCTCGCTTGAATGCCTTTGGAAAAATGGTGGTCTTGCCTTCGAGATACTCCACAAGGCCCCTAAGTTCCGGGTCGGCTCGCTGTCGTTCGGCGAAGTCGTCGGTACTTATGGTTCCCAAGAAGAAGTCATATTCCTGGTCATCCTGCGGCGGCGGGTCGACGGGGGGCGCGAGACAAGCAGTCGGCGTCAGAGTGTTTTCGTCCGGACTTGTAAACGACGGTAACGTCGAATTCTTGAAGTCTCAGACTCCATATTGCGAGACGACCTGAAGGGTCCTTCAGGTTAGCTAGCCAACACAAGGCGTGGTGGTCGCTCACAACTTTAAAGGGCCTGCCGTAGAGGTAGGGGCGAAACTCTGACGTTGCCCAGATGATGGCAAGGCACTCCTTTTCTGTTGTGGAATAGTTGGCTTCTGCCTTGGATAGCGACCGGCTAGCATAACTGATAACCCTTTGCACACCGGCAGTTCTCTGGACAAGAACGGCGCCGAGTCCTACGCTGCTTGCGTCGGCGTGGATTTCCGTGTCGGCGTGTTCGTCGAAATTGCGCAAGTATTGGAGGCGTCTGCAGGCGTCGTTTCAATTCTTGAAATGCTTCGACTTGCGCCGCTTCCCACTGGAATTCCACGTCGTGTTTTTCGTGAGCTGAGTTAGTGGCTCGGCGATGCGTGAAAATTCCTTGACGAAACGTCTATAATAGGCGCACAAGCCGAGAAATCGGAATACGGCCTTCTTGTCGGTGGGCGGCGGGAAGGCAGCGATGGCTGCTGTTGTCCGTGGGTCGGGGCGAACTCCAGACTTTTTGATGACGTGACCCAAGAACAGGAGTTCCTCGTATGCGAAGCGGCACTTTTCTGGCTTCAGGGTGAGTCCGGAGGCCTTGATTGCTTGAAGTACTGCGTCAAGTCGCCGGAGGTGTTCGTCGAAGTTTGAAGCAAACAAAATGACGTCGTCCAGGTACACCAGGCAAGTCTGCCACTTCAATCCTGCCAGTGCTGTATCCATAACCCGTTGGAAGGTCGCAGGCGCCGAGCAAAGACCGAAGGGCATGACTTTGAACTCGAAGAGACCGTCTGGTATTATAAACGCGGTCTTCTCTCGGTCTCTCTCGTCGACTTCAATTTGCCAATAGCCGGTCTTGAGGTCCATCGACGAAAAGTACCTCGCGTTGTGGAGTCGATCCAGGGTGTCGCCTATCCGTGGGAGAGGGTACACGTCCTTCTTCGTTATTTTGTTCAGGCGGCGATAATCGACGCAGAAGCGTAGGGTTCTGTCCTTTTTCTTCACTAACACCACGGGTGACGCCCACGGAGTCTTTGAAGGCTGGATGATGTCGTCGCGTAGCATTTCGTCGACTTGACTCTTTATGGCCTCGCGTTCCCGCGTTGAAACTCTGTACGGGCTCTGACGTAGTGGCCTGGCACTTTCGTCTGTTATGATGTGGTGTTGTGCGACTTGGGTCTGTCGAACTCTCGACGACGACGAAAAGCAGTCCTTGTATTGCAGGAGCAGGGTTTTGAGCTGTTCTTGTTTATGTGTCGGAAGGCTCGGATTGACGTCGAAAGTGAGTTGGTGAGCTTGGTTCGTCGTAGCATGTTCGGTAAATTCGGCGAGGGCGAGGGCGTCGCTGGCTTCCACAATTTTTTCGATGTAGGCGACCGTCGTACAAGCATGTGTGCCAAGCTCACATGCTTGTATTCGTTGCTGAAGTTCGTGAGCATCACTGTTGCTTTCCCTTCATGCAACTCGGCGATGCCTCTTGCGACGCAAATCTGACGGTTTACAAGCAGGTGCTGATCGCCCTCGATGACGCCTTCGAAGTATGTGGGTTTTTCTGTGCCGACGGAAATGATGACGCTGGAGAGAGGGGGAACGGCGACGTGCTCTTCTATCACGTTCCATGCATGGCTCCTTGGCGTCGTCTGGGTTGGCAGCGCTTTTTCTGAAGTTAGTGTTATCGACTGAGACCTTAGGCCGATGACGGCACCGTGGTCACTTAGGAAGTCCATTCCAAGTATCACATCCCTGGAGCAGTGTTGTAGGATAGCAAAGCTTGCAGGATAAGTCCGCTTATTGATGGTGACTCTTGCTCTGCAAACACCGGCCGGCGTTGTCAGATGACCCCCAGTGGTCTGGATTTCAGGGCCTTGCCAAGCAGTCTTCACTTTCTTGAACTTCGTCGCGAAAGGCCCACTGACGACGGAATAGTCGGCTCCAGTGTCGACGAGAACGGTGACGTTGTGGCCGCCGATGAGAACGTCGACGTCGCTAGTCCGTCGCCTTGCGTTGCGCTTTGCTCGCGGCGTCGGATCACGGCTGCGTCGATTTGTTGCGGTGCTTCCATGCTGCGTCGTCAGGTCTTCTTCGGTCCGCGAGGTATCGTCGGCAGGGCTTCGTCTGCTTCGCGTCGTGTTCTGCAGGTCTCGTCGCGTTGTCGTCGTCGGCGGCCGCGGAGGATCTTCGGCATTTCGTCGTACAGCAACCGCACCTCCATCGGTTGCTGTTCCCGGATACGGGCTAGGCGACCGGCCCCGGTTTGGGCCAGTGTACTGCCGGCGGTGTGGTGACATGTAGCGACCAGGCGACGGCGAGCGGGATGGTCTTCGGGGTGTCCACTGAGCCCCTGTGAGATAGTCGGCGATGTCTTGTGGTCGTTCACCCCGCTGTGGACGAGGCGCGTTGACGGCAAAGCCTCGTAATCCCATCTCACGGTACTGGCATAGGCGGTACGTGTGGCCGGCTTCTCCGCCGTGGTAGCAGAGGGGACAGTGGTCGGGGGGCTCGCCAGATGTCGGTCTTCGTCGGTGTGTACCGCTGGCCGGCAGGCGGGCGAGATGGCGGCGGTGGGGGGCGGCGGCGGCGTCTGGCGACGGTAGTGCTGCTGAGCGGCGTCCTGACGGGGTCGTGGAGAGGGTACATAGCGTCGGGCTGCAGCAGCGTAACTCAAGGCCTGTGGCTGAGACTGTGGTGGCTCAGGGGTGCCGAGCGATTGCTGGAGTTCTTCGCGAACTATCTCGGCTATCGAATCCACCTGAGGTTGCGATCTGGGGAACATCTTCTGCAGCTCCTCACGCACGACCGCTCTGATCGTCTCGCGGAGGTCATTGGTTCCCAGCGCTTGAACATCCGCGTAGCTCGTAGTAGGCAGGCGGCGGTTGTATTGCCTGTTGCGGATTTCTAGCGCTTTCTCGATGGTAGTGGCCTCCGAAACGAATTCCGAGACCGTCTTCGGGGGGGTTGTGCACAAGTCCGGCGAAAAGTTCTTCCTTTACTCCTCTCATGAGGAACCGAATCTTTTTTTCCTCAGACATTTCAGCGTCGGCGTGCCGGAAGAGTCGCGTCATTTCTTCCGCGAAGATGGTCACACTTTCGTTCGAGAGTTGCACCCTCGTCTCCAGCAACGTCGCGGCTCTTTCCTTGCGGGCGATGCTCCTGAACGTGTCCAGGAATGTGCCGCGGAAGAGATCCCAGGTTTGAGCGCAGACTCCCGATTCTCGAACCAGGCCCTCGCCGCGTCTTCCAGGTAGAAGTAGACGCGACGAAGCTTCTCGTCCGAGTCCCAGTGGTTGAGGGTGGCCACTTGGTCGTACGTCTCCAGCCAGGTCTCCGGGTCTTCGAACGATGATCCACGAAAAGTCGGTGGCTCCTTTGGCTGCTGTATCACGACCGTGCCGGCTGTTGGTGCAGTGGCTGTCATAGTTGTCGCGGTAGTGGTCGTGGCCGTGGTCTTTCGAGTCTTATCCTGTAGGGGCTCAAACTCTGGAGGTAGCCCCTCGTCGCCTGCGGCTAGCTCGCTGATCGAGTTTGGTGTCGATGTCTCCTTCACGACCGGGGCTGGGTTCACGGCTTGAAAGGGGTGTCCGGAACATGAACAAAGCAGCACCTCCACCAGATGTCACGTGGTTGTGACGTCCACGAAGGCAGACGGCGACGTGTCCAAGATGAAGCTCTTTATTAGGCCGAACTTGTGGCCGGTAAACGGAAAGCAAGATTACAGCAATACACGCTGGCACTGATAGCGGCGAACAGAGCGTCGGCCGTCGATCAACTGATCATCGTTGGAGCGCGCCGGCTTTTATACATCACGCGTCGAACATTCTACCCTTATCACTGGTCATCGCGCAAGCTCTGGAATAATCTTGGGTGTTCGCGTACTGTGTGCAATGTTAACAAAAACGTTCTACTACAAACGTGAAGCTTCTCGAACACTGAGGCGCGATCTGCGCGGAAAATTGCTCACAGTCTTTGTGAGGTTAAACAGAGCACATCGAAATAACACACGTGGCAATACTTAAGCACAGACAAACCAAGGCAGCTAAACAATTTTCATTGAGCGGCAGGGCACAAACCGAGTAGCAGCACATATTCAGTAACTCCGGCGAAGAAGAGCGGTGCCGCGCCTGTACTGGCTTCAGACCGACGGCGTCGCTAGGCCTTTTCGGGGAGCACGGCAATGCGATGAAACACAGCTGGCGATCGCAGAATGCATCTCCTGTGCAATTTTCGTCGTCGCTATTTTAGACAGCAATGAAAAATACGTCTCCGCTATTCGCGGCGTCTTACGGAGCGATGTACTCACAACGAACGAGACAGCTCACCGTCCGGATTTTCACCCCGCTCACCGGCAGCCGCATGCTGGTTCCGTATGCCTCGTATCGGTGCTCGCCTTCGATCTAGATCTTTGACAACTGCTGGCGCATGCAGCGGGCAATTCTGACAGTACTTTACTCCAGCAGACATTGTTTTCTGTAAAACAAAATCTATGCGACGCCGGCGCTTGTTTCACCTTCTCCGACGACGCACTCACACTGGCCGGCTCGGTGCCGACGACGTAGGGAAACCTTTTCCCTATCTCTTCGAAGTTGTAACCGGTCACTCTCCGGGAAAAAAGCTACGGACGATCACACCAGCTTGATTTTGTTACCGCTGGCAGTGTTCTTCGTAGCGCTTAGGGATTGAGCACGGGAGCGAGGTATCCACGACGTCCACACTCTTAAAAAAAGTCAAAGTTTCACCACAAGGCGAAGCAATGAATGCGATAGCAACAAATTGGAATGTCAAGCGACGAATGGCAAGCAGGTCGAAACGTGCAGCGCGCTGCTCACGCACACATGACGCACGAAAACAACACGCACAGGACGAGAGCGAACTAAAACATTCACAGCTCGACACTTATCGCGCTGCTCAAACAAAAACGACGCACGAAACGTATTCACAGGTACAGACGAGCGCGAACTAACAAGTGTCACAGTTGTTACTTCGCTGTGTTTGAAAAGCGTGCTCTTTTCGCAAACGGGGGGACTGCAGCGAGCGATGTGACCCTCGCGCGCCCGGTAACTACAACGCTATCGTTCCGGCGAGAGCCCCATTCTCCGCCACCGCAAGATAAGCGCGCGCGCGCACGGGCATCTAGCCTGCCCCCCCCCCCCCCCCCTTCGGGCAAAATGCGCGCCGGAGAGTTAGGAGCGCCTGAGAGCTGACGTCGCGACGAACGGGGCGCCCAGCTAAGCCCCGCCAAGCGCGGCCTTTGCGCGATCTCGCTGGTAATGCTCAAAACACGCTGAAAACTCGCTGTGTATAAATAGCTCGCCGTTTGAACGTTGAAGGACGTTCGCCTTCGTGGCTGAGCGGTTAGCGCCGTGCGCTGCAGAGCGAGAGGTCCCTGGTTCGATGCCGCGCGTCGGAAGAAACATTTTTCTGAATTATTTTTCTTCGAGGTTTTTATAAATATATAGATACATATACATGTACGGGACATGACGGCGACGCCAACGGCGGAAACCAGCCGAGAGTGTCCATATAATTGCTATCGCAAAAAAGGTCGTAGTACTTACTAACTTCGGTTTACTAACTACTTATCACATATGTTACTAACCGGTTAGTAAGTCCAGTTAGTAACGGGGAGGTTAGTAACCGTTACTACCCCCGTCGTTACAAACGCAGTTAGTAGCCGTTACTACTCTTCTCGGTGCTAACTAGTAAAACATAGGTAGTAACGGTTTCTACCCTAAAAAATTAGTAACCGCGATCATTTCGCCTCATTAGTCACCCGTTTTTATAACGGTCAAGTTCGCGAGCATCAACATTACAATATATCATTGGGTAATTATGCACAATGTCATGAAGGAGAACAGCACAGATACCCAACCACTAGTCTACGCGACACTCGTAGTTCGTGAGTGGTTCCAGGAGTATTTATAGCCCTACCTTTGGAAAACGCAGCTGGTGCCGGTGAGCAGCTAGGCTTTAGGATGAATAATTTTAGGTACGCGCCTATACTTGTATAGCGTACCATTTGATTAGGTGTGCGAGATAACACAGCGTAGAACTTATAATGAAACATATTAAGACGAACAATATGTTATCTCTATTTTGCATAATGCCGCCCCAACATGGCCTAATAATCAAGAGCTAAGACGAGGTACTAAGCTTACTAATATCCTCTCAGTGAATTTGAATGGGTCACCGTGCTAGTAAATAGGTCGCAAAAAAGCTCGTAATAATAACTTCTAAGGTTCGTTTAACAAGTTCGTTAAACAGGTGCATGCCAAAAGTTAGTAACTGTACGCAAGAGGTAGTAACCGTTGCAACCTATAACTATCTGCTAACGTAGGTAGTAAAAAGGTAGGAAAAAGTTAGTAACAGCCGCTGTTACTAACTTTTTGCTCGTGATTACAAGCTTTTTACAAACTTTTTTTAGAGTGCAGGTTCGGAAGCTCGCGTTCGTATGCGCACGGGCCGCTCGATGATAGAAGAAACACGTGAGATCCAGTTGAACTTGCCATCAGCGCAACGAGACGTTTACACTCGCCTATCTCTAGGGCGACTAAACAACATACGCCAACGATTTGCGAAAATCTGCAAGACAGCTTTCCAGCAGGTTTTTTTTCTGTTCTTTTTTCTTTTTCTTCTTAGAACACGCCCTTTCATTCACAGAATGCTTTTCTCCCTCGTTTTGCTTCTGCAGCTCCCAGTTCCAGTGAAAGTGCGTAGGTTGGAAGGTCAACCATGAGGCACGACAATGCCATACCAATCTTTGCAAAAAAACAAAACAAAAACAAAAAAAACATTTGTGGTGTTCGCATACCTTCACTGGAACTGAGACCGTCACTCGGTGGGAGGCAAAAGCCGCCGAAGCAGCTGCAGCTTCCAGTCACGTGATAATAAACTTTCAAACGGTGCTTAAAAATCACGTGTCAGAAAACTCCCCACGTAGTAAAACTTGATTGTGACATTCCTTTTACTACATCCCTCGGGGGTGGTGGTGAAACTATGTCATGTACCGCCTTTTGCTCCAACATGAGGTAGTAATTTTAAACGCGAGGCAGTTTTCAGAGGTCATGAGCCGCATGCAAAAACCCCAATCTCGGATAGTTTTTGATTACAGTGTACTAACGACGGAACCGCAACAGTACGAGCTTCGCCGCAGCCGTCGACTAGGGGGGCTTGGCACCACTACCTCAAGACATAGGCGGAGAGTATGGGGGGGCTCGGGGGGCTCGGGCACCCCCCGGACGGCTGCACGACGGCTTTTAAAATTCCGATCATGGACAAGTGACAAGTGTAACACTCAGTTAATAATTTCCCGCAAAGAGATTTTTATGTGCAGAATATGTTGTGTTAACAAACAACTGAGTCAGCCTCTTATATATATATATATATATATATATATATATATATATATATATATATATATATATATATATATATATATATATATATATGAAGCGACAGGGAGAAGAATGTAGAAGAGCAAGCCGGGCCCCGTCCCCCTCCGGCAAAATGAAAACTCTCCGCCTATGCCTCAAGAGATGAGCTCGGACGGAGACATGCAGCAGCCGTCCCCGAGGGCTTCGCCTTACCACTACAGAGAGCCACGTACCTTTCAATTCAATTCAATTCAATTTTATTTCAACATTAAAGGAGACATTTGAAAAGTCACAACAGTAATGCTGTGGGGCGAAAGCAAAAAGCCATTAAGGCTTGACAGAGGCTTTCGCACCATTAGACAACATAGCAACAGCAACAGTCATTACACAATATAAAAACAAACATTTCGTAAGAAAGGAACAGTAGGAATGCTTTATTGCAGGCAACTATTTAATGTTAGTGGCAGTAAGTAGCACATCATTTGGCGACCATAGTTAGTACGTGTGTAAGGGATCTTCCACTCTCCAGTGGCTCGTGTCCTATAGGGGCAGGTGTAGGGTGTCAAACGCGCTAAATCAGTAAGAAAAGAATCATGCTTGTTTCGAGTAGTACGATATCGCTTGATTAAAATCTGAATTGTACATGTCGGGCATTCGTTGTAAATTAAGGGCTTCGAAAATCGGTCTGGTATGTTCATCGCGTGGAACACCTGCAATTATGCGCACAGTCACAGGGAAACCTGGCGATGACGTGGAGGAATGGTTCAGCCACTATCAACGGGTGAGCCGAGCCAATGGCTGGAATTCCGCTAGCCAGTTATCTCACGTGGGTCTATTTCTCGACTTCACTGCGTAGGTATGGTTCGAGAATCACGAGGACACTTTGACAACTTGGGAAAATTTGTGGAGGAGATCAAGCAATACTTTGGCGACCCCGCGACGAAGAAAAAAACTCGCAGAGCAGATGTTGTCGCAGAGAGCTCAAATCTGTGGTGAGACTTGCAGAACGTACATTGAAGAGATTTTAAAATTGTGCAAGTCTGTCGATGCCAACATGACAGGAAGAAGACAATGTGGGCCACATTCTCAAAGGAATTGTGGAAGACGTTTACCACTTCCTTATCGGCAAGGAGAGTCTTGAATCTGTGGCCGATGTGATCAAGCACTGTCGAAGCCTTTGAGGCCCTAAAGACTCGCCGCATCACTTCGAAGTTTGCACGCCTGGCCAATGTCACGACAGTCGCCACTGCCGATGTTTGCCAAGACACATTACCGGCTGACCTTTCTTCAACGATTCGCCTTATTGTACGCGAGGAACTTCGTCGCCACGTTTCTGTACCCGTGAGCGCCCGAGACCCGCAGTGGGATACACCATCCGCAAGCATTAATATTGCAAGTTTCGACGAGCACAGCTATTCCAACCACGGTCCACAGCTAAGGGCTCCACCACCGACGTCTTATGTCGAGCCGCCTTATGCCTCCCGCAATAACTACAGCTACAACAGCCGTCCGCCTCCTTTTGTTTCTGAGTGGGAACAGTGTGCGGCGTACCCTCACACCCCGCGACGTTCCCTATGCCTCGTGAACGGCCTGTATGCTACCAGTGTGGTGTTCGTGGACACATCGCCCGGTTTTGCCCAACGCGACGTCGTCCGCGTACGACATTTCCTGAGCGATCCGCGACGTCTGCATGGCGAAGCCAACGGCCCGACTGCACCTACTGGCAACTGACGAGCAGCACGCCTACCGGCCGAACATGCGGAGTGATTCGCCCGGGTCTGTGAGCAGCTTTACGCCGCCTACCACGCTTCAGCCCCGGTCGCCATCTCCACGGCCTCGACCACGGCTTTCATCTCCGCCACCGGGAAACCTAGCTGGCGCTGCCAACGGAGGCGAGGTCGCTGGACGTACCGCCTTTCACCAAAGTATGCCTGCACCAGTTTCTATGCTTCAAAATAAGGTTCATGTGTTGTTGACGATGTTCTGAAGATGGCGTTGATAGATACTGGTGCAAGTGTTTCTGTGATGAGTTTAGTTTTTAGGGAACGTCTTGGCCGCAAGGTTATGTTTTATTGGGACAAACCTTTTACCTTTCGAGCAGTGAACGACGCGTTCTTGCGTCCAGTCGGGGTCTGCACGGTGTCTGTCTGTGTGGCCTGGTAAAACGTTCAAGGCGGCATTCGCAGTACTTGCTCAATCAACGACGGAAACAGACTCGAGTTCGAGATCACGCGACATTGTGGTTGAGCCGTTGCCCGTACCTTGTGTACGGGCAACGGCTGGTACGTTGCCCGTACCACGCTGCCTTGTATCTCTCACAGACGAGAAAGCTCAATTATAGGTGATGAACAGCTCACCCGAGCCGATTGTACTCCTGGCTGGTATGCGCCTGGCCCTGTTTGAAAAACAGAGCAGTATCTGCATTGGCGCCTTAAGCGATCCTGCAAAGGCGGACCCAGATGAAACTTCCGGTATAAAATCTTAATTAATGAGGATGGTCAGCAAGTCAATTTCCTCGCAGAAGCTCAGGGCCCTGGTTGCACTACTGGCGAGGCATGCTAAAAGCATTTGATTTTGCACAGAAGGTGCATACGGCTCAGGTACCGAGCACGCGTGCTCGTCACAGGATCGATACTGGCTCTGCGCATCCTCTCCGACAAAAACCTTATCGAGTTTCTGCGTCGGAGTGCAAAGTTATTGCAGAGCAAGTTAGCAAGATGCTAGCCACCGGTGTCATTCAAGAATCGTCAAGTCAATCAATCAATCAGGCTCTTTATTTCAGACAAGCGTATGTCTCGGATACAAAGGCAAAAAGCATATGTGCTCTGCCTGACGGGACCCCAGCACCCGAATGCACCCACTCAGAGCATGGACAGAGAGATACAGTATCATGCATCACTAATACATGCAAAACGCAGTTTTTATACAAAGTGAACGAAATGCATACTTGTACAGCAATAAACAAACAGTCGTAACACTACAAATAACGAAACCAGAGGAACATATGACTACTACATACACAACTTATCAATCTTGAGGACGGTATAGAAGGTAAGCTTTGACATATTTTTTGAAAGATTTCAGGGACAAACATTTCTGCGCGATTTCTATGACCTGTGCATGTCTGTTGAGAAGACTGGGAATTAAATACGTTAGCATTTGCGTTCCATAGGTGGTTCGGACAAGTGGAATTCTGTAATGGTCGTGTCTTAATTCATAAGGCACATTGCGACTAGATTGCAGTTCAATATATCTAAAAGGATTAAGCTTAATTTCGTTAAAAACATTAGAGCAAATGCAACTCATATAATTGATTCACCTTTAGAACAGAGTGCTCTAAAAAGTACAAGCCTGTGTGGTCATTGTATGAAAGGTTTTCAACATATCGTACTGCTTTCTTCTGCAATCTTATCAGCCTAACAAGGCTAGTTTTGGTTGTAGACCCCCCAAATCATTATACAATAGTGAAGATGTGAATGAATTAGGGTGTAATATAAATGCCACTTTAAAAATTTTGGAACAAGGTCTCTAAGTTTGTGGAATACAGCGAGCGACCTTGATATGTTGGCATGAACTTTATTAATATGCTGGGACCAATCCAAGTGTTCCTCAAAATCGACACCTAAAAACTTGTAGGAAGAAACACGTTCAATTACATTGTTTTCAAATGCAAGCTGAAGTTCAGAATCATCTGGTTTGTTACGTGCTTTAAATACAATAACCTTTGTTTTACTAACATTCAAGTTTAGTTTATTTATATGCAACCATAATGCTAACCCTTCTAACCATGTATTAGCTTGAACGTGAATCTTATCGAGATGCATGCCAGAGAAAAACACACTAGTGTCATCTGCATACAGAATGATTGCAGGAGTTCTTGGGATGGCGATGATATCATTGATATAGATAATAAAGAATATTGAACCCAGAATAGATCCTTGCGGTACGCCATATAATAATTGTTTCAACTGTGATGGGTAGCCATTAAAACACGTGTACTGCAGTCTATGGGAAAAATAACTGCGAATTAATTTTAGGGCTACTCCTCGAATGCCGTAAAAAGGCAGCAGCTTATAAAATAAAATATCGTGTTTAATGGAATCGAATGCCTTTTTGAAGTCCAAAAAAGTCCAACAGTGAATCGCTTTTCATCTATATTAGATAGTATCTTTTCCTTTACGCTAAGCAGTGCCATCTCCGTTGACTTCCCCTCATGAAACCCGAACTGTTCTTTCACAAGGACCTGTCTACTGTCAAAAAAAATTACATAGCCTATCTTTTATCAAATTTTCCAGTAGTTTAGAAGACCAAGGTAGGACAGAGATATGTCTGTAATTATTAATGTTGTCATAGGGCCCACCTTTGTGCAAAACAACCACTCTTGCAATTTTCATACTGTCTGGAAAAACACCTTGGTCTAAAGCATCATTACATATGTGCTGTAGTGGAGCACTGGTTAGATCGGCAATAGCGATGATTGGTTCGGCCTTGATTTCATCTGCCCCTGCGGCAGTAGCCTTATCTGAATTACTCAGGAACGTGAACACTTCATGCTCACTGCACGGCTTTAAGAATATAGTACTGGCAACTGGAGACGCCATGTATCGATTAATTCCATGTTTTCTATCTTCTTTGCGTGACGATTCTCCAGAAGATAGGAAGTGCTCATTAAATTTGTCTGCCAAAGCAGCGCCACTGTATTCGACATTATCGAGTGTTATTTCGCTAGGTACATGACAAGTAGCCTTTCCCATTAAATCATGGAGACAATTCCAGATTTTCTTTGGACAGTTTGAAACTGCGGCAAATTTATTCTTGTAATATTCTTTCCGTGCCTTTTTAATGTCAGAGCCTAACTTATTTCTGAATTTTTTATATTCCTTAAGTAAAACTGGGTCTTTTAATCTAATAAATTTGTCAAATAGTTTATCCAGTGTTTGAATTCGTTTATATAACTCCCTTGTTACCCATGGCTTTCGAGACTTTTTGTTAGTTTTTATTGCGATAGCAATTATATGGACACTCGCGGCTGGTTTTCGCCGTCGGCGTCGGCGTCATTTGCCGTATATGTATATGTATATATATAACCGGGCCCGCCCGTCGTTCGTGAGCGTGAAATGACGCGAGGGGGGGTCCCTCGAGCGACCTTCGATTTTACGAGCGGGGGGCGCGCGTTATCTCCCCTTGTCGGCGGCCGACAGCGGGCGGGGGGGGGGGGGGCGACGTTCGATTTTTCGAGCGCGGGCGCGGACGCGCGCTTTATCTCCCCTTCTCATCTCCCCTTCTCGGCGGCCGGGCCGGCGTACCCTTCTACGTGCTGCGCTCTCAACGCGAAGAGAATTCTCTTAAACAAGCGTTTTTCTAGAGTTGCGTGAGATCGGATCCAAAAAGAGTTAGCTGCCAGCCTCACTTCGTATAACATTACAATTTTTTGCTATCGCATTCATTGCTTCACCCTTGCGGTGAAACTGTGACTTTTTTTTTACCAGCAAAGGAAATACACTATCATATTTGTCTTTTATTAACTCAATGAAGATATCGTACGCAATACTAGGATTTTTCTCATTATAAACGTCGCTCCACGAGATGCTTTCGACCATAGATCGAAACGTAGCGAGATTATATTGGTTAAAACTGCGGTAAACTATTTGTTGAGCTGGTAGTTTTTTTTCGTTTTCTTATTAATCTAGAAAAGAAGCAAAATATGGGTAGGTGGTCGCTTAAATCAAATGTGAGCACATCAGATAAAACACTAGGCAACTCATGATTTGTGACACAAAGATCTAGTAACGTATCACTCTCCATAGTTATTCTCGTTGGTGACTGGATTACATTAGTGCAGTCAAATGTATAAATGACCTCAAGAAATAAACGTCGTGGCAAGCTGTTTTTCAAAAAAATAAATATTAAAAATCTCCAACTAAAATAACAGGCAGATTTAGGATACATGCATGTTCAAGAAGGTCACGCACAAACTGAACAAATTCGGCAATTTCACTTGATGGGGGGGGCGATAAGTACAAGCAACCAGGGTTCCAGAACATTTCACAGCGATCGATTCATAATGATTACAAACAAGAGAAAAGTCTGACAAAACCTCGTACTGAAGATTTTCTTTAAAGTACAATGCAACGCCACCGCCTCAACGACTTTCTCTAAATACCCCCTCAAATTTGTACCCAGGAAACGACGCAACATCAGTTTCACTTGTGAACCACGTTTCCGTGTAAGCGAGTATATCAAATCTGTGATTCAGAGAACGCAAAGCTGTCTGTATTTCTAACTCCTTATTTTTCAGGCTTCTAATATTGACGTGAAAAACTGATATCGTGTCAGTTACACGAACCAGAGAACTGCGCATAGCTAAATTAAAAGATGAAGCATCGTAGTAAGACGGCGTGTTTTGTGACGCCATGAAAAAAAAGGAAGGTAAAGCAGATAAACAGGACGAAGGAACAACGGCGCCCCTTTAGATTATCCTTTCCAGGTCGGCATCACATGTAATGTGTATTGCCGGTTCACCGCTGCACTTGCGCACAAACAGCTTCCCATTGCTGTGCCAGGCAAAGTCATACTGCTTTTCTGTAGCCTTTGCCCTCATCATCCACATGAGCTTTTTGTTCTGCGCTGTTAAATTATCAAGAAAGTACACCGTCGACTTAGACTGCCGCATACCCTGCCTCTGCCATGCACTGATCTTTCATTACACGCGAAGAAAAACGGATCAGTACTGCTGGGGTTTTGCCACGTTTAGTTGGCAATCGATGAAGGCCTTCCACGTCCTGTTTAGTCAACTGAGGCAGCTCCAAGTCCTGTGCAATTTCATTGATCTTTTGGAATAGCTTTTCATTTTCAACCTGCACAAGACCATGTACTTCCAAGTTATTCCTTCGACTATATTGTTCGAGGCTGTTTATTTGTTGTCGTAATTCCACGACTTCCCGGTCTGCGTTCGTCGCCTCAACCTTTTCAACTCTTTTTTTTAAGCAACAATCTCAGTTGACTGAAGCTTCATTTCTGCTAGTACTTTATCGTACTGATCTGAAAGATGCTGGACAGACTTTTCCATACTTTCCACGGTTTCTTTGACGTGGAAAAGGGACATCCAGCTTCTGTTTGATTTCGGGCAATTCAGTAAGCTTTTTATTGATTTCTATGAGCATCTTTTCAGTGAGCGACTGCTCGTTTTGTGCCTGCTTCGTTACTTTTTGGAGGGCCTCCGAGCGGCTGAGACTACGCATGT
>JALIZH010019032.1:40000-51521 GCA_030522465.1 Rhipicephalus appendiculatus | reverse complement strand
TCCGTGGATGCGCGGCAAGATATTGTCAGCATCATGAACTACGCGCACTCTCTTCGTCCGTTTCTCCATCTTCTGCTTAGCTCCCTGAACCTGAGCCCCCGGCGCAGGCTCTGCCGCTACGCCGATTGGTCCGGCGTGATAAGCAATAACTCGGATGGGCGACAGAACGAGTACAGAGAAAGAGAGAGAAAGAATGATAGATGTAAAGAAAGAAATAGATAGATAAAAAGAGAAAGAGATGTACAGAGAATCAAAGAGAAGAATAGATGTAAAGAAAGAAATAGATAGATAAAAAGAGAAAGAGATGTACAGAGAATCAAAGAGAAGAAAGAGAAAGAAAGTTGCAAGGACAGTAATAGATAGAATGAGAAAGCGAGCAATAGAAAGAAACAGACAAAGAACGATAGAACCAACAGAGAGCAAGACAACAGAAAAAAAGAAAGGAAGAGAAAGTGATCGAAATAAAGCGGGAGCGAAAAAATAGAAAGAGAAAGTAAAAAAAAAAACACAGCGAGAAAGAGAAAGAGATAGATAGACAGGGAAAGACGGAAACAGCAAGAAACAGACACAAAAAGGAGAAAGAAATATAATACAGAAAGAGAAAGACAGAAGTAGTGAGCTTTTATTATTCGAAATGGCATCGCGGGGCTAGTCCCGCTTCTACCCTAGGTGAGAGGTTTTCTCATTCGAGGAACCCTCTGGCTTTCGCAAAGAAAGAAAGAAAGAAAGAAAGAAAGAAAGAAAGAAAGAAAGAAAGAAAGAAAGAAAGAAAGAAAGAAAGAAAGAAAGAAAGAAAGAAAGAAAGAAAGAAAGAAAGAAAGAAAGAAAGAAAGAAAGAAAGAAAGAAAGAAAGAAAGAAAGAAAGAAAGAAAGAAAGAAAGAAAGAAAGAAGCAAACAAACAAACAAACAAGGAAGGAAGGAAGGAAGGAAGGAAGGAAGGAAGGAAGAATTTTTTTGTTTGATGTTTTGGAAAAGTGGTTGAATATAAATGCTGCCTGACCCGCCGTGTTAGCTTAGCACGTAGGGCGTCACTTTAATAAGCTCAAGGGCGCGGGTTCGAATCCCGGCCACGGCAGCTGCATTTTGATGGCTGCTAAGAGTGAAGAACACCAGTATGCATAGGCGTGCGCAGGAGGGGGGCAGAGGGGGCGGCTGCCCCCCTAAGTTACCTAAGAGGGGGGGGGGGGGGGTCAAAGTCGGCCCTATACATTGACTGATTAGGGGAGGGGGGCGCTGCAACGAACCTTCCCTCCCCCCCCCTTGAAGGAGAACCCTGCGCACGCTTATGTCAGTGTGCTTAGATTTAGTTGCACATTATTTCTGTTTGCTTGTTTGCGAACGGTGCTTCCAGGTGTTTGTCCTTGAGCTCATAAACGACGAGCCTGTGTGGCCAGCATCTGTGGTCGCTGCGAGTTTATCACTTCAAATTCAATTTATTCAGCATCATCACGACGTAAGGTGAGAGAAACGCGAACAAGGGCAATCTTCGGCAGTAAGTATTTATTTATTTGTTTGTTTGTTTGTTTGTTTGTTTGTTTGTTTGTTTGTTTGTTTGTTTGTTTGTTTGTTTGTTTGTGTGTTTGCTTGTTTACATGGTAGCCCGTTGGGGCTGTGGTAGGAGTGTGTACACGCGTAAGTAAAAATTATTGCGATATCCAGAAGCAGAAACACAAATATAGAGCAATGTAAAGACATTCTCAGTCAGCAATAGCATTTGAAAATGATGACTTAATAAATAGTTACGAGTAGGGTATTGCTTTTTCACGCACGCAATACAGCGGAAAGAAAGTAGCAGGAATGCAAGATTTTAAACAGGTCCTTGTGTGTCAGTGCATACGTATTTGTTCACATTTTTTAGTACGTATCGAAACTTGCGGCAATGAATACTGTACCGGGGAGAGGTGGGCGAGTTAGGATTGATACCTACTTGAAAATGTTGAAACACAAGCATAAAAGGCCTCGGGAACTTGCGGAAACCTTCTTCATGAAAATGATGCGCGATGATTTTATATCTGAGCCTTCCGTTTGTTTGCTAGATGGCGAGATACGCATGCGTGGCACATTTTTAATCCCGTGCATGCATGGTGTTGGTTTTTCGTATGTTCACCCTTGTTTACTAAATGCAAGTTGTTTGACAGCTCTCGTCCTCTGTCCTTATTTTTCCTGTGTGTTCTCCTTCGTTGTTGCGCTGGCTTTTTTAAGTATTCAATGAATATTTCGTGCTCTAGAAACTGTGAATCGGACATTCGTTTCTTCCAGGGCATCACGCCTACAAGAGAATATTTCTCGATGCAATTTCCATAGAGTTTGGTTATGGTATTCTTTAGTTCAGTGAAGACGAGAGTTCGGTTATGGTATTCTTGAGTGCAGGGAAGGCGACGCATAGAGAGCGAGCATCGAGAAACCGGGAGCAGTGATGCGTCGCCTCCAGCGACACGACATCGTTATTTTTATTTTTATTTTTTGCAATTTGTTTTTGATTCGCCGTGTCGTTGAACTCGAGAACATCAATAGGCGACAGCCGCGGCATGAAAGGGTTCGCCGGCGATGACTGAAAGTGAGAACGACGACCAAGAGGCGCCATCTTGCGATGCGAAAAACAAAAAGACACACATGATACCGCAATAACGATGTTCAGATAAGAAAACAAGAAAGCAGTGGACAAACCAAATCAATCAAAACAAACCTCCGCCGAGCTCTACATCGCACGCGTGGTCGCGAAGCAGCCAACAGTCGTCAGACGCAGCTCTGCTAAGGCGACCGGGATGCAGCAGCGAGATAAGGAACGATGCCCATACAAAGGAAGGGTTTGCTGAAAATAAGAACGTTGGAAGCAGAGAAGATAGATGTACGTATTCAGAAAAGAGATATGTGTGTATCGGAAATGAAGAGACTAGGAAGAGATGAAGAGATAGAACGAAAAGGGGAGAGGGCGGTGCTGTACAGAATGGAGCAAGGCTTTGGTTGTCAATCGATTGGCGTGTTCGCGTTCAACGCCCTTTCTGCGGTCGATCCCTTTTGCGGTGGCACAGTGGCAGCATCTGGTTGCCTTATTCCTCTATCTTGTAGGTTGCCCCTGGCTGCTATGTACTCCTTTCTTCTTCTTTTCATTCCCTATATATGTCGCGTAATCGCTACTGATCCTCGTCTTCCATTTAAATTTTTGTTGTGTCGCAGCTTGTTGCGCATACGGGTAGCTCCGTGAAGTTCTGACCTCGAGTTCAAGTGGCTACGAAATGAAATCTTCGATGAAACTTGTGTACATTAACCTGGATCACGTTTATGTTGTATTCCATGCACAATAAGTCAATATGTTCATTATTCATACCAAAATAGAAAACAGTCCATCATGTTTATACAGTTGGGACGCCAGATCTCAACCTGAGTTCCGCAAGGGGCTCTAGGACATATAGCGTTATTTATGCACGTGTAAAAATGTCTTATTGGGAAGCAGGTATATGCGTTGCTGCATGATAACCTCGCCATTGTTAACGTTTCTATCAGAACCGATTTACTGCTGACTTCTGAAAAACTTCTGATAAGAAACCTAACATCGGCAACCAGCAATCGATAATTTTTACGTAAGTGCAACATACTTCCGCACGGGCAGGAACACATAGCCCTTCTAAGGGTTGTAGGAAGCGTCCAAAAATACTGACACTTTCATAATTTTGTCTCTGTGTGTGTGCGTGTGTGTGGGTGTGTGCTCCAAGATAGCAGCTTAAGGAGAGCTGAGAAGCAGCGACGAACGAAAAAAAAAAAAAGAGCGAGCGAGGAAAGGAAAGAATGACGCAGTATACGTTTATCCCGGATCATGAAGCGCACGAAGTTCCTTGCGGGAGATATCTGGCAATAAACGATCTGTTGGTTCGTCTAAGCCGCAAAGCTGCTTTTCTGGTCAATTGAACGCTGGCATACGACGAGAAAAGGAAGCTCCATCGCATGGAACAGGGCCCTGTCAGTTTCTGAAGAGTTCGCTGTTTTTTATTCTTATTGATTCAAGTTTATTCAATCGCTCGCTAGCTAGTGAGTGATTGAACAGCTAGCTTGCGAGCTAGAGCAAAAGCTAGTTGAGCAAAATGCCTTTGCTGTGACTTCAAAGCAAAAACTAACGTGAGACGTGGAAATAACGGGATAACAGGTACATTGCGATGAAGATAGAGATCTAAGCAATATATTACTTTTAAACAAATACAAAAAATATCCGTGACGGTAGCTTGGAGATGTATGGCCACGGACTTTGCTCAGCAAAGCCAGAGTCCTTCAATGGTTTTCGTTGAATGACTCTGGTAAAGCCTAGATAATAAACATTCGAATCCTTTATGTCTAAGCGTTATCGAGAGCCGGCGAGAGGCGTTCCATCGATGTGGCAATCACGTGACACCTAACTTACTCACCAGCAGAAGAGTCAGGTCCTTGCGTAGGTCATGGCGTAATGTTATAAATGATACATTTTAGAGTGCGTAACTATGCTTGAAACAAAATGGATTTTTTTTTCTCTGTTAACCTGACTACATACTTGCTTTTTGCAAACAGCTCATACAGTATGGTTTAAGAGAATATTTGCGGTATGAGTAGTACGGGAATTTTCTGTTGCGGTAGCCTTTCAACAGCGAAGGTGCTCTAGCTCGTTGTAAAATCTCTGTCGGGACTCAAAAACTGTCATCATCGTGAACGGATCTGTGCCGTACAATTTGGCCTAATCCCACTACGCACCACTGATCCTCTAAAAAAGAAGGCAACAGATGGGCGGGAAACACAAGTTGAGATTTCTAGACAGACGTAACAAGTAATTGAGAAAAGCGGTAGCAAACCAAAGCGATTAAACCACTGATAAACAACGTAGCCACACGTTTCAGCTTCGCTCAAGCATCTGTACGGAGTGCTTCGCGGTGCGTACAACGAGAGAACATTAGGGGACAGGAAAGGCAACGGCGGCTGCGAGAAAACCCCCGAAGCGATGGAAGCCCTACTCGAACGTCGACGTGCCCGTAGATCTATGGGAGGTGCGAACGCCCGGTTCGAGCGCGAGTTTCCGTCTTTGGAGTTTGGAGACCCGTGCAGTGTCTGTGACTGTCTGTGGTTTAACTCGAACCTCCGTGCACTGAGAAGCAACCTAGAAACAACCTAGCATGACCTAGCTAAAGCCTAGCAACAACCTAGAAGCAACCAGAATACGTTTCATAATCGTACAGCTTGGCTCTTTCAAGCTTTGCACGATTGAGTGCAAGCGTCGACATTGTTTTAAGTTTTGTTTCATTGGTAGTGATACTTGGAAACTGCTGTTTCTCCTGCTCTAGCGAGGCTAATGCCATAGTAGGGTGGGTTACGCCCTCAATTTGCCGGGAATTTCGGGCACACCTTATGTTTCTTTGCCACAGTAATATAAATTAAACAAATCTTAACGAAATAATAGCATTTCTACTGCCAGCACCCACCTAAAGAGTTCGTGTGTAACTTTAACCACAGCGCTGCCTTTATTTATTCAGCGCGCGGTATATTTCGCAGCGCCAGATGACTCTGTGCGGCTTCAACGCTGCACACTTCTTCATGGAGAGCGACGGCGTATCCACTATAAGCGCAGGCAACAGCTTTTCGGGTTCACAACAATAGAGGCGAGGCCAGGCCAACTCACACTTCCTCATCGCACGGCCAGCCAGGCCACCCCACTTTTTTTTCTCTCCACTCGCAACAAAACTTTTTCAGACGTGCTTCCATTCATAACTACAGCAAGAGTACACAAGAGCAGCCGATGGTAAGACGTGGGCTATCCGTGAAACTTGGCGCGCTGCTCCAGCCCCCGGATCAGAACTTTTGTGAACAGTTTCCGCTGCGTCTATTCAGAGAGGAGCCACTTCCTCTTTCAGTGGCTTCCTTTAAAGGGAGGTATTGTAAGAGCCAACTGTCACTCTCGACTCTCTGTGCGCTTATGTTTTTTTTGCTTCGGTCTTCTTTTCGTTCTTTTACATAAGAAATGGCACGCAGCGTCGCTGTCTATCCTCGCGTTGTTGATAGTTTGTTATTTATGTACCCCACTCCCCCCTGTAAAGCTATGTGCGACTGAGGGTGAAGTAAATGAATGAATTAATTAATTAATGAATTAATGATGGCACTTGCGAAATTAATGGAAGAACGCTCAGCGCAGCTTTTAACCCTGTCAACGAGGCCCATCCTTCATTATACTAGTGACCGTGCCGTACAACGCGAGCTTTGCAATCCCTTTGGCTTGAATGGTCAGCGCGTTCTGAATCCTAGCCTTTTCGTGCACGTCGTTAAAGCCGAATGCAATGAGTGTCTTGTTATAACACTACGCGGCGTAGGAGACTTTTCATTTGTTTATGTTCGTCGTTTTAAATACCGCAGTTGACGTGCCGCACAAATCTTGTGCATAAAGGTGATCTGCCACAAAAGCGCTTCCTGCCTTTTATTTTATTTTATTTATATATATTTTTTTTTTTTGTAAATAGAGAGAGAGAAATGCTTCTTCTTCGAAACAGTGTTCCGAGCTATGCCAGATAGCACCCTAAGATGCGAGGTAACAATAGTTCAGCAGACCTATACGTTACTTCAGTGAAGATGCTGAACTATATTAATAGATAGATGGACGGACGGACGGACGGACGGCAGCGCGTATGATACATAATGTTTGTCCACTTTCCATATATTACTGCGTGAGGATTTGCGTGTCAGTGCCAGTGCTACCATTGGGATTTGTTGTTGGCGCCTGTAGAGCGTGCTTCACCTTTGCTGTACTCTTGCTGTGGCGAAGCAAAATAATTTTTCCAGGGAAAATCAGACAGTTCACATTTAGTATTCAGGGTTGGCTCTTCGTCCAAGATACCTTCGTAGAGAATGCTTCGCCGTCATGACCGATACTACTACTACTACTGCTGCTACTACTACTACTGCTACTGCTACTACTACTCCTTCTACTACTACTACTACTACTACTACTACTACTACTACTATTACTACTACTACTACTACTACTACTACTACTACTACTACTACTACTACTGCCGCCGCCGCCGCCGCCGCCGCCGCTGCTGCTGCTGCTGTCGTCGTCGTCGTCGTCGTTGTTGTTGTTGTTGTTGTTGTTGTTGTTGTTGTTGTTGTTGTTGTTGTTTGACGCCTTTTCTGTGACGACTAGGTGGACAGCAGTCACAGGACAAAAAGTTCTATAGAATGTAATCTGCGAGCTCTATGTGGTCGGGTCTAACCGAAACGACATTTTCACTCGACGCCTCATCAGTCGTCCGGTAACAACAGATTCAAATAAAAGTTATTCATCGGGATATTTGCAGGATAATCATGAAGAGCGCAACGTATTTTTGCATCACTCCTGTTTACACCACCGCCGCGCCGACGTTCACTTTTCGCGTTTGACGTTGCATGTGAGGCTTTCGCCTTACTTATGAGGTGTGCGATGCAAAAAAAGAAACAATAAAATAAACACAGCAAATGAAATAAACGAACTCCCAGTTTGTATTTTAACAGCGCACTCAGAGTAATCCTGCATTTGCTTGACACGTTCCGCTGGGATGTTCTCTTTAAAAGTTTATGTTCATTATGAATAACCAACTAGCCTTGTCATCTACCTTACTAAATTTTGAACACGGTTGCGGCTTAACGGATACGACGTAACGTCTTGTCATGACAGAATAGCGTGCGTGCTACGTGGTTTGGCAACGGTTTTGCATTGGTCGTTCGTGTGTAGTTCTCTTAGTTAAAACTTCCAGATGGTCATGATGGTCACGGCTTCACCCAGTCTTTCCTGCTGTCCACTGGCATCGTACTCTAGTGTGCGTGGATCGAGTATGGCGCCCATATCTAGATCCGTCAATGTCGCAATCCTTTGTTCTGATCTGCGAAGGGAGCGTAAGATGCAGAACCCGCGTGATTAGGTGAGCCGGACGCCCCTAAGCATTTCTACCTGTTACACTGAGGCAGTGGCGTAGACAGGGGGTAGCACACCGAACCCGTGCCGCCCCCCCTCCTCCCCCCCCCCCCCCCCCGAAATCTTTTTCGCCATGGCATACATAGTGCAATACAACAATTTGCCTTGCCGGCCTCCACTTCAGATGAAAGCGGTGCCCCCTCCGCCCCCCCCCCCCCCCCCCCCGAAAAAAAATTTCTACCTACGCCCCTGCACTGAGGGCTAGTAACTATAGAAACGGTACATGATAAGGAACACACACGTCACAAGACAACCGCGAACGCACACAAAAAAACGCGCATTATCGAGATCTTTGTCTTCACTCCTTGCCCGCAGCACTCGCGTTTCATTCTAGCCTTGAGCCTCCTAGCCTCAATCGCGGCCAGTGGAGCTAAGGTATTGCTCGGCTTCTTATTTGGCTCCGATACTGTTTCTCACAGAGCCCAGCACTCTATTTTATATTTTGCTCGACTTGGAAGATAAGCACGTCCGTCCAACAAAATCCATCTTGCTTCGGCTTCTCGCGCATTTCGTGCACACCGCCTCCGCACCGCTGCTGTCGTGCGCCGATGCGGGCTTCTGGAAGGCGGGACGCTTTCCGGCAATGTGTTTACGACCTGATACACAGACGCAAAGAAAAACAAATCAGACAACGGAAGTACACCCTTCGAAGTAACACTTGTCAGCCCGATGCGAGAGAAGCCGAGATATGGCGAGGGAGAACGGAAGAAAAAAATGTCCGACCATGCCAAGGAGACAAAAAGGAATTCGATTAAACCAAATGACGGATGATGCGGGACCGATACACGGGGGCAGTCGGTCTTTGTACTTCATGGGAGGGCATTTACTCGAACATTGTCTTATCGAGAAACCGTTTTCATTCTCAAGACTGAAGACCATAGACGCAAAGATATAAGTGTCTGTTGAAGTTGAAGAAGGAGTCCTAATCCAAACCATGTATACGGCGACTAAAGAAAGGAACGAAGATTGCCCGAGGCAACAGGCGCAAAAAAAATATTATTCGGTTGCAGCGGACGACCACAAAAGATGCGAAACCGTTAAATAGAGTAAAGCTCCGAGAGAGGTCTAGCAACAGAAATGTAACCCCCTTCCCCTCTCCACGAAAAAATGATCGCAAGGCAAACGGATTCAATGTCACCAACGGCCAAAGCACACCTACCTGCAAAGCAGGCATCTACAAAGACCGCCAGTTTGGCATGAACGAAGAATGATTTCAACGTCGGAGAGAGAAAGAAAACTGGAAGAATAGCCTAGTATGACGCGCTTTCACCAAGCGAAATAAGCATGGGCGTCAACATAGACAACACAGAAGAAAAAAAGAGCCCTTCGAATAGATGGGCGCTGGTGCAGATTGTGCGCCAGGGTAGCAACTAAGAGGTGTGCAGCTGCACGGCTTGGGTTTTCGCTATCGCCCAGCTCGGTCGCCATAATCGCCGGCCATCATCAATCTCCCGTAAGTAACGAGCAGTCCTGGTACCCACGGTGTTGTTCCGCGCGCGGAATGGTTTTCCAAGATGAAGAGAACGGATCTGCCCGGTGTGTATGAAGAACGCTGTGTTAGGCAACGCCTGACTAGGCTTCTCTGGCTGTGGATGCAACCAGGAGCGGTGAACCTCATTAAACGCTTTGCCCAGAACGCGATATCAGTATTTATTTGTACTCGCCGAAATCTTGGTCCCAGGAAATGCGTCGGTGAACGACATGTAGGCCTGAAAAATGGTGGTCGGATAATGGGGCCTTCGTTCTGGAAGGCACAAAAAGTAGGCCAAGTGTTTTAGCTCGCATCATTGTGTTCTTCTTTCGTATCACGACGTTCTTAATACATCGGACCGAGCTAAACTAGGGAACTAGTGAAGGAGCAGGGCGGCTGCCCCCCTCCCCACTTTCTTACACCTGGTGGGGCGGCAAGTCAACCCCACATTTTTACTCAGTCGTACCTGTTTTTTTTTTATTGATATGATATATACCTGTTCGCTTCAGGGGCGCATCCAGCCACTCATTTTAGAGGGGGGGGGGTCGCTTGAAGTAACACCGGAGTGGGGGGGCGGGGTCATAACTTAATTTTGTTTTTAGTAGCACAAAAACCCCATCGTAGCATAAATACTGTTAATGTGTGCTCACAGTGGTCCCACTCATTTATCGTAATTGGTGATAGTAGGCGAACGACTAGCACTGAAGTGAGAGGGGGGTGCTCACACAGGCTTTTTTTTTTTGGGGGGGGGGGGGGTGATCGCCTTTACCGCCCCTTCTCTGGTACCGCCACTGGTTCGCTTGTACCCGTTTGACCGGTGGGTGTCCGGCGGTGGGGTTCGATACCTCTTCCTTCACAAACATTCATGGAAATGCATATTTCTGACTATAGTGGTGGCTGGACTCTTGACGTTGCATTCCAAGAACGGTTTCCTTCGCACCGTGCTTCCGACAATGGCTTGCATTTGGTGCCCCGGAAATCCGGGGTCGAAAGGCAGGCCATTGCGAGAAGCACGTCATTGCTTAGTTCGCATTTTATTGCGATAGCAATTATATGGACACTCTCGGCTGATTTTTTGCCGTCATGTCCCGTATATATATATATATATATATATATATATATATATATATATATATATATATATATATATATATATATATACACCAAAGGTCGCAGTGGCTGCATGTCTCTCATGCAGCCACTGCGACCTTTGGTTTTACGAGCGCGGTCGTCGCTGGCGGACGCGTTATCTCGCAATCTCAGCAGCTGACAGCGGGCGACGAACAGTGTCCCTGGAGCGGCCGTATGCTCTTAAACAAGCATTTCGTAGAGCTTCGTGAGATCAGATCCAAAAGAGTTAGCTGCCAGCCTCACTTCGATTAACATTAAAATTTGTTGCTATCGCATTGACTGCTTCACCCTCGCGGTGAAACTGTGACATTTTTTTTCTGCATGTAGTACTGCCCGACTTACGCAAACGAGAGGCTTCACCTGAATCACCTGGTCGGAAACGCTTTCACTTTCTACCAGATATCGAAACCATGGGACTATTTGTCACAGTTCCAAAAGGCAATGAGAGTGCTGTTGCGTTTTCTAAAAGATACCGATCTAATTCATCGTCTGTGATATCAAACGCGGAACTGTGGCAATAATAGCAGTAGTAGTAGTAGTAGTAGTAGTAGTAGCAGTAGTAGTAGTAGTAGTAGTAGTAGTAGTAGTAGTAGTAGTAGTGGTAGTAGTAGCAGTAGTAGAAATAGTAATATAGATGTAGTAGTAATAGTAGAAGTAGTAGTAGTAGTAGTATAGCAGTAGCAGTAGTAATAGTAGTAGTAGTAGTAGTAGTAGTAGTAGTAATATAGATGTAGTAGTAGACGTCGAGCAAGTCAGGTGACCAAAAGGGAGAGTGAATAAAGAAAAAAGTTACGATGACACAAATAATTACCTAAATTATGATGATGAAGATAATGATGATGATGCTAAATGAATTTGATGACGCTCGCGCGCTTACAGCTTCGCTATGCCATGGTTTTCACGGTATGAATCTGGCTGAATTTTTTCTCCCTCTTTTCCTTTTCCTCTTTTTTCTTTCTTG
>JALIZH010019032.1:0-35000 GCA_030522465.1 Rhipicephalus appendiculatus | reverse complement strand
TCCGCGTCCCTAGCCATGTTCCTAGCTCGCCCCGCGAAAAATCGCAGCCGGCCAACGGGGAACACACGACGCGCGTTGCGTTTCCCTCTGGTCGGGCAGCGTTGTTCAGTATAACATGCCGCGAGTAGGCGACATCAGCCCAAGTTCGGCGCCCAATCATTGATGCTCTTCTGGCTGTCACACCGCTTTCAATGTCTCCGCTTGTGGTAGCTGTACGGTGAGACCGTACAGCTACCACAAGCATCTATGAACACAAGGGTTTCTTTAATCATTCATCATAGACGTTAGTCGTCGGGATACAGATGTGCCATCAAGAGTCAACGTGGATGCATCCACGTTAAAGAGTGCTATAACTGTCAACACACCAATAGACATTGTGCAAGCTCTCTTATATCAATGTGCAGTAAACATTCGACTACTTCTGTAAGAACACGTTTCACTTTCGTGTTATACCGATTCCTACGACGGAGGGATCAACCATGTTTTTTTTATCATGTTTATTTATTGTGTAGCATAGCTCGATGCAGTGAGGAGTGACATTTGCAGTTTAACGTACATGTCAAGACGTATTTTCGGGCTAGTTGCTTCATACTTGCAGTAAGACAGCGTCAGCGAAAACAAGACACCAGACGAAGAGGAACGACGCTTACACAGGGTGCGCTAACAACAGAAAATTTATTCCATAGTTGCGAAGATTAAGTACTGGCCGTACATGAATATACAATACAGGAAAATACAAGTCATGCGACACCTGTCATCAAATTCAAGGCATGTGTAGGTGGCCACATCTACTGGGCGTGCAAAACTGTCGTTCCTCCGCGTCTCGACCCTAGTTTTCGCTGGCGCAGTTATAATGCAAGTTAGCATACATTATACATATCGTGCCTGCAGGTTTCAAAGATGCGTTTACATATTTGGCAACGCGTTGAAGACAGTGGTTTTCTCAGCTTCTAATGGACCGATTAAAAATTATTGTGGTATAATGTTCTTTATTTGGCGCGCAACAACTTCCAGTGTCTGACTAAAATTCTTTGTCACCTGGTGAAAGGCCCTTTAAGCATCAAAGTCCGTGTTAAGAGTGCCATTGAAGTCAAGCACGGCACGGCAGTACTATACTCTTGAACAAATATATCTGCAAGTGTTATAGGAAAAGAAACCATTACCAAAAGTTTTTCAAGAGATTTTGCTGCCTACGCTTTCACTTTAGCCTATTATTTTCGAACAACAAGAACAACAATATAAACTCTGATCTATGTAGAAAAATTGCTCAAAAAAGGCGTGGTTAAGCGAGGATCCTGTTGAACGCCACGCTGGACCAAATGGTTAAACGGGTTTTGTGTGTGTGTGCGTGCGTGTGTGTGCGCGTGTGTGTGCGCGTGCGTGCGTGCGTGTGTGTGTGTGTGTGTGTGTGTGTGTGTGTGTGTGTGTGTGTGTGCGTGCGTGCGTGCGTGTGTGCGCGTGCGTGCGTGCGTGTGCGCGTGCGTGCGTTCGTGCGTGCGAGCGAGCACGTGCCGGTTCATGATTATGATAATTTTTGTTCGCGACTAACGGCGTTTCTCCGAGCTTAACCCTTTGTTTCCCCCATTTGCGGTTGCGCAGTGAATGCAAACGCAAATGATATTTTCAGCGCGGGGGTTCCAGCCAACTACTTGGACGAGAACACAAGGGAGACGTCAGGACACACCGGTGGACTAGCAACTGAACGTTTATTGAAACTTTCCTTGTATTTTTGTAGCAGTCGATAGCGAATGCAACGATCACCGATTCCCAGATTGGCGGGAACCCCCTCGCTATGTACAACCAACGATCTCAGACAAGCACAATTCTAAGATATTTTCAGGCAGCTTTTGTTCAAAGTAATACTTGAAAAAAAAAAACTTGCATCAATACTTGTACATTTTATAAGAACTTTATCACTGCCACGTTTCTTGCAGTCAGGAATGGAGAGTTGACAATAGGACACCATGCACTGAACTCTTGAAAGCTTTCATAAGACATGAAAAGTTTGAAAGCATTTGATTTCTTGTTTTGTTTGTCTGATTAGTTTTCTGGTTTTTCTATTTTGTTGACATACTTCTTCACCCAGTGTCATTGTTTTGTTCGTTCATCTGAGTCGTTGTAAGTTCAACTTCTTCATCCTCACTGTCTCTATAGAGCTTTCGCCGTCCATGCGCGGTTGTCTCTCCGGCGGCATATACTCCTCTCCTCAATCTAAACATTGCAATTTTTTATCTTCGCTTCCACTCGGATATTCATTTTGAAAGAGAATTTCTTAGATTTGCTCGTCTTTCAACTCTTGCCCCTATAATGAAAAAAACCTTTATAATGCCTTGAGGTGCTCTAAAAGTTCTTTTGCAGTAAATTAGAAACATATTCATTTGTAAGGCTGTTGCCTTCTTCATTTCTAGTGGACCAGTGGTGAGTATAGTGGGGATTTACCCAATTTCTGTGACGCATACCCTTTTTATGATTACGGTTTTTGGTACGGGGTGAACAAAGAACGATTTGCTAAACAGCGTTGTTGTTTAAACTCGCAGGCTTCTTTATGCCTTCACTTTTCACGACTCGAAGGCGAAAACCACTTTCTTTTTCTTTTCAGTCGATGTGTTCATTCTGCCCGCCACCCTCTGAAGGCTTTCTGCACCTAATGCTGTTTTGAACCACCCGCAGGATCGCAGGTACGTCGGCTGGTTTCGCACTGCCTCCGTGACCGGCCCAACTTTGACCAAGCAAGGATATCATGTGATGGCGTCACTATGTGACGCCACAGTTACGTCGTGATTACGTCACAAAATGTGGTGATCTGTGCCTCCTCGTGTGATGAATTTTAGCATCACTCGTGCTGACGCCGCCGATGGGGGGACGTCGGCCAATTTTCGTGTTTGATGTGGCATCTAAGTGTTTCGCCCTAAGGGGGTATGCTAGGGTAGATCGACCAAAAGAACTAGTTTCTTATTTCATTGCTAAAAAAATAATACACGCACTGAGTTCGCTCAAGTACGTTTGTGCGATGCAGGAACTGCATCGCCGAGTGGCACCGACTGCCTCGGAAAGGGACAAAGTAGCTCGAGTCATTCGACAGTCATCCCAGATTCAGGCAAGTTTCTTTTCGGGCGCATAATCGAAACCTTTGAGCATATCACACGGGATGTCAGCGGTGTAAAAGACGCCCTGTTAGCTGAGAGCACTTGCGTGCCAGCGCTTCAATCTGCTCTTTAGCTGTCACTGGCTTCGCTCGACCCCGTAGCCAGATCTTCTTGCGACCTGACGAGCCCAGGCGCAGTCACAGCTATCTCCTCCCTCGCCCTGGACCCCCTTCGTGCATCAGCAAGGGCGGCGCGGGGCCCCATTCAATACCGTATCAGAAATCAGTTGTTCCTAGGAGCAAGTGTTCGCGGAGCAGCGTCATAGTGGAGAGCGCTCGCTCCTTACTCGAGCCATACAAGAGCATGTCGGTCCGACCCCCAGTCCTGATCTATTGGGTTCACAAGTCCTGCGCAAGGCGACTGCAACAGGTGCTCCTGTGATGGGTACTCCAGGGGTTACTCCACCGAAACGCGTGATTTCAGTGATAGGCTAA
This sequence comes from Rhipicephalus appendiculatus, assembly GCA_030522465.1. Lineage (NCBI taxonomy): Eukaryota > Metazoa > Arthropoda > Arachnida > Ixodida > Ixodidae > Rhipicephalus > Rhipicephalus appendiculatus. Next base: position 31,420 of record JALIZH010019032.1, on the reverse strand, counting down.
CTGGTCAACGCAGACACGCGCAAGTCGTATGCTACCAGTGCGGTCAAGCTGGTCATGTGAGGTGGCAATGCTTTGCGCGCCGTAGTACGAATGCAGGACGTTCGGGAAACTGCTTCGGCCGGTGACACTGAACACTGGCAGCGTGTCGCAGGCCACGGCCATCAATGCCAGGAGCGTGGAACGCTGTCCGGTACGTGCAGACGAGGAACAACAAGCTGGTGAGTCGGTCATCGTTCCCTCTATTTGTCGCATAGCGCAGGTGCAGTCTCCACAACCGACGATGACAGTTAGAGCACTGTGCATTATCGTACCTGCACTTCTTGATACTGGTTCAGGAATCTCTTTAATCGGTGGCGTGTTGCTAGAGCACTGTAAAGCAAAAGAGATAGCTTCGTAACGCAAAACGCTCAAGTGCGAATGGCATCAAACCACGTATCAGATGCTGAAGGTTCCGTTCGCTTACGGATAAGCTTTAATGGGAAAACGGAGCGAAAGCGATTTCTTTGTTTGCCTAGTCTATCAGTGCAAATGCTTCTCGGCCGAGATTTTCTTGCAGACGAGGCGGTTCACACACTACTTTCCGGCAAGAGGCTACCGCCTTCATGGACAGTCCGGGACAACACCCTTTGCGGAGAAAATACTATCTGCCTGTACCAGGAAACACGGAGGGCGTGGCAGCCATGCACACCACTCTGCCGTCAGCAGTCACTCAGAGACTTCAAGACAACAAACCACCAGCGGAAGCAGCTGGAGGCCGTGCTGACACCGTTATCGGGAATGCTCACAGAACGCCCTGGGAAGACCGACGTCCTATAGTACATCGCATCAATACCGTCGACGCCTTGGTGTTGTAACCCGAGACCGCTGAGTCAGCACAAGCGAGCGCTTCTCGATAAAGCGCTAGACGAGATTATTTACACCAGAGCCGTGCGAGCCTCGGAAAGTCCGTGGGCCTTCCCGGTGGTACTGGCACCAAAGAAATACTGTACGGCACGTCTTTGTGCGGACTACCGCAAGCTCAACGCGGTCACGGTGAGAGATTCCTATTCTTCGCCGGCAATATCGAGCATAACTTATGCGCTGGAAAACGCGAAGTTTTTCACCACTATCGACTGCTCTCGTGGTTATGTCCAAATCGAGGTTCACCCTGACTATGTCACTAAAACTGCTTTCGCATGCCATAGATGCTTTTTTAAGTTTGTGTGCTTGCCATTCGGTCTTTCGAATAGTCCGAGCTCCTATCAGCGCATGATGGATATGGTCTTGGGTGATGCGAAGTTTAATTATGCTCTTTGGTATCTTGATGATGTCACTGTGTTTTCGCGCGCGTTTAAAGAACACCTTGAACACTTTCATACGGTGCTACAGCGCACGGCAGCAGCCGGCCTAACAGTTCATCCCGGAAAGATGCAACTTGCTACTAACAAGATCAACCTTCTTGGGTTTGTTGTCGACAGTGGTGTACTAAAACCAAACCCAGATAAGCTCCATGCAGTTGCAGACTTGCCTCCGCCACGGAGTACTAAAAGTTTGCGAAGGTTTCTGGGAATGTTTGCTTTTTATCCTGATTTCATTGCACAGTGCACAGACATCTCGACCACTCACAGAGCAGCTGAAGAAAGGCGCGAAATGGCTCTGGAGCAGTGAGCAACAAGCAGCTTTCGACACGCTTCTGAAAGCCATTACCAGCAACGCCTCCCTTCAGCTGCCATATCTTAACAAACATTTTGCGTTACAGACCGATGCCAGTGATTACGCCTTTGGCGCAGTACTTTTACAGGAATGCGCAAGCACTCTGAGGCCTGTTTCTTTCACAAGCCACGCTTAGACCGGTGCGGAACGCAACTACTCGGTAACAGAGGCAGAGTGCCTGGCCATCATTTTTGCATTAAAGAAGTTACACATGTTTTTGGATGGGACTTAGTTTGTCACTCAGACCCGCAGCGGTAATCTAGTGGTTATGGTGCTCGACTGGTGACCCGCAGGTCGCGGGATCGAATTCCGGCCACGGCGGCCGCATTTTCGATGGAGGCGAAAATACTCGAGGCCCGTGTACTTGGATTTAGGTGCACGTTAAAGAACCTCAGGTGGTGGAAATGTCCGGAGTCCTCCACTACGGCATCTCTCATGATCATATCGTGGTTTTGGGACGTTAAACCCTAAAAGGTATTATTAGTTTGTCATTCAGACTGATCAAGCGCTGTCTTGACTTAAACTGTTACCTAATCCCTCTGTACGATTGACCCGATGGGCGCTTACCTTGCAGCACTACGACTATTTCATTGAGTACAAGAAGGGTAGCACTAGCACGGTTGCTGACGCACTTTCACGCGCGCCTTTGTCTGTTGAAACTGAGGTTTGAGCCGGAAACTGCGTGGTTACGACACCACCTGGGAGCATACAGTCACGTTGGGGTACTCGGTGGCTAAACAGGAGCTTCTTGCAGAGCAGCAGAGAGATAGCCTCTGACGTAAGGTGCCAGAAAAGCTGGCGACTCGTGATCCAGCTGACACAGGAAGCGACGAGGAGACCGACTGCTGCCTGCTTGGAGGAGGGTCGAGGCCTCCTGTTCCGGTACTTTTCCCAGGTTGACGATGGTAGTGTGGAATCACAGTTTCGAGTTGCTATTCCTCACAAACTTCGCAAATTGTTCATTAAGGACTACCATGACAGTGCTTTAGCTGGTCACTCTTTAGGGCAGAAGAAGACTTACGAGAAGCTGTGTCGTACGGTAACTTGACCAAGTATGAAACAGGGTGTATTACGCTACACGCGTTCCTGTTCTGTTTGTCGAAACGTGGTGGATTACCGCTAGGAACAATGGAGTCAGTTGAGGGTACGTCGCCATGGCAAATAGTAGCATGTGTCGCTATGGGTCCATCTCCCAAAAGCCCGCGACGAAACCAGTATCTGTTTGCTGTGACTGGCCATTTCGTAAAATAGATCGAATTGTTCCCTTTGCGCAAGTTTAATTTGCAGAAAGTGTGGGACTACCTTCTCGAAACCTTCACGGGGTTCGAATTCCCTGCACAACTGATCACGGACAGTGTGATGTACCTACTTCACCAGCAAGGCGTTCATGGATTCCTGCGACGCCCTGGGAATTCGTCACAAGCGCACGTCTGCGTATCACCCGCAAGCCAACATCACGGAAAGGGTAAACCGAGATCTTAAATCTGTGCTCGTCGCGCATACTGAGCGTCAATATAATAATAATATCTGGGGTTTAACGTCCCAAAACCACGATATGATTATGAGAGACGCCGTAGTGGAGGGCTCCGGAAATTTTTGACCATCTGGTGTTCTTTAACGTGCACTGACATCGCACAGCACACGGGCCTCTACCATTTCGCCTCCATCGAAATGCGACCGCCGCGGCCGGGATCGAACCCGCGACCTTCGGGTCAGCAGCCGAGCACCCTAACCGCTATACCACCGCGGCGGTCTACTGAGCGTCAAAAAGACTGCGATCTGAAACTGGCAGAAATAGCGTTTGCAACTAGAATGACAATGAATCGCTCAACAGGCTTCACTCCTGCTCAACTTAAGCTAGGCAAGGAATTGAGTTTACAGTGCTTTGACATGTGCAACCACTTCTCCGAGACCACATGCAAAGTTTCCCGGTGATCTGAGGCAGAGGTTGACCGACGCTGTACAACAAGCCAGACAGCACCTCGATGTATCCCGCATGGAACAGGCAGGACAGCATGATAAGCGTTGGCAGAACATTAGCTTTGAGGTTGTGGACTTGACGTGTAAACGAACACGCCCCCCTCAGCGACTCCTCAAAAGGTCTTGCAGCTTCCCTAGCTAACAGGTGGGACGGCCGTACAGAATCATCCATAAATTCAGGCTTTCGTACACGTTGACAGATTGCTTGACTAATCAAATGTGTGGCCCTATTCATGTCTCAGATATGAAACATTTTTAGGCACAAGATTGAGCTGCTGGGGTTCCAGACATTCCTGGGGTTCCGACACCGCCCAACAAGTGGTAAATCCTGCGTCCTCTGTAACGTAGAAAAGAGAGGCTTGGGCTTTTCTTCCCCTGTGCTTGTCTTTTTTTCTTTTTTCGCAAAGCGAACTGATATTGCGTTCACCTCGGTGTTCTGCGCGAGATGCATATACTTTTGTTGGTGGCGAGAAGAAAATGTTTGTTTGTCCTCGCAGCGCTTTGGGTACCTGCGACCGGACATTCTGAACCCTCCTCCGGTACCCAACCTGCCTTCTTGAGGAGGGGGGAGGGGGGATATGTGCGAACCACGCACACCGATGAATGCATGAATGCTATGAGCGTCCCCTTTATAACGGGGCGGTGCCATGTGTGCCACCAAGCTCGACAAAAAAAAATTTAAGATAATAAAAATATACCCCCCCCCCTTTCTTTAAGTGGGCCGAATATCTTGTCTACCTCAATTAAATCTATCTTAATATAGAAAAAACGTGAATTCACAGCCCATTTCTCTGCTTCTTACGGCAGAATGTCCTTATTTTTTCCACTATTTGTTTTTGACCTCTCTCTCTGGTTTTCTGCCGCCAATACTCTAACCATCTCTTACTTATTTCTATCGTGGGCGTGCTTAGCCTTCCATTGCTTTCCCTGAAACCCGAGTCTTCATGTAGGCTGATGCCCAGACGTACCCCTGGGTGGATATCTCCACATTCAATCAGAACATGCTTCGTCGTTTCCTTATCTTCCTCACAGCGTGTGCATTGTTCTTCTTTTTTACTGAATCTCGCTTTATAACCACGTTCTGAGGCAACCTGATCTCGCTTCAAACAGTAAAGCGCTTCCCCTTGAATTATCATAAAATGTCTCCCTCCTTATTTCGCTTTTGCCCTTTCAGTAGTCACTCAGAGATGGTTTTTTGTTCCATCGCTGCCACCCAGTAAATCCTCTCAGCCTCTCTGAGTTCTCTCTTAACGCTCTTTGTTGCTATATCGCCTACAGTCGTATATTTACTGGTGAGCCTCCTTGTTCTTTTTCTCCACTGTGTGTCAACGCTTTTCCTATACAAATAATAATGATAATAATAATAATAATAATAATAATAATAATAATAACTGCTATACAGAGATAGCGCCACGTCTTGCACAGTGGCGGTGCGCGTGGCCCACCTGCGCGCCGCCAGGAAGAGAGGTGCCTTGGTCAGTGATGCCATTTTACCGGATTTTCTGCTAAATCTGGCGGACTTTATTTTATTCCGACGTGAAAAAAATTAGCCTAGCGGCTAGCGGATTTTTTTGACGGGTCATTTTCATAAATGGCGGATTTCTGGCGGATGCCTCACGCAGTGCACTGATTCAAAAAATCGTCGGAAGCATTGCCGAGAAACTTGGAAGTTCTTCGGTCTGATGAACCACAGAAGATTGTGCAAGCGTGCAGGACGCGGTGCCTATGCCTCGACATAGCTGTATCAATAATCGTACACCAGCGGACCGAATTGAAGATGCACTTCGAGATGGCGAGGCGCGCTGAAAAGTGCTATGCGGCAGAGGTGCTATAATCAGATCAATCTGGGGTACTTGCTTTTTTTGAGACCGATTCTTGTTTTCTGACGCCCAGTGATGGCAACACTGGCCTTGGCTGCCAAGAAGGACGAATGCTGCCAGCCGCGCTGGCCGACTGCTGCTACCGGAAATCATGGTCGCTGCCTCGCTGTCTCGCGTCCATGGGCCGACCCTGCCGTATGCATCGTAGTGTTAATTAAATTGTTGTTGTTTGTTGTGACTTGAAGCCTCCGCCGTATTTGCTTTAACTACGGACGGGACGCAACAAGCTCAATGCCCACAAGCTTTACCTTTTTTCTTTTTTTTTTAAATAAAAATCGCACCTACTTTTGTTTGTGAAGTGACGCGTGTACGGTGGCTCGGACATGAAAACCTTCCATTTAATTTGAACCAGGGGCTTAAAGAACGAGCAGCGCAACTTTATAACGCCGTCTACTGTGCCGTTTTAGTAGCCGAGGGGTGAAGCTATCGCTTCGTAACTGAAGTATAGGTGGTTCGAATCCCGCTGTCGGACAATAATTTCCGAGAATGTCGCGTCACAGCCTTTTCATTATTAAAGATCTTTTTTTTAGGTTTTGTCGAACTTTCATAGAAAAAAATTTAAGGCAGCTTCGCACTGGGGGTGCAGAAACCTGAAGGAAGTGCCGAGCTGGGCAGCCTTCTCTGTTTCTCTTCGGTTTTCTTTTCCTTTCCTCCTTTCTTTCTTTTTCTGTTTCCGTTTTTTTCTCTCTCTCTTTAGTCCTATTTATTTCTTCCTCTCTCTTAATCTATTTCTTTCTCTTTCTTGCTCTTTTTACTTTTCTTCCTATCTTTCCCTTTCTCTTTCTTTCTATTTCGCGCTTGCTTCCTCTTTTAGATGCGAAGCATCTTATGCTCGGGGCTCCCGTGTCCGTCCCGCGTCCCGCGTCCCCCGTCCCCCGTCCCCCGTCCGCCGTCCCCCGTCCCCCGTCCGCCGTCCCCCCGTCGCGCGTCCGGCCACTTTCATGAAGTAGGGAAGCACCCATTATGCCAACCAGAACACTGTAGTAATATGAAGGCCGTCAACCCTAACACAGTCATCAGAGTCATGGCCGAGAGCACAGAGAGACTGCTTAGCAATGGCTAGGCAGGTGGTGTTTGTCGCCCAGGTTGACCCCATTCCTTGAGTCAAGGCCGAGAGCACAGAGAGGCTGCTTAGCAATGGCTAGGCAGGTGGTGTCTGTCGCCCAGGTTGACCCCATTCCTTGAGTCATGGCCGAGAGCACAGAGAGGCTGCTTAGCAATGGCTAGGCAGGTGGTGTCTGTCGCCCAGGTTGACCCCATTCCTTAATCTTGCTTGCATGTATTTGGAGGGGGCTTAGTCCGTCCCACACCACCACAGTGCGTCCCCTCCCCCCTCTCTCTCCTACGCTCACCCCTTTCTCTCCTCTAGGAATCCTCTACTCTACGGAGCGGCCCACAGCGCATGCGCCTCCCCTACGCTCACCCCCGTTCCTCTACTCTAGGAATCATCTACTCTAAGGAGCGGCGCCCACATCGCCACAGCGCATGCGCGTCCTCTCCCCCCTCTCTCCTCTAAGAATCCTCTACTCCACGTCCTCTCCCCCTCTCTCCTCTAAGAATCCTCTACTCCACGGAGCGGCTCCCGCGTCCCACACCCCACAGGGCATGCACGTCCCCTCCCCCTCTCTCTCCTCTTCTACGGTCCCCCCCCCCCGTCCTTTCCTCTAGGAATCCTCTGCGGAGCGGTGCGCACGACAGGTGGTGTTACAGCTGCATACTCCGCTGGGGGGCGCCACGGTAGTTCCGCGGTATGAAAATGACGGAGCGCGCGCTCCTCATTGTCTCTCCTGTGCAGCGCCGCGATGAGCGCCCGGACCACTGCCGTGAAATGAGAGCGGCGACGTTGCTCCCGCTCAAGCTGATTATCTCCCCGCTGCTTCGCATCCACACATGGTTCCCTTTAGCGGGAGATGGGGATTTTTTTTTCTATTTGTATACGTGCTTTTGCCTGCGTTACGCCATGCGATGACAGCCCGGGCCCCTTACGCGCTGCGCACTCATCATCAAGGCGCTCGAAGAACAAACGGACGAAGACTTCTCCTTGGCGTGAGCGCGCGCTCACTTATCATCATCAAGGCGCTCGAAGAACAAGAGGAAGAAGGAGGAAGACCCCACTCTGTGGGAAATGGGAGGCATGGGACTACCAGGCCTTACAGTCCCATGCCGTTATTACCAAGCCCTTTAATTTTTTTTAATTAGTTTGTTTTTCATATAAAGAAACAAACCATACATTTAGGCCTATCAACACCTCGGCTAACAGCTGGTCTGTCCATTACATCAACGCATGTTCACAAATCATACGGCGGGCACTTTCACTTCGGTGACAAGATCACTGTGTGACTTCCTTCTCTCTGAGCAACGCCAGCTCTTTGTTTCGAACCATCGCCCTTTCAGTTGTGCTCTGAACACCATATGCACCGGGCCTGTAGCCAGGGGGAGGGCTAGCCCCCCCCAATATTTGGATTGAGGGGGGGTGTTCTAACGCGAAAAAATACTGAAAATAGGGGGTTTTCAAGGTTCTCAACAGGTGCCCCCCCCCCCCCCCCCCCCGAAAAAAATTTCTGGCTACGGGCCTGATACGCACTCATCCATCGTTCAGCACAAGATGCCTTGTTTAGAAGTTGGTCCACTCACTACTGCAGCTCATGCTTAAAAATAAAAAATTGACTTGTTAGTTTTAGCCTCGGGATATCTTCATCACCGTATGGCTTTCTTTTAATATATATATATATATATATATATATATATATATATATATATATATATATATATATATATATATATATATATATATATATATATATATATATATATATATATATATATATATATATATATATATATATATATAGCTTTTTTTTTCTTTTTCTTTTTTTTTTGCAGCAACACCAGCCCCGTCATTGGAACCACCACCCATTCGGTTACGAGCCGAACACCTCACCGACTCGGCTACTGTAACTGAGTAGACGAGAGCGTGTAAAAGTTGGTCTGCTCAGTACTCACGCATTCAAACGGCACATGAATTTTTTAGTATGACGGCTGGTATGAGTATTCGCTCGAAAAAACCAGGTCATGTCGCGACGAATCCGGTTGCTGAAGATAATGTTGGCTTTGATCTACGCGTTCGCGTCACAATTACGCCGACATGGCCCGAATGTAAGACGGTGGAAACGAAAGTGTGTTCGTTACTGAGCCCTAAATTGTTCTGTTTCAATCTGTGAGTGCTGTGCATTATGCGGCCCACATCTCAATATTACATGCTGAGTTCACGTTTCCGAGCATGGGTGCACACCAGGCCCGTAAACAGGGGGGGGGGGGGCTACGGCGACGGCAAAAATCCGCCGAGAGCATGGTGTAAGATATATATACCCATAAGCGTGCGCAGGGTTCCCCCTTCAGGGGGGGGGGGGGGGTGAAGGTTCGTTGCAGCGCCCCCCTCCCCTATGAAGTCAATGTATAGGGCCGACTTTGCCCCCCGCCCCTCTTATGTAACTTAGGGGGGGGGGGGCTCTGCCTCCCTCGTGCGCACGCCTATGTATATACCCTTTTTGGTGAGGACACTCGCGAGGCGCGATCGACCAGATAAAGTAACAACGCCGAGCGCCCGTCGGACCACTGACGGCAGCGGATACCTATCGGCGGAATGAAGAAACTTCAAGACAAAAACGCGTTCCCGTAGCAACTGGCGTTTCGCGAGTAATCTGAATTTCGTAGACAGCGAACGCAAGGTCTATCCAAATAGGTCGCGAAACTTCGGGTGAAAAGCGGTTCAGAAGCTATTGCCAGCGACATCTACACGGGGAGTTATGGGAGCTGCGATTACAGCGCGACTATATGTTTGGAGGGAACCAACACTGATAACGAGAAAAGAAGTTTTATTCAAAGGCGAAGCAATCGTTATGTTTTACAAATGATATTTATTTCCCCAACAATATTATGCAGGTGCAATCAGCAAATAATTTATGACAGTGTTTTATTATTACGAAAAAAAATTTTTAGCGCCCTCTGCGCACGCCATTTATTACTCAGTGCAGCCCTTGCGATGCATGGAAACGCGCGCTCGTAAAATCCGCATGGTCAAATTATATCGGTCGCGAAACTTGGAACGAAAAGTGGTCGAAAACCTATTGCCATAGATATCAACGCCCGCCGCACGATTGAAGCGCGACTAGGTGAGGAGGGGACAAATAAAGAAAACCAAAAACTCAAGACAAACTCTCATACTTTTTTTATATGCCTATGTAAACTAGAAATTTACTTTACGGTTTATCTGACACTTGGCTAAATGGTTGACTGCCTCATTTTTTGGTCGAGCGCCATAAATGGGGGGGCGTATGCAGGCAGTCTGCTATCAGTGCTTGTGTTTAGTTCGGCGCATGGTTCGGCGCATTGCCGGTCAACGAGGCATCGCTAACTTTTGCGTGGTGGTTTCCTGCGTACCTTCAGTAGATTATTTATTTGCTTCTGTGCTGTTTACTGGCGTGACATTTCAGAGCTGAACTAGCTCACAGAATGTGTAGATAGCCGCTCCTGTGACTGCCGACTGCCTTCGCTGGCGCACGGCTGGCGTGCCCTCGCCTTTCGTGATTGTGAATGCGACACGCTAAGCAAAGAGACGCTGTACTCTAAGGTTGCCAAAGTGATATTCTCAAGGCTGCTGTCTCGCTGCAGTGGTTTTCCACGATTGGGCAACGTGAGTTTTCGAACCTTTGTGCTATTGTGCTCGTGAACAGTTGTAGAACAATTTCTTCATCTGCAAAGTTTTTGGTGTAGACTTCAAGTACACTATTTGGCTAATAAAACAACCGTGCTTCCTCAATCTTTCTTGCTGGTCTTCCTTTTCTCTCGCGCACGCAATAGGCGAGCCATAAAGGCCCAATATTTATTTTTTATTTTTTGTTTGCTGTTAGTTGTCCCCTCCATACGTAGATGGTGGCAACGAGCCGCCAGCTACTGGATACATGGGCTTCTATGGAAGTTACGCTACCAGTTTGGTATGACACCGGATTTCTGCAATAGATTAAATTAGCTATCGAGCAGACTCGGTGAAGGTTGGCCGAAACATGTATCGCCTTTTTTTTATTAGAAATGCTTCTACTATCTGCAATGTTATTGTCGTACCTGAAAATGACAAAAATGTCAGATGACACAGGTTCCGCATCACGAACATCGTTCACACGGGACCTTCTTTGTTGATGCTTTCTGGGTTTTTTTTCTGTTTTTTTAGGGGGTGCGGGGGTCATAATTGGAAAATATACAAAATCAATATTGAAGCGCGTTTTCACAGTTCTCCTAAGGGTGTGGGAAGCTGAACGCATGCATCGAATCCCATACAAGTGAAGTCATAGCAATATTACGTAATGGCTGCACGTTGATGCTTAGGTGAAATCTTAATTAGCCGGGAGTATAGAAGAGCGGAGAATTGTGCAAGTTGATGGTTAGCATTGTGAGGCGAAGCACAGGTTTAATAAAAAATGATAGTTGATACTGTAGGCACTGCGCAAAAGTATCAACATCTTCCTATCGAGCGCCATTGCGTTTGTTATTTGGTTCATTTTTAACGCGACAGCGTTAAAGAGCTCGTTTCGCAGGAATTCAGGTGTCGTTGTCGGTGTCGTGTCGTTGTCGTGTCGGTGCCGCGTCGGTGTCGTGTCGTTGTCGCGTCGGTGTCGAGCTGGCGTCGTGTCGTTGTCGGCGTCGTGTCGGTGTCGTGTCGTTGTGGAAAAGGAAAACCGCATTAGATGGCGCACACATGAGTGCACACGTCTGCAGACGGTTCACACACACAAACGTGCACACATAAAAAAGTCACTGTGGTATGACACCGGGATTTCTGCAATAGATTAAATTAGCTATTGAGCAGACTCGGTGAAGGTTGGCCGAAACATGTCTCGCCTTTCTTTTTTTTATTAGAAATGCTTCTACTATCTGCTATGTTATTGTCGTGTCTGAAAATGACAAAAATGTCAGATGGCGCAGTTCCGCATAACGAACATCGTTCACACGGGACCTTCTTTGTTGATGCTTTCTGGGCTTTTTTTTCTGTTTTTTAGGGCGTGCGGGGGTCATAATTGGAAAATATACAAAATGAATATCGAAGCGCGTTTTCACAGTTCTCCTAAGGGCGCGGGAAGCAGAACGCATGCATCGAATCCCATACAAGTGAAGTCATTGCAATATTACATAATGGCTGCACGTTGATGCTTAGGTGAAATCTAAATTAGCCGGGAGTATAGAAGAGCGGAGAATTGTGCAAGTTGATGGTTATGCATTGTGAGGCGAAGCAGACGTTTAATGAAAAATGATAGTTGATACTGTAGGCACTGGGCAAAAGTATCAACATCTTCCTATCGAGCGCCATTGCGTTTGTTATTTGGTTCATTTTTAACGCGACAGCGTTAAAGAGCTCGTTTCGCAGGAATTCAGGTGTCGTTGTCGGTGTCGTGTCGTTGTCGTGTCGCTCTTGTGTCGTTGTCGTGTCGGTGTCCTGTCGTTGTCGTTTCGTTGTCGTGTCGTTGTCGTTTCGTTGTCGGCGTCGTGTCGGCGTCGTGTCGGCGTCGGTGTCGGTGTGGAAAAGAAAACCACATTAGATGGCGCACACATGAGTGCACACGTCTGCAGACGGTTCACACAAACGTGCACACATACAAAGTCACTGTGGTATGACACCGGATTTCTGCAATAGATTAAATTAGCTATTGAGCAGGCTCGGTGAAGGTTGGCCGAAACATGTCTCGCCTTTTTTTATTAGAAATGCTTCTACTATCTGCTATGTTATTGTCGTGCCTGAAAATGACAAAAATGTCAGATGGCACGGATTTCGCATCACGAACATCGTTCACACGGCACCTTCTTTGTTGATGCTTTCTGGGTTTTTTTTCTGTTTTTTAGGGGGTGCGGGAGTCATAATTGGAAAATATACAAAATGAATATCGAAGCGCGTTTTCACAGTTCTCCTAAGGGCGCGGGAAGCAGAACGCATGCATCGAATCCCATACAAGTGAAGCCATTGCAATATTACATAATGGCAGCACGTTGATGCTTAGGTGAAATCTAAATTAGCCGGGAGTATAGAAGAGCGGAGAATTGTGCAAGTTGATGGTTAGCATTGTGAGGCGAAGCACAGGTTTAATAAAAAATGATAGTTGATACTGTAGGCACTGCGCAAAAGTATCAACATCTTCCTATCGAGCGCCATTGCGTTTCTTATTTAGTTCATTTTTAACGCGACAGCGTTAAAGAGCTCGTTTCGCAGGAATTCAGGTGTCGTGTCGGTGTCGTGTCGGTGTCGTGTCGGTGTCGCGTCGTTGTCGTGTCGTCGTGTCGCTGTCGTTGTTGTGTCGTTGTCGCGTCGTCGTCGTGTCGTTGTCGTGTCGTTGTTGTGTCGTTGTCGTGTCGTTGTCGCTGTCGGTGTCGGTGTGGAAAAGAAAACCGCATTAGATGGCGCACACATGAGTGCACACGTGTGCAGACGGTTCACACAAACGTGCACACATAAAAAGTCACTGTGGTATGACACCGGATTTCTGCAATAGATTAAATTAGCTATTGAGCAGACTCGGTGAAGGTTGGCCGAAACATGTCTCGCCTTTCTTTTTTTTATTAGAAATGCTTCTACTATCTGCTATGGTATTGTCGTGCCTGAAAATGACAAAAATGTCAGATGGCGCAGGTGCCGCATCACGAACATCGTTCACACGGGACCTTCTTTGTTGATGCTTTCTGGGTTTTTTTTCTGTTTTTTAGGGGGTGCGGGAGTCATAATTGGAAAATATACAAAATGAATATTGAAGCGCGTTTTCACAGTTCTCCTAAGGGCGCGGGAAGCAGAACGCATGCATCGAATCTCATACAAGTGAAGTCATTGCAATATTACATAAAGGTTGCACGTTGATGCTTAGGTGAAATCTAAATTAGCCGGGAGTATAGAAGAGCGGAGAATTGTGCAAGTTGATGGTTATGCATTGTGAGGCGAAGCAGACGTTTAATAAAAAATGATAGTTGATACTGTAGGCACTGCGCAAAATTATCAACATCTTCCAACGAGCGCCTTTGCGTTTGTTATTTGGTTCATTTTTAACGCGACAGCGTCACAGAGCTCGTTTCGCAGGAATTCAGGTGTCGTTGTCGGTGTCGTGTCGTTGTCGGTGTCGCGTCGTTGTCGTGTCGGTGTCGTTGTCGCGTCGTTGTCGTGTCGGCGTCGTGTCGTTGTTGTGTCGTTGTCGTGTCGTCGTCGGTGTCGGTGTGGAAAAGAAAACCGCATTATATGGCGCACACATGAGTGCACACGTGTGCAGATGGTTCACACAAACGTGCACACATAAAAAGTCACTGTGGTATGACACCGGATTTCTGCAATAGATTAAATTAGCTATTGAGCAGACTTGGTGAAGGTTGGCCAAAACATGTCTCGCCTTTCTTTTTTTTATTAGAAATGCTTCTACTATCTGCTATGTTATTGTCCTGCCTGAAAATGACAAAAATGTCAGATGGCGCAGGTTCCGCATCACGAACATCGTTCACACGAGACCTTCTTTGTTGATGCTTTCTGGGTTTTTTTGTTTTTTAGGGGGTGCAGGAGTCATAATTGGAAAATCTACAAAATGAATATCGAAGCGCGTTTTCACAGTTCTCCTAAGGGCGCGGGAAGCAGAACGCATGCATCGAATCCCATACAAGTGAAGTCATTGCAATATTACATAATGGCAGCACGTTGATGCTTAGGTGAAATCTAAATTAGCCGGGAGTATAGAAGAGCGGAGAATTGTGCAAGTTGATGGTTATGCATTGTGAGGCGAAGCAGACGTTTAATAAAAAATGATAGTTGATGCTGTAGCCACTGCGCAAAAGTATCAACATCTTCCTATCGAGCGCCATTGCGTTTGTTATTTGGTTCATTTTTAACGCGACAGCGTTAAAGAGCTCGTTTCGCAGGAATTCAGGTGTCGTTGTCGGTGTCGTTGTCGGTGTCGTGTCGGTGTCGTGTCGGTGTCGTTGTCGCGTCGTTGTCGTATCGTTGTCGTTGTCGTGTCGTTGTCGTGTCGTCGTCGTGTCGTTATCGTTGTCAGCGTCGTGTCGGTGTCGGTGTGGAAAAGAAAACCGCATTAGATGGCGCACACATGAGTGCACACGTGTGCAGACGGTTCACACAAACGTGCACACATAAAAAGTCACTGTGGTATGACACCGGAATTCTGCAATAGATTAAATTAGGTATTGAGCAGACTCGGTGAAGGTTGGCCGAAACATGTCTCGCCTTTCTTTTTTTTATTAGGAATGCTTCTTCTATCTGCTATGTTATTGTCGTGCCTGAAAATGACAAAAATGTCAGATGGCGCAGCTTCCGCATCACGAACATCGTTCACACGGGACCTTCTTTGTTGATGCTTTCTGGGTTTTTTTTCTGTTTTTTAGGGGGTGCGGCAGTCATAATTGGAAAATATACAAAATGAATATCGAAGCGCCTTTTCACAGTTCTCCTAAGGGCGCGGGAAGCAGAACGCATGCATCGAATCCCATACAAGTGAAGTCATTGCAATATTACATAATGGCTGCACGTTGATGCTTAGGTGAAATCTAAATTAGCCGGGAGTATAGAAGAGCGGAGAATAGTGCAAGTTGATGGTTATGCATGTGAGGCGAAGCAGACGTTTAATAAAAAATGATAGTTGATACTGTAGGCACTGCGCAAAAGTATCAACATATTCCTATCGAGCGCCATTGCGTTTGTTATTTGGTTCATTTTTAACGCGACAGCGTTAAAGAGCTCGTTTCGCAGGAATTCAGGTGTCGTTGTCGTTGTCGGTGTCGTTGTCGGTGTCGTTGTCGGTGTCGTTGTCGTTGTCGGTGTCGTTGTCGGTTTCGTGTCGGTGTCGTGTCGTTGTCATGTCGTTGTCGTGTCGTTGTCGATTCCGTGTCGTTGTCGTGTCGCTGTCGCTGTCGGCGTCGTGTCGGTGTCGGTGTGGAAAAGAAAACCGCATTAGATGGCGCACACATGAGTGCACACGTGTGCAGACGGTTCACACAAACGTGCACACATAAAAAGTCACTGTAGTATGACACCGGATTTCTGCAATAGATTAAATTAGCTATTGAGCAGACTCGGTGAAGGTTGGCCGAAACATGTCTCGCCTTTCTTTTTTTTTATTAGAAATGCTTCTACTATCTGCTATGTTATTGTCGTGCCTGAAAATGACAAAAATGTCAGATGGCGCAGGTTCCGCATCACGAACATCGTTCACACGGGACCTTCTTTGTTGATGCTTTCTGGGTTTTTTTCTGTTTTTTAGGGGGGTGCGGGGGGTCATCATTCGAAAATATACAAAATGAATATCGAAGCGCGTTTTCACAGTTCTCCTAAGGGCGTGGGAAGCTGAACGCATGCATCGAATCCCATACAAGTGAAGTCATTGCAATATTACGTAATGGCTGCACGTTGATGCTTAGGTGAAATCTAAATTAGCCGGGAGTATAGAAGAGCGGAGAATTGTGCAAGTTGATGGTTAGGCATTGTGAGGCGAAGCAGACGTTTAATAAAAAATGATAATTGATAATGTTGGCACTGCGCAAAAGTATCAACATCTTCCTATCGAGCACCATTGCTTTTGTTATTTGGTTCATTTTTAACGCGACAGCGTTAAAGAGCTCGTTTCGCAGGAATTCAGGTGTCGTTGTCTGTGTCGTGTCGGTGTCGTGTCGGTGTCGTGTCGGTGTCGCTGTCGCTGTCGCGTCGGTGCCGCGTCGTTGTCGTGTCGGTGTCGTGTCGGTGTCGTGTCGGTGTGGAAAAGAAAACCGCATTGGATGGCGCACACATGAGTGCACATGTGTGCAGACGGCTCACACAAACGTGCACACATAAAAATTCACTGTGGTATGAAACCGGATTTCTGCAATAGATTAAATTAGCTATTGAGCAGACTCGGTGAAGGTTGGCCGAAACATGTCTCGCCTTTTTTTTTTATTAGAAATGCTTCTACTATCTGCTATGTTATTGTCGTGCCTGAAAATGACAAAAATGTCAGATCGCACGGATTCCGCATCACGAACATCGTTCACACGGCACCTTCTTTGTTGATGCTTTCTGGGTTTTTTTTCTGTTTTTTAGGCGGTGCGGGAGTCATAATTGGAAAATATACAAAATGAATATCGAAGCGCGTTTTCACAGTTCTCCTAAGGGCGCGGGAAGCAGAACGCATGCATCGAATCCCATACAAGTGAAGTCATTGCAATATTACATAATGGCAGCACGTTGATGCTTAGGTGAAATCTAAATTAGCCGGGAGTATAGAAGAGCGGAGAATTGTGCAAGTTGATGGTTATGCATTGTGAGGCGAAGCAGACATTTAATAAAAAATGATAGTTGATACTGTAGGCACTGCGCAAAAGTATCAACATCTTCCTATCGAGCGCCATTGCGTTTGTTATTTAGTTCATTTTTAACGCGACAGCGTTAAAGAGCTCGTTTCGCCGGAACTCAGGTGTCGTTGTCGGTGTCGTGTCGGTGTCGTGTTGGTGTCGTGTCGGTGTCGCGTCGTTGTCGTGTCGTCGTGTCGCTGTCGTTGTTGTGTCGTTGTCGTGTCGTCGTCGTGTCGTTGTCGTTGTCGCTGTCGGTGTCGTGTCGTTGTTGTGTCGTTGTCGTGTCGTTGTCGCTGTCGGTGTCGGTGTGGAAAAGAAAACCGCATTAGATGGCGCACACATGAGTGCACACGTGTGCAGACGGTTCACACAAACGTGCACACATAAAAAGTCACTGTGGTGTGACACCGGATTTCTGCAATAGATTAAATTAGCTATTCAGCAGACTCGGTGAAGGTTGGCCGAAACATGTCTCGCGTTTCCTTTTTTTTATTAGAAATGCTTCTACTATCTGCTATGGTATTGTCGTGCCTGAAAATGACAAAAATCTCAGATGGCGCAGGTTCCGCATCACGAACATCGTTCACACGGGACCTTCTTTGTTGATGCTTTCTGGGTTTTTTTTCTGTTTTTTAGGGGGTGCGGGAGTCATAATTGGAAATATACAAAATGAATATTGAAGCGCGTTTTCACAGTTCTCCTAAGGGCGCGGGAAGCAGAACGCATGCATCGAAACTCATACAAGTGAAGTCATTGCAATATTACATAATGGTTGCACGTTGATGCTTAGGGGAAATCTAAATTAGCCGGGAGTATAGAAGAGCGGAGAATTGTGCAAGTTGATGGTTATGCATTGTGAGGCGAAGCAGACGTTTAATAAAAAATGATAGTTGATACTGTAGGCACTGCGCAAAAGTATCAACATCTTCCTATCGAGCGCCATTGCGTTTGTTATTTGGTTCATTTTTAACGCGACAGCGTTAAAGAGCTCGTTTCTCAAGAATTCAGGTGTCGTTGTCGGTGTCGTTGTCGGTGTCGTCTCGGTGTTGTGTCGGTGTCGTTGTCGCGTCGTTGTCGTGTCGTTGTCGTTCTCGTGTCGTTGTCGTGTCGTCGTCGTGTCGTTATCGTTGTCAGCGTCGTGTCGGTGTCGGTGTGGAAAAGAAAACCGCATTAGATGGCGCACACATGAGTGCACACGTGTGCAGACGGTTCACACAAACGTGCACACATAAAAAGTCACTGTGGTATGACACCGGATTTCTGCAATAGATTAAATTAGCTATTGAGCAGACTCGGTGAAGGTTGGCCGAAACATGTCTCGCCTTTCTTTTTTTATTAGAAATGCTTCTACTATCTGCTATGGTATTGTCGTGCCTGAAAATGACAAAAATGTCTGATGGCGCAGGTTCCGCATCACGAACATCGTTCACACGGGACCTTCCTTTGTTGATGCTTTCTGGGTTTCTTTCTGTTTTTTAGGGGGTGCGGGGGTCATCATTGGAAATATACAAAATGAATATCGAAGCGCGTTTTCACAGTTCTCCTAAGGGCGTGGGGAAGTTGAACGCATGCATCGAATCCCATACAAGTGATGTCATTGCAATATTACGATTACGTAATGGCTGCACGTTGATGCTTAGGGGAAATCTAAATTAGCCGGGAGTATAGAAAGGCGGAGAATTGTGCAAGTTGATGGTTATGCATTGTGAGGCGAAGCAGACGTTTAATAAAAAATGTTAGTTGATACTGTAGGCACTGGGCAAAAGTATCAACATCTTCCTATCGAGCGCCATTGCGTTTGTTATTTGGTTCATTTTTAACGCGACAGCGTTAAAGAGCTCGTTTCGCAGGAATTCAGGTGTCGTGTCGGTGTCGTGTCGGTGTCGTGTCGTTGTCGTGTCGTTGTCGCGTCGTCGTCGTGTCGTTGTCGTGTCGCTGTCGCGTCGTTGCCGTGTCCGCGTCGTGTCGTTGTTGTGTCGGTGTCGCGTTGTTGTCGTGTCGGTGTCGTGTCGGTGTTGTGTCGTTGTTGTGTCGTTGTTGTGTCGTTGTCGTGTCGCTGTCGCTGTCGGCGTCGTGTCGGTGTAGGTGTCGGTGTGGAAAAGAAAACCGCATTAGATGGCGCACACATGAGTGCACACGTGTGCAGACGGTTCACACAAACGTGCACACATAAAAAGTCACTGTGGTATGACACCGGATTTCTGCAATCGATTAAATTAGCTATTGAGCAGACTCGGTGAAGGTTGGCCGAAACATGTCTCGCCTTTCTTTTTTTTTATTAGAAATGCTTCTACTATCTGCTATGTTATTGTCGTGCCTGAAAATGACAAAAATATCAGATGGCGCAGGTTCCGCATCACGAACATCGTTCACACAGGGACCTTCTTTGTTGATGCTTTCTGGGTTTTTTTTCTGTTTTTTATTGGGTGCGGGGGTCATCATTGGAAAATATACAAAATGAATATCGAAGCGCGTTTTCACAGTTCTCCTCAGGGCGTGGGAAGCTGAACGCATGCATCGAATCCCATACAAGTGAAGTCATTGCAATATTACGTAATGGCTGCACGTTGATGCTTAGGTGAAATCTAAATTAGCCGGGAGTATAGAAGAGCGGAGAATTGTGCAAGTTGATGGTTATGCATTGTGAGGCGAAGCAGACGTTTAATAAAAAATGATAATTGATACTGTTGGCACTGCGCAAAAGTATCAACATCTTCGTATCGAGCATCATTGCGTTTGTTATTTGGTTCATTTTTACCGCGACAGCGTTAAAGAGCTCGTTTCGCAGGAATTCAGGTGTCGTTGTCTGTGTCGTGTCGGTGTCGCTGTCGGTGTCGTGTCGGTGTCGCGTCGTGTCGCGTCGGTGTCGTTGACGGTGTCGTGCCGGTGTCGTGTCGGTGTCGTGCCGGTGTCGGTGTGGAAAAGAAAACCGCATTGATGGCGCACACATGAGTGCACATGTGTGCAGACGGCTCACACAAACGTGCACACATAAAAACTCACTGTGGTATGACACCGGATTTCTGCAATAGATTAAATTAGCTATTGAGCAGACTCGGTGAAGGTTGGCCGAAACATGTCTCGCCTTTCTTTTTTTATTAGAAATGCTTCTACTATCTTCTATGTTATTGTCGTGCCTGAAAATGACAAAAATATCAGATGGCGCAGGTTCCGCATCACGAACATCGTTCACACGGGACCTTCTTTGTTGATGCTTTCTGGGTTTTTTTTCTGTTTTTTATTGGGTGCGGGGGTCATCATTGGAAAATATACAGAATGAATATCGAAGCGCGTTTTCACAGTTCTCCTCAGGGCGTGGGAAGCTGAACGCATGCATCGAATCCCATACAAGTGAAGTCATTGCAATATTACGTAATGGCTGCACGTTGATGCTTAGGTGAAATCTAAATTAGCCGGGAGTATAGAAGAGCGGAGAATTGTACAAGTTGATGGTTATGCATTGTGAGGCGAATCAGACGTTTAATAAAAAATGATAGTTGATACTGTAGGCACTGCGCAAAATTATCAACATCTTCCAACGAGCGCCATTGCGTTTGTTATTTGGTTCATTTTTAACGCGACAGCGTTACAGAGCTCGTTTCGCAGGAATTCAGGTGTCGTTGTCGGTGGCGTGTCGTTGTCATGTCGTTGTCGTGTCGTTGTCGATTCCGTGTCGTTGTCGTGTCGCTGTCGCTGTCGGCGTCGTGTCGGTGTCGGTGTGGAAAAGAAAACCGCATTAGATGGCGCACACATGAGTGCACACGTGTGCAGACGGTTCACACAAACGTGCACACATAAAAAGTCACTGTGGTATGACACCGGATTTCTGCAATAGATTAAATTAGCTATTGAGCAGACTCGGTGAAGGTTGGCCGAAACATGTCTCGCCTTTCTTTTTTTTTATTAGAAATGCTTCTACTATCTGCTATGTTATTGTCGTGCCTGAAAATGACAAAAATGTCAGATGGCGCAGGTTCCGCATCACGAACATCGTTCACACGGGACCTTCTTTGTTGATGCTTTCTGGGTTTTTTTCTGTTTTTTATTGGGTGCGGGGGTCATCATTGGAAAAATATACAAAATGAATATCGAAGCGCGTTTTCACAGTTCTCCTCAGGGCGTGGGAAGCTGAACGCATGCATCGAATCCCATACAAGTGAAGTCATTGCAATATTACGTAATGGCTGCACGTTGATGCTTAGGTGAAATCTAAATTAGCCGGGAGTATAGAAGAGCGGAGAATTGTGCAAGTTGATGGTTATGCATTGGGAGGCGATGCAGACGTTTAATAAAAAATGATAATTGATACTCTAGGCACTGCGCAAAAGTATCAACATCTTCCTATCGAGCACCATTGCGTTTGTTATTTGGTTCATTTTTAACGCGACAGCGTTAAAGAGCTCGTTTCGCAGGAATTCAGGTGTCGTTGTCGGTGTCGTGTCGGTGTCGTGTCGGTGTCGCTGTCGGTGTCGTGTCGGTGTCGTGTCGGTGTCGTGTCGGTGTCGTGTCGGTGTCGTGTCGGTGTCGTGTCGGTGTCGTGTCGGTGTCGTTGTCGGTGTCGTGTCGGCGTCGTGTCGGTGTCGGTGTGGAAAAGAAAACCGCATTGGATGGCGCACACATGAGTGCACACATGTGCAGACGGTTCACACAAACGTGCACACATAAAAAGTCACTGTGGTATGACACCGGATTTCTGCAATAGATTAAATTAGCTATTGAGCAGACTTGGTGAAGGTTGGCCGAAACATGTCTCGCCTTTCTTTTTTTATTAGAAATGCTTCTACTATCTTCTATGTTATTGTCGTGCCTGAAAATGACAAAAATGTCAGATGGCGCAGGTTCCGCATCACAAACATCGTTCACACGGGACCTTCTTTGTTGATGCTTTCTGGGTTTTTTTTTTCTATTTTTTATTGGGTGCGGGGGTCATCATTGGAAAATATACAAAATGAATATCGAAGCGCGTTTTCACAGTTCACCTCAGGGCGTGGGAAGCTGAACGGATGCATCGAATCCCATACAAGTGAAGTCATTGCAATATTACGTAATGGCTGCACGTTGATGCTTAGGTGAAATCTAAATTAGCCGGGAGTATAGAAGAGCGGAGAATTGTGCAAGTTGATGGTTATGCATTGTGAGGCGAAGCTGACGTTTAATAAAAAATGATAGTTGATATTGTAGGCACTGCGCAAAAGTATCAACATCTTCCTATCGAGCGCCATTGCGTTTGTTCTTTGGTTCATTTTTAACGCGACAGCGTTACAGAGCTCGTTTCGCAGGAATTCAGGTGTCGTTGTCGGTGGCGTGTCCTTGTCGTGTCGGTGTCGCGTCGTTGTCGCGTCGTTGTCGCGTCGGTGTCGTGTCGTTGTCGCGTCGTTGTCGCGTCGTTGTCGTGTCGTTGTCGTGTCGTTGTTGTGTCGTTGTCGTGTCGTCGTCGGTGTCGGTGTGGAAAAGAAAACCGCATTAGAGGCGCACACATGAGTGCACACGTGTGCTGATGGTTCACACAAACGTGCACACATAAAAAGTCACTGTGGTATGACACCGGATTTCTGCAATAGATTAAATTAGCTATTGAGCAGACTCGGCGAAGGTTGGCCGAAACATGTCTCGCCTTTCTTTTTTTTTATTAGAAATGCTTCTACTATCTGCTATGTTATTGTCGTGCCTGAAAATGACAAAAATGTCAGATGGCGCAGCTTCCGCATCACGAACATCGTTCACACGGGACCTTCTTTGTTGATGCTTTCTGGGTTTTTTTTCTGCTTTTTTAGGGGGTGCGGCAGTCATAATTGGAAAATATACAAAATGAATATCGAAGCGCCTTTTCACAGTTCTCCTAAGGGCGCGGGAAGCAGAACGCATGCATCGAATCCC
Source organism: Rhipicephalus appendiculatus (assembly GCA_030522465.1). Classification (NCBI taxonomy): domain Eukaryota; kingdom Metazoa; phylum Arthropoda; class Arachnida; order Ixodida; family Ixodidae; genus Rhipicephalus; species Rhipicephalus appendiculatus. The sequence goes on along the minus strand of JALIZH010019032.1, from coordinate 8,636 downwards.
ATACAAGTGAAGTCATTGCAATATTACATAATGGCTGCACGTTGATGCTTAGGTGAAATCTAAATTAGCCGGGAGTATAGAAGAGCGGAGAATTGTGCAAGTTGATGGTTATGCATTGTGAGGCGAAGCAGACGTTTAATAAAAAATGATAGTTGATACTGTAGGCACTGCGCAAAAGTATCAACATATTCCTATCGAGCGCCATTGCGTTTGTTATTTGGTTCATTTTTAACGCGACAGCGTTAAAGAGCTCGTTTCGCAGGAATTCAGGTGTCGTTGTCGGTGTCGTTGTCGGTGTCGTTGTCGGTGTCGCTGTCGGTGTCGTGTCGGTGTCGTGTCGGTGTCGTGTCGGTGTCGATTCCGTGTCGTTGTCGTGTCGCTGTCGCTGTCGGCGTCGTCTCGGTGTCGGTGTCGGTGTGGAAAAGAAAACCGCATTAGATGGCGCACACATGAGTGCACACGTGTGCAGACGGTTCACACAAACGTGCACACATAAAAAGTCACTGTGGTATGACACCGGATTTCTGCAATAGATTAAATTAGCTATTGAGCAGACTTGGTGAAGGTTGGCCGAAACATGTCTCGCCTTTCTTTTTTTATTAGAAATGCTTCTACTATCTGCTATGTTATTGTCGTGCCTGAAAATGACAAAAATGTCAGATGGCGCAGGTTCCGCATCACGAAACATCGTTCACACGGGACCTTCTTTGTTGATGCTTTCTGGGTTTTTTTCTGTTTTTTATTGGGTGCGGGGTGTCATCATTGGAAAATATACAAAATGAATATCGAAGCGCGTTTTCACAGTTCTCCTCAGGGCGTGGGAAGCTGAACGCATGCATCGAATCCCATACAAGTGAAGTCATTGCAATATTACGTAATGGCTGCACGTTGATGCTTAGGTGAAATCTAAATTAGCCGGGAGTATAGAAGAGCGGAGAATTGTACAAGTTGATGGTTATGCATTGTGAGGCGAATCAGACGTTTAATAAAAAATGATAGTTGATACTGTAGGCACTGCGCAAAAGTATCAACATATTCCTATCGAGCGCCATTGCGTTTGTTATTTGGTTCATTTTTAACGCGACAGCGTTACAGAGCTCGTTTCGCAGGAATTCAGGTGTCGTTGTCGGTGTCGTGTCGGTGTCGCTGTCGGTGTCGTTGTCGTGTCGGTGTCGTGTCGGCGTCGTGTCGTTGTTGTGTCGTTGTCGTGTCGTCGTTGGTGTCGGTGTGGAAAAGAAAACCGCATTAGATGGCGCACACATGAGTGCACACATGTGCAGACGGTTCACACAAACGTGCACACATAAAAAGTCACTGTGGTATGACACCGGATTTCTGCAATAGATTAAATTAGCTATTGAGCAGACTTGGTGAAGGTTGGCCGAAACATGTCTCGCCTTTCTTTTTTTATTAGAAATGTTTCTACTATCTGCTATGTTATTGTCGTGCCTGAAAATGACAAAAATGTCAGATGGCGCAGGTTCCGCATCACGAACATCGTTCACACGGGACCTTCTTTGTTGATGCTTTCTGGGTTTTTTTTCTGTTTTTTATTGGGTGCGGGGGGTCATCATTGGAAAATATACAAAATGAATATCGAAGCGCGTTTTCACAGTTCTCCTCAGGGCGTGGGAAGCTGAACGCATGCATCGAATCCCATACAAGTGAAGTCATTGCAATATTACGTAATGGCTGCACGTTGATGCTTAGGTGAAATCTAAATTAGCCGGGAGTATAGAAGAGCGGAGAATTGTGCAAGTTGATGGTTATGCATTGTGAGGCGAAGCAGACGTTTAATACAAAAATGATAGTTTATACTGTAGGCACTGGGCAAAAGTATCAACATCTTCCTATCGAGCGCCATTGCGTTTGTTATTTGGTTCATTTTTAACGCGACAGCGTTAAAGAGCTCGTTTCGCAGGAATTCAGGTGTTGTTGTCGTTTTCGTGTCGTTGTCGTGTCGTTGTCGTGTCGTTGTCGTGTCGTTGTCGTGTCGTTGTCGTGTCGTTGTCGTGCCGGTGTCGTGTCCTTGTCGTGTCGTTGTCGGCGTCGTGTCGGTGTCGTGTCGCCGTCGGTGTGGAAAAGAAAACCGCATTAGATGGCGCACACATGTGTGCACACGTGTGCAGACGGTTCACACAAACGTGCACACATAAAAAGTCACTGTGGTATGACACCGGATTTCTGCAATAGATTAAATTAGCTATTGAGCAGACTCGGTGAAGGTTGGCCGAAACATGTCTCGCCTTTCTTTTTTTTATTAGAAATGCTTCTACTATCTGCTATGTTATTGTCGTGCCTGAAAATGACAAAAATGTCAGATGGCACAGGTTCCGCATCACGAACATCGTTCACACGGGACCTTCTTTGTTGATGCTTTCTGGGTTTTTTTAGATGTGAAGCATCTTATGGCGAAGCTTAATCCGGTGGTGGTGGTGGTGGTGGTGTGCCGCGTGCCCACCCTTACTGCGCATGCGCGAACTCTTAAAAAAAAATAAACATAAAAAACCTCTTCTCCCCCTCTCTCTATCCTTTAGGCATCCCTCCCCGCGGCAACCACACCCACACTGCGCATGCGCCTCCCTTCCTCTCTCCCCCTCTTACACTCCCCCCCTCTCTCCATCGCTGCCCGCGGCGTCTAACTCCCCCCTGCACATGCGCGTCCCCCCTCTCTCTCCTCTCCTACGCTCCCCCCCTCTCTCCTCTACGCATCCCTGCCCACGGCGTTCACACTCCCCACTGCGCATGCGTGTCACCCCCCTCTCTCTCCTTTCCTACGCTCCTCCCTCTCTCGCCTCGCGACGCCGACGCAGGCAGCGTCTGCTAGCGAGTTTCTTGGTTGAAAAAACCGACTGCTCGCGCTGCACAACCGTTCACTGGCCATCCCGTATATATAGCAATGGATCTTGACCTCCAAGGTGGTGCCGGTGGGAGATTTCTCCTGTGCGTTGTTGAACAATAAAAATTCGCAGCGTGCGCGTTAACTAAAAGCGGAGTGCGGGTCTCTGTGTCCAGTCGGAGTCTTCTGTCTCTCATTGCCCATTAGCAGCGATTGGCATGTTCCAGTAGGAAAAACTGCTCCATCACTGCCTGCTTTGCGCCTCCCCAGTTTTCTTTCCTGCGCAACGCTGCGATGAGCGCCAGCGTCAACGCCGCCGCCAGTGTAAGCGTTAGCGCCCGCTGCTTCACATCTACACATGGTTCCCTTTAGCGGGAGATGGTGTAATTTTTTCTGTTTTTTAGGGGGTGCGGGAGTCATAATTGGAAAATATACAAAATGAATATCGAAGCGCGTTTTCACAGTTCTCTTAAGGGCGCGGGAAGCAGAACGCATGCATCGAATCCCATACAAGTGAAGTCATTGCAATATTACATAATGGCTGCACGTTGATGCTTAGGTGAAATCTAAATTAGCCGGGAGTATAGAAGAGCGGAGAATTGTGCAAGTTGATGGTTATGCATTGTGAGGCGAAGCAGACGTTTAATAAAAAATGATAGTTGATACTGTAGGCACTGCGCAAAAGTATCAACATCTTCCTATCGAGCGCCATTGCGTTTGTTATTTAGTTCATTTTTAACGCGACAGCGTTAAAGAGCTCGTTTCGCAGGAATTCAGGTGTCGTTGTCGGTGTCGTGTCGTTGTCGTGTCGTTGTCGTGTCGTTGTCGATTCCGTGTCGTTGTCGTGTCGCTGTCGCTGTCGGCGTCGTGTCGGTGTCGGTGTGGAAAAGAAAACCGCATTAGATGGCGCACACATGAGTGCACACGTGTGCAGACGGTTCACACAAACGTGCACACATAAAAAGTCACTGTGGTATGACACCGGATTTCTGCAATAGATTAAATTAGCTATTGAGCAGACTCGGTGAAGGTTGGCCGAAACATGTCTCGCCTTTCTTTTTTTTTTATTAGAAATGCTTCTACTATCTGCTATGTTATTGTCGTGCCTGAAAATGACAAAAATGTCCAGATGGCGCAGGTTCCGCATCACGAACATCGTTCACACGGGACCTTCTTTGTTGATGCTTTCTGGGTTTTTTTTCTGTTTTTTATTGGGTGCGGGGGGTCATCATTGGAAAATATACAAAATGAATATCGAAGCGCGTTTTCACAGTTCTCCTCAGGGCGTGGGAAGCTGAACGCATGCATCGAATCCCATACAAGTGAAGTCATTGCAATATTACGTAATGGCTGCACGTTGATGCTTAGGTGAAATCTAAATTAGCCGGGAGTATAGAAGAGCGGAGAATTGTGCAAGTTGATGGTTATGCATTGTGAGGCGAAGCAGACGTTTAATAAAAAATGATAATTGATACTGTTGGCACTGCGCAAAAGTATCAACATCTTCCTATCGAGCGCCATTGCGTTTGTTATTTGGTTCATTTTTAACGCGACAGCGTTAAAGAGCTCGTTTCGCAGGAATTCAGGTGTCGTTGTCTGTGTCGTGTCGGTGTCGCTGTCGTGTCGGTGTCGTGTCGGTGTCGTTGTTGTGTCGTTGTCGTGTCGTCGTCGGTGTCGGTGTGGAAAAGAAAACCGCATTGGATGGCGCACACATGAGTGCACATGTGTGCAGACGGCTCACACAAACGTGCACACATAAAAACTCACTGTGGTATGAAACCGGATTTCTGCAATAGATTAAATTAGCTATTGAGCAGACTCGGTGAAGGTTGGCCGAAACATGTCTCGCCTTTCTTTTTTTTATTAGAAATGCTTCTACTATCTGCTATGTTATTGTCGTGCCTGAAAATGACAAAAATGTCAGATGGCACGGATTCCGCATCACGAACATCGTTCACACGGGCACCTTCTTTGTTGATGCTTTCTGGGTTTTTTTTCTGTTTTTTAGGGGGTGCGGGGAGTCATAATTGGAAAATATACAAAATGAATATCGAAGCGCGTTTTCACAGTTCTCTTAAGGGCGCGGGAAGAAACAGAACGCATGCATCGAATCCCTATACAAGTGAAGTCATTGCAATATTACATAATGGCTGCACGTTGATGCTTAGGTGAAATCTAAATTAGCCGGGAGTATAGAAGAGCGGAGAATTGTGCAAGTTGATGGTTATGCATTGTGAGGCGAAGCAGACGTTTAATAAAAAATGATAGTTGATACTGTAGGCACTGCGCAAAAGTATCAACATCATTCCTATCGAGCGCCATTGCGTTTGTTATTTAGGTTCATTTTTAACGCGACAGCGTTAAAGAGCTCGTTTCGCAGGAATTCAGGTGTCGTTGTCGGCGTCGTGTCGTGTCGGTGTCGTGTCGGTGTCGCGTCGTTGCCGTGTCGGTGTCGTGTCGTTGTTGTGTCGTTGTCGGCGTCGTGTCGGTGTCGTTGTCGGTGTCGGTGTGGAAAAGAAAACCGCATTAGAGGGCGCACACATGAGTGCACACGTCTGCAGACGGTTCACACAAACGTGCACACATAAAAAGTCACTGTGGTATGACACCGGATTTCTGCAATAGATTAAATTAGCTATTGAGCAGACTCGGTGAAGGTTGGCCGAAACATGTCTCGCCTTTCTTTTTTTATTAGAAATGCTTCTACTATCTGCTATGTTATTGTCGTGCCTGAAAATGACAAAATTGTCAGATGGTGCAGGTTCCGCATCACGAACATCGTTCACACGGGACCTTCTTTGTTGATGCTTTCTGGGCTTTTTTTCTGTTTTTAGGGGGTGCGGGAGTCATAATTGGAAAATATACAAAATGAATATCGAAGCGCGTTTTCACAGTTCTCCTAAGGGCGCGGGAAGCAGAACGCATGCATCGAATCCCATACAAGTGAAGTCATTGCAATATTACATAATGGCTGCACCTTGATGCTTAGGTGAAATCTAAATTAGCCGGGAGTATAGAAGAGCGGAGAATTGTGCAAGTTGATGGTTATGCATTGTGAGGCGAAGCAGACGTTTAATAAAAAATGATAGTTGATACTGTAGGCACTGCGCAAAAGTATCAACATCTTCCTATCGAGCGCCATTGCGTTTGTATTTGGTTCATTTTTAACGCGACAGCGTTAAAGAGCTCGTTTCGCAGGAATTCAGGTGTCATTGTCGGTGTCGTTGTCGGCGTCGTTGTCGTGTCGTGTCGTTGTCGTGTCGTTGTCACGTCGTTGTCGTTGTCGTGTCGGTGTCGTTGTCGGCGTCGTGTCGGTGTCGTGTCGTCGTCGGTTTCGGTGTGGAAAAGAAAGCCGCATTAGATGGCGCACACATGAGTGCACACGTGTGCAGACGGTTCACACAAACGTGCACACATAAAAAGTCACTGTGGTATGACACCGGATTTCTGCAATAGATTAAATTAGCTATTGAGCAGGCTCGGTGAAGGTTGGCCGAAACATGTCTCGCCTTTCTTTTTTTTTTATTAGAAATGTTTCTACTATCTGCTATGTTATTTTCGTGCCTGAAAATGACAAAAATGTCAGATGGCGCAGGTTCCGCATCACGAACATCGTTCACACGGGACCTTCTTTGTTGATGCTTTCTGGGTTTTTTTTTCTGTTTTTTAGGGGGTGCGGGGGGTCATAAATGGAAAATATACAAAATGAATATCGAAGCGCGTTTTCACAGTTCTCCTAAGGGTCGCGGGAAGCAGAACACATGCATCGAATCCCATACAAGTGAAGTCATTGCAATATTACGTAATGGCTGCACGTTGATGCTTAGGTGAAATCTAAATTAGCCGGGAGTATACAAGAGCGGAGAATTGTGCAAGTTGATGGTTATGCATAGTGAGGCGAAGCAGACGTTTAATAAAAAATTATAATTGATACTGTAGGCACTGCGCAAAAGTATCAACATCTTCCTATCGAGCGCCATTGCGTTTGTTATTTGGTTCTTTTTTAACGCGACAGCGTTAAAGAGCTCGTTTCGCAGGAATTCAGGTGTCGTTGTCGGTGTGGTGTCGGTGTCGTGTCGTTGTCGGCGTCGTGTCGGTGAGTGGGATCCTTAGTCCGGGATCCCATTGGCGCGGGCCGCTGTCCTCGCACGTTTCACGAGGGCCTCTTGGGTCTTCGGATCCGAGCTGGACAGAGCTGCCTCCCACCCTATAATGTTGTGTTGTGTCCTGGGTTGCATAGGTGGGTTGTGTGGGCATTCCCATACCATGTGGTACAGGGTGGCTGTTTTATTGGCGCAGAACCTGCACTGTGATGCGTATGTGTCGGAATCTATCTTGAACAATATGTATGGGTTGGGGTAGGACAAGGTCTGCAGGCGACGCCACGCTACCTGAGATTCCTTGCTGAGGTTTGGCCCCTCAAAGATCGACTGGTAGGGTGGCGGCACCTGTCGGAGCAGATATCAACCACTCTGCGATGTCTCTGTTGCCAGATGGCGTGCGTGCTGCCGGGCGCACTGGGCTATGGTCTCTGATATTGCGCGCAACCTGTCGGCGTGCCATCTCGGAGGTCATGACTGGGCGAAGCTCAAATCGTCAAGTGTGCTCCAAGGTATATGTAAACTGGTAGCGTAACTTCGATAGAAGCCCGTGTATCCAGTAGTTGGCGGCTCGTTGCCACCGTCGCCATGTACGTATGGAGGGGCCAACTAACAGCAAAAAAAAAGAATAAAAAATAAAATATGACGTCACAACCGGAAGTGGTAGCGACGTCGTGAATTTGCCCTACATGGCGCGAAATTGAAATAGTTCTTAATTGGTGACCTCATACATGTTTTTTGATAAATTCGCGATTTTGTTGCGCCTTTGTGGCTCGCCAATTGCGTGCGCGAGAGAAAAGGAAGACCGACAAGAAAGATTGAGGAAGCAAGGTTGTTTTATTAGCCAAATAGTGTACTTGCAATGTACACCAAAATACTTTGCAGATGAAAAAAAAAATTGTGATACAGTGGCTCAAGAGCACAATACTTGGACAACTCACGTTGCCCAACCGAGGAAAACTACTGGAGCGAAACAGCAGCCTGGGAGTATCACTTGGACGGGCTTAGAGTTCAGCGTTTCATCAAGAAAGGCGAGTTCACACGGGCCGCGTGTCACCGAAAACAGTCTGCAGTCACTGGAGAACTTGACTACACATTCCGTGAGCTAATTCAGCTTCTCTGAAGTATCGCGCCAGTAAATAACACATAACCAAATAAGTAACCTACGGAAGACACGCACGAAACCACCGCGCAAATGAGCAATGCCTCGTTGACCCGACAATGCCGACAATGCGCCGAACTGTAGCCGAACTAAACACACGCCCACATCAGCCGACCTCCCACGTTGCAGACTGCCTGCATACGCCCCCATTTATGGCGCTCGAAAGAAAATATGAGGCAATCAACTATTTTGGGAAGTGTCAAATAAGCCGTAAAGTAAATTTCTAGGCTACTGTGGCGTACATAAAATTAGGTGCATTCGAAAAAAAAATTCATTGAGTTTTTCGTTTTCGTTATTTGTCCCCTCCTCACCTAGTCGCGCTTCAATCGTACGGTGGGCGTTGATGTCTGTGGCGATATGTTCTCGACCACTTTTCGTTCCAAGTTTCGCGACCGATATAATTTGACCATGTGTAGAGTCACTCTAACCATGTGTGCTCACGAGAGCTCTGCGATCGCCAGCGATGCCAGTGTGTCTCATCAGTTGAGGAAGCAAGGCAGGGGTGAGAAGGATGGTATGATATAATTGTCCGTAG
>JALIZH010019031.1:0-13650 GCA_030522465.1 Rhipicephalus appendiculatus | reverse complement strand
ATAAAAGACACTGATTCATAATGCCACTATATTGCCTCAACAGGATGAAGTACTTATGAAGCTTGTGAAAGCTTTGGCCGTAAGTGAATTTTTTTGTACATGGCAAGCCGCCTTCACATCGATGTATTGTTTTATATGAGTGAAAACCTTCTGCGTCCACCTACTTTGGTGGCACAAAAGGTTCCACGGAAATTTCGAAGTAAATTTCAAGCGAGCGTGCACTAATTTTGAGATAAATACTGTTTTTAAACTAGAAAATCAGCTAAAATATGAAGTTTTGTTTCACAATGAAATGTTTAGGACGCATGAAAAAAGCTGGAGTTAAATTTGTGGGAATTTTTTGTGATCATGCTTGTGGAAGGAATTGATGTTCATATAAGTAGCCATTTTTACAAATAATCCAAGAAAACCTAAGAAGTTATTTATAAGTTGCTGAGAAAAATGCCTGGAAGTTCCTTAAAATTAGCGGACCTTAGTACGTCCGTCGTCCAAGATTTGTCGAATTCATCAATCATGTAACAGAATGTTAAGACATTTACTAGAACCATGTCCTAAACCAACTCATCATGGTTGATACAACGCACACGACACGACGACGAGTAGTAAGAAACTCAGGACAGGATTATGTGACACCAGCGCAAAAAAGGAGAAAGGACAAGGAAGAACAGCCAAGATGAACGCATACAAAATAGCTCAAGCTTCCATCCTTTACGAATACTCTCAATGGTAGTCTGATTGCAGATGAACACCCTTTCACATGAGGCAGGCCGGTATATAATTTTTTATATTGGTGCAACGGACGTTCTAACTGAAATCATTGATTAAAATCGCAGCGTTTTAGCTCCGCTGTAATGATTTCCCCGTCGGCATGATTTATGTGCTGCTAAGATTATCACAGAAACTGTCAGAAACATTGTACGCGCCTTCCTCTTGCACGTCCAATCAATAAATTGAGCACAGAACAGAGAATTCCAGTAGTAACTGTTTTAAAACTCTGCTCCGACGCACACGTACGAGAACAGGGAATCATGACCATGAGCAATTTCTATTTCCAGTAATCGCACGTCTTTATTACTGGGAACTTCAGGCACGGCACTCCGAGATCGGTCGTTCTTTCTTCGGGAGAGTTTATTCTAATTTCAGCAGTGGCTGTTATAAAACTGCATTGCGGTTCAGCATAAACTATAAACATTTTCTTTGGCATATACTGGGCTCAAATCTGACGATATTCCTGTGGGGCGTGTAAGTTTTGTGTTATAACGCGTAATTCAAGTACTAAACTTCCTCTCAAGCATTTTTCTTTTTTTTTTCCTTCAGTGAACAAGAAAAAAATTATCGTAGTCCTTCTTATTACTACGTAATATTTTGCGTTGATTATGTCATAGTTCGGTACTATACTCTTGTAACGAAATTATTCACTTGAAAACAACCAGTTTTCGCTTTAATGCGAATTTCTTCCCCAAAGAAGAATAAATTTCCATATTTTTAAGCTTCAGGCACACGTTCTCAAACGTTTTGGGGTAGCAGCCGCACTAAACCGCAATATTATAAGTAAAAATAGCCTCGTTCCCAATATCCCCCCTGCTAGGTTGTGGCGTAGCTGCGTATTCCAACAGCTCACAGCACAGAGGCATCGTTTGGTGGCTGTGATCCGTTCCGAAGCATTAGGTTAGCTTTACAGAACAGAAGATTGCGACGAAAGTTACGTCGTTGATTTTCACTGCCTATTATTCACATTTAAACAAAATGTTAACACAAGCATGAAACTAAAAAATACGACATTTCTGGATTGTCACTTCAAAGATTTGTTGTATTTAACGACCTTAATTTGTTTTTGTGACAAAATATGGCGTCTTTCCATTCTGTCTGCTCGCTGACTAGATCCACTGAGGATGCATTAACAATCACTGTGTTTCTACCCGCAGTGTTTGCTGAAGACCACCTTGAAATCAGCCTCAGCCAGCGTACCCGATGATCTCCTGTGCTCAATAATCGCGATGTGTACTAGCGCTGCCGCCAAGGCCACCTTAGTGCTGAAGGTGGCACTGGGCAGCCTCATGGTAGCGTTAAAGGCCATGGTCACCGTCACCTGTGAGTATTCGAAATACAATAGCACTGTTTTGTCCAGATTAAATGAGCGAGTCTAAACTATAGAGTGTTGGGCGACATATCCCCCTCCCCCCCCAAAAAAAATAATAACATATATTGCTTTCTTGAGTCTAGCAGTACGGAAAGGCGTAGGTTGCTTCAGGTGTTTTACAGTGAAAACTATTATGAGATCACTAAGGCTGATTTAGGTGCAGTAGTTGTCCGCCGCCGCCGCTGCCGGTGTCCGTAACCACTATCGCGCGAAATAAGAAATAAATAACTACAGAATGGGAATCGAACCCGGGCCCTCTGCGTGGCAGTATTCTACCACTGAGCTACGCCGGTGTTTGAGACTTCGTTGCAAACTGACGCTATGCAGACTTCATGTCGGGTAAGGAATCACGTGAACATTTGTAATAAAGCGTTTTATAACACTAAAGTAACATGTAGGCTTCATACAATGCCCATTACTTGACGAGTGGGTCGTTGAATGCTCCAACCCCTTACGAAAGCCTCAGGCATAATTCGTCATCGTCGTCAGCCACAGCATCAACAAATTGAACATAATTCCGTACAAGTGTGTATCGGGTACCACGCTTTTCCGAAGACTACCCAAAAATTACGATTTTTGGCGTAGTGGGCACCATGCAAATGTGCTTGTAGAAGTTTCCCCAAAAGTGTTTAAAAAAAAGGCTCTATAAAGGACGCTGTTCCAGCTTTCACTGTGACTGCTGCGCGTTCCGCGCAGCCCTGATCCTTTTTTTCAAATGTTTTTTGAAATGTTTCCAGTAATTGTCCTGGATGTCCATTCCGACGCGCATGGACAACAATTAAAGTAGTTTAAACGCAATGTCGCGGTCAGATTTTTTACGATACTGTCCTCGATTTGCTTGCACCAATGTGTTGTCTCCAACAACCGAAAGCGCCAGTGAAGTGTCCTTGCATACAGCTATTGGACACAAGAATTCACATGTCGCTTCCATGAGCGGGAAGTTTCTAACGAAGGACTTGTTCTTGGGCTAGTTGGTGTTTGTTATAATCATTATGTAGCGCGAAAAGACAATACGGACACAGAGAACCACAAACCACAGGCGCATGTGGTTTGTGGTTCTCTGTGTCCTTATTGCCTTTTCGCGCTACATCATCATTATAAGTTTCTATCGAACGGCTGCAGTCTACAATTACGCTGGACGTGTTAGGTTCAGCGTGTGACTGTGACATCACTAATAGAGAGGGCGTTATTTATAGTTGTAACATGTCATTTGGTAATCAGAACTGATTTGTAAAATTCTTAGGCACTGGTTGACGTGTACATCATAAAAATCATTCATTGATGCCTGCCTGCGTACACCTCATTGGTGAGGCCTGGATTCACAGGGGCTAGCCTGCATATGTAATTTTAAACCGAGAGATTTTGATGCCTCATTAAACACGAATTGACTGTAGGGGGCCTCAGCACGAGTGAAGCAATAATCATCATCACGTGATGATCTTACCATAGCTCATCACCATAGCGTCACAGCGTCTAAAATTATGCAGAAGGTATTCTGCACCCTGCAGTTCCGCTGCCTACTCACCTTGAGCAAATGAAGTGGTGTTGATTTTTGTTTTTTGCTTTCTTTTTCAGTAAAGGCCATTGGCATAGCTCAGGATTGTGCACCTTTCTGCCGCGCAGAAAGCTTGGCATCGATTCCGGCTCTTACCCAAGATTTTTTGTAATAATGCAACGCACACAGACACCAGCGTTTGTGCAATAGGTCACTTTTAGGGCTATCTCGATAAATTACAATGACTTAGCACGTAGGATGGGATAGTGGTGGGATGAAGGGCACGGGCACCATTCTCGGCTACGACGTTCTTATTTCAACAAGGGCGCAGGACACACAACACAAATTTTCTTACATTTAGGTGCACGTTAAAAAAACTCCAAGTGGTCAAAAAACAATTACGGAGTTCGCTGCTACGGACTGCCTGATAATGATATGGTGGTTTTAAGTTGGAAAACGCCCGTAATTATTATTATGGTCGTTTTATGAATGTCAGCCTTTAGTATATTCGACATTCTTCGATTTTACACGTGAAGCGTGTCTCACCTAAATCACCTAGCTATTCACTGTTTTCATTGCAAGAAATCAGCTGATTTAATTTTTGCGGAAACACATGAGATGGTCGCCAAAATGGCTGGGACGCTTGGCATGAAATGACCGTTATGATGAAGCCGTGCATACATGAGCTATAAAAATTTTCCTAAGCTTTGGATGGATAGTAAAACGGCGTATTCTAAATAGTGCGTTAGCGTGCGGTGCATTAGGCTGTGCCGTAATCATTAACGCAAAATACTTTGTTATTTGATTCAGATGTACTCGAGAGAAATCTGTGTGTGGGAGTGGGACGTGATTATTAATCTGCTTACGCTATTTTGTGCTTTCTTTCCGCCTAGGTGGCTAACCGCCCTGCCTCCTGTGAGAACTCGTCAGCAGCAGGAAAATGAAATCCTAGAGGTACCATTGGGTATTATTGCAAGAAATGAATTACTGGAAAAGCCGAGGAAATGCACGTTCATAGCGTTTGTAACGGTCGCACACCAAATAAATATGAAATGCAGTGAACGTGACTTGAATCTGATTTTCAAATATATCTTTCCTTTCGAGGGGCAGCTGCCACTTCGAACTCGAATGATGTGTTGGCTGTCGCACGCAATGCTTGATTGCCGAAATAAGCATTCGGCAACGATTTCCCTGGGCATGCGCGGAACCATAGCCATCAGCGAAACGTGGCAAAAACGGGCCTGCCAAGTCAATGTATTCAACCCGCCGGTCAGGTACACGCGAAAAAAATTTTTCCTAGTGAAATAAAGCCGCGCTCCTACTATCCTTAGCTGCAGCAAACATACCGTGCCCAATGCTTGGCGGCACTCGCGTCTGTCGAAGCGGGTCGAGGCACCGCGTTAAAAAGTTATAAAACGGCATGGATGCATGACCGAAAACATATACGCTAGTGAAATGAGCAAGCTTGCTCACTAACCTCCTATGTTTCCTCTTGTTGCGATGACAATGGCTGGTGTGCAGGCTTCTGACCGCCTTCTGCAGCAAAACGGTCCGACAGATTTCCCGTGAAGCTATGTGCGCGTGCCTCTGTCGACCATATTGTGATGGTGGACCACTTAACCCAGTGGAAGTCCTTTTGAACTCCCATAAACCAACTCTAGGCGGCCCTTGAGAGCATCACACCTTTAGCCAGGTCAACCTGCACACACATAAAACAAAAATGACTTCTTCAACATACAGCACTGATTACTTCATCCCGATGACAAAAACTATGTGCTGAGTTTCAAAAGCTCTGAACTACACTTCGAACTGAAACACATACAGTAGAACCCCGTTTCTTTGTCTTTGAAGGGACCGTAAGAAATGAACTTAACCCATCAGGGACCGGTTTCTTTTTTTATGGGTCATGTGAAAACAGATGTGGTATTTTATCGTGCCTGCATCTGTATAAATCACACTGGAAATTTCATCCTGAACGAGCTCTTAGTTTACAAAATATGGCACTTGGCCATATGGTCATTCTAGGCCCTTAGGCTACAGCAAATTGACAAAGTGATAAATTTTATTTTAGACCTTGAGACATCGCGAAAAATAAAATTATGGATTGGCTCGGCCCTTATTGTGAAATTGTATGTAGCACGGAATGCACATGCCGACGTCACATTTACTGCACTGTGTGGGCACCGTGGTGTTGCAGTGGTCTTCAGCGCACCTGCACCTTTTGGCGTTGACACAGTTCCGACGTGGTGGGCTGTTTTTCAGTTCCAAATCTGAACAACAAGGCGCACTCTCAACAACCATCGATGTTCTTCGACGGCCAGTTCCTTTTGGCTTGTTATCCCATCTGTCAGGTGTCTGAGGGATTTTCCTCCGGAAATCAAGTTGACAGACGTTGGGTAATGTGCTGCGACTAAGCACCACACTTTCCTTATGGCCACGTCGCAAAGTGAATATCGCTGACCACCACCATTTCTTGCGACGAATTGTAATCCGGTAAGCGCCTACGTTTGCATCCATCTGGTAAGTGCCTCCCGTGAAGCAGTTATATTGGGGAACGGCATTAGGGCGAGGCACATAGATCTTCTTTTGTGCACTTGAATATAACTTCGCGTCCGGGCTTTTATGTCCGACACCTGAGCGGATATTGGTGATCCATCGCCTTGTTCTTCATACTCTGCTTCATCTAGATCACAGTGGCATCCACCAATGCGACGGCTGTCAGCAAGCACTGTTTCAGCCCCTGCTTTAGGCTGGCGAGCTGCTTAGGTGATGTACGATTTCGGTGCACAGAACGCCAGGTGGTCAAAATTTCTTGAGCCCTCCACTACGGCATCCCTCATAATCATATTGTGGTTTTGGACGTTAGACCAAAACAATTATTTTTTATTCTACTTAGGTTGGCTATGAGACTACCGGAATCCTTGTCAGCGAGATCTTCGTCTGAGCAGGTGGTAGCCTCCGATAGCTTAATGTAGCTAGCCAACAGATCTTTAATGACCTATATGAGTATTCTGACTATTTCATTTGAAGTAGACCTTGGGATACAAAAAACTGGCACATGAGTGCAGTGGAATCACCCAAAAAACGAAGTAACGAACTTAATCAAATAACGGAGCCTAACGGCCTGGAGTGGCCACAGGGTAACACGTAAAATAACACGCGTGTTCGCGAGCGAGTCATTGGTTAAGCTATTTCAAATTTTCACAGGAGATCGCCTAATGCAGGCACTCTATAGGAAGTTGTGCATCACGCTATAGACCATTTTCATAATTGTAAAGGTAGCTTTCCTGCATTGCAGTTTGCCCTACTAATGGCGGCTGGTCACTTACTGAAAACAGCGTGTTCAAGTGCAGCTTGCTTGCCCTACGGCGCGGAAAACGGTCACTGGGCTCCCTTGATATAAAAACACGCATGATACAAAAGTCATGGCACGTTCCACAAGGACGTCATCTCCACTTGAAGGAAGACATGTGTCTCCATTAGTAGGGCGAATATGCAGCGCAGAGAAGCGCACTTGCGAATTATGAAAAGGGGCTATTGCCAAAAAATAAGTCTACGAAAAAAAGTCACAGTTTCGCCACTAGGGCGTAGCAATGAATGCGATAGCAAGAAATTAGTTTGCCATACGAAGAACGACAAGCAGCTCAATACTTGCAACGCGCCGCCGCAGCACAAAGAAGGACGCTCGAAAAGGACGCATAGCTATACACAGGACAAGCGTGGACTAACAACTGTCGCAGTTGTTACGTGTTTGTATTTGAGCAATGCGCTGCAAGTGTCCACAATGCAGAAGCCGACGCTGTTGTTGTTGCCTCTGGCATGGCTCATACCCACTGAGGGGGGATTGGCCAATGATTGATTATATGATTATGACATTTCGACGTTGTTTGATACTTCTTTTTCTTTTAAACTGCCGCACGTGGAATGGCCCCTCTGCGTCTCCTGCCACGCGGTGGCGTCTGACGCCACGTGTGCCCGGTGTTCTTTTTTTTTCCTTCTACATCATCAGTCGTACAGAAGGGAGCCACTTTTTCGTGCGCATCTCAAGGGCAGTTTTCAATTTGAAAGAAACTGTAAAAGCGTTGCGTGATAGAAAACACGTTCAAGCTGTTCCGAGATCTGCGTACCGAGAGCGGCAAATGGTGCATATCACTAGCTCGCCGTTATATCGCTGGCACGAGCATAGCGTGTGGCTGTGGCGGCTAGCGCAGCAGGCTGCGGAGCGAGGGGTCGCTTGTTCGAATCCCTGATCCGGTGCTTCGCAATGTTTTTCTACTGATTTATTTTCTTTATGCCTTTTTTATATATACACATACCTATACATATCCGGGACATGACGGCGTCGACAGACGGCGACGGTGATAATCAGCGGAGAGTGTCCATATAATTGCTATCGCAATAAAAGTGAATGCAAACAACAGCACAGCGTACTAAGTTAGCGCATGTTACGTAGGCGCGCACCGGTGGGCGTCGAAGAGTACCTGCCATGACGTCACCCTGGCCTCCCACCAGGCGGCGCCACTACAACTTCTCGGGGCTAATAAAGCGTGGCGCGGGCAGGTCGCGGCACACCGCGGCGGCCGCGATAACTATTCGGCTCACGATACACAACCACTATTTCGCGCCAGTTGTAGCAGCTCCCTAATAAACATAGAAAACTTCTGCCAGGTGGTGTCTCAAGGGGTACCCTAAGCTATCGCAAGGCATATTGCCGTGACTTAGGCGCGGTTTTTTAAACCTGCATAAATTCAAAGGCTTAGTCTGGATATGCGTGACATTAAGGTCACGCTGGTACCCAGTGGGTTTAAGAGCTGGGAAAAGCAAGAGCTGCAAAACAGGAAAATGAAAAACAATAAGCGTAGTGCTGAACTGCACAGAATTTAATTTGAATTCGTACACTTGAAAAATTTGCGAAATTGCCTGAAGCATTTTACTCACTCCAGATAAGCATGAAAAGCTTCTGGAGCACCTGTAGTGTCACATCCTCTAAATAACTGTAGTGCCACCGTGGCCAAAAGTTCGCAAGCACTTAATTTGGTGACACCTTTGCGATATTTGTCACCAGGTGCGTAAGTGTCTCTGAGCGATAATATAGCGCTGGTCGCATAATTTCGGACTGCCGGGGATCATAGTAGATGACCGAACGCCTTGTAAAAGGGAATGTACCGCAAAAGCGATCGTGCAAGAAAAAAAAAACCGCCAGGCCTGCGCGGAACGCGCAGCACAGTCACAGCGAAAGCTGGGAGAGCACCATTTCTAAAACCCGTTGCAATCTATCTTGGGGCTACTAATACAAGTACGCTTGCAAGGTACCCACTACTCCAATAATTGATTCGGTGGCTGATGACGACGAAGAATTATGGCTGAGCCCTTTGTAATGGGTTGGAATCATTCAACGACCCCCTCGTAATGCAATTCATATTGTGTGACGCCTGGCTACACAAATGGCATTTTGTGACGCCTGGTTGTCGTTTCACTCTTCTGCCACGTTATATTGCGCATGTTAACGCGGTTCCTTCCCGAGATAATGCTTGTATAGGGTTTTTGTGCGCCGCCGGGTTTGCGAGCATATACGAAATGCTGAACCCCAAGCGCGCTCGGTTAATGCCTATTTTGTTGAACAGGTTACGAAGCTCAGAGAAGTGCTGGAACACAGAGGGGCAAGTGAAGAAATGCTTTGTGTATTAGATTCATTGAAACGGTTAAAAGTGCATAAGTGAATGCAGCCAGCCTCACGCAAGCTGGTGGGTGATGTGTGGCACCTGTGTATATGTATATAATGTATTAACATTGCAATAAAGAAAAAAAATAGGCATGGCTCAGTGGTAGAACACTGGGCTGGCACGGAGCGGACCCAGGTTCGAACCCCGTTCCATCCTCAACATTTTTTCTTGAAGTTTTTTTTCTTATTTCGTGCGATAGCGGTTACGGACACCGGCGGCGGCGGCGGCGGCGGCGGACAACTACGGCACCCTTGTTGCGATCTCATAACAGCTTTCGCTGTAAAAAAACCGCCAGGCCTGCGCGGAACGCGCAGCACAGTCACAGCGAAAGCTGGAACAGCGGCCTTTCTATAGCCTTTTTAACACAAAAGCGTTTTATGCCAGGGGTCCAGCACGGCTCCTCTGGCGTATTTCCGTCACGGATATGACGTTGTAAAATATAAACTAACATATTGAGATGAAAGAAAAACTAGAAGAAAAAGTTCTGTCGCCGGGCGTCGAAACTACGACCTCTCGCTCCGCAGTGCGCGGCGCGAAACCACTCGGCCATGGGAGCGTGCGTACCTCATCTTGCTAACGGCAAGCTATTTATATACACCATATACCGTTGGCGGTCCTCAGAAGCAAGGTCATCAGAGCTCGTCGACTTCCTCGCGTTTTCGTCATCACTAGCGAGATGGCGCGAAGGTGGCACGGAGTGCGTGCTCTAAAGGTCGTGGCGCCTCTCGCTGCGATGAGCACGCGCCTCCACAGGGCGTGGTCGCTCGTGCGAGCGCGCTTATCTCTTGATCGGGGTATTGGGGCGCTTTGTACGTCGTGCTTCCACCGCAAGTTTGCTTTGAAGTTACTGTGGTTAAAGAGCGCACGAAAGTCGCTTCGCTCGCCGCAGCGGCCGCGTTTACGAAAGGAGCGCGCTGCTCACACACGAAGTAACCATTGTGGCAGTTGTTCGCGCTCGTCTTGTGTATACTTGTGCGTTCGTTTCGTGCGTCTTTCTTTGTGTTAGAGCAGCGCGCTTAAAGTGTCGAGCTGTGACAGTCCGCGCTCGTCCTGTGTATGCTCACTTCGTGCGTACTTTCTGCTTGAGGTGCGCGCTGCATGTTTCGAGCTGCTTGTTGTTGTTCGCATCACATTACAATTTGTTGCTGTAGCATTCATTTCTTCGCCCTTGTGGCGAAACAATGCACAATAAACGCTCACCTACTTCTTTGAAAACACGTTTCACTTTCATGTTATACCGATTACTTTGACAGAGGGATCAGCCATGTTTTTTTTAAACACTCTTGGAGCAACTAATACAAGCACACTTGCATGGTACCCACTAGGCCATAAATCATCATAAATTTTGTGTTGTAGGGAAGCATTCATTATCCCATCATTCGCCATTCTTCTGAAAAGCATGGCACCCGCTACACACTTGTTAGCCATTATGTGCACATTGCTCAAGCTGTGGCTGACGATGATGAAGAATTATGCCTGAGGCTTTTGTAATGGGTTGGAGCATTCAACGACCCCCCTCGTTGCGCAATTTGCATTTTGTGACGCCTGGTTGTTACTTTACTGTTCTAAAACACATCATTACACCTGTTAACGCGATTTCTCACCCGACATGAAGCCTGCATAAGGTCAATTTGCAACGGAATTCCGAGAACCAGCGTAGCTTACTGGGCTGCCACACAGAGGGCCCGGCTTCGATTCCCATTCTGTCCTCGGTATATTTATTGATAACTTTTTTTTCTAATTTTGTGCGGTAGTGGTTAAGGACAAGGGCGGCGGCGGCGGCGGACAGCTAGGGCACAGGAATCGGCCCAAGTTGTGGTCTCATAACAGCTTTCGCTGTAAATGTCCCCTGTTCCACGAACTCCTACACTTCCCCACCGGTGTCTGGCACTCACGTTGGCACCTGTCAGCCGTGATCAAGTCGACAGATAGAACCCCAGACGTGAGAATGGCATCATCTACAAACAAATGTAATCAACGTACGCTACTCTGGTGGCACCGACAGCTGGAAGGAACTCAGCACATGAAGGAACTAAGCACATGCGGCACACTCGCAGTATGCTTGCGCGTCCAGCACGATAAGTCTACAACCACGAGAAAAACAAAGCTAGCGTAAGAAGACAGCAGATTCATTGGACAGATAACGGTGAGTCCATATGCGATAGTGGAAACAAATTAAAACCTCTAAGGCAGGGGTGTTGAACGCGCGGCACCGGAGGCCGCATGCTACCCACGAACCTTTTGCTAGCGGCCCGCAGCTTCACAAGGCATAAACTTTTGCGACTTTGCTAAATGGTATTCATATTACTCTCTCGCTCATTGCGATTAATACCGCTTTTTTCGGGGGGAGCTACAGAGACAGGACTTGTGTCTAGCATACTTTTTTCCTGAGGTACACCATGCAATCACTGTGTGTTGGAACATAACCGTACTACAAAAACTATTTCGAAATTTGTCACTGATCAGACCGGTATGGATATCTTCCTCAAAACTTACATCAAATCTCCTGTGTCTATGACGTATATATATGAGACATGGAAAAGGCATTATTCCAAATGGTAATGTTAAGTAACTTTTTTTTTCATATCCCCCCCGGCGCTCTCCGACTTCTTTTACAGTCCAGGTCCATGCATGCATGAAATGTGAAGGGAATAACTGAGTAAGCGCTGGCATTACCGTGTAGGCAGTGGCGTAGGCAGGAAAGGAGGTGACCAGGCTACAGCCCCCCCCCCCCCCCCCCCCACGAAATGTTTCTGGCCGGCGCCCAGCTGGCTGTGTCCATGCTGACATGCGTCGCCTACGAAAAAAGAAGCGTAGCCTTCGAACGTACACATCAACGTTTGAAGGAGGTACAAATGAACAAGAGCGTGCGTACGGGTCCTTGACACTAAAGCTCGACAGTAGGGCCACAAAAAATCGAACCAGGCGGCTCTATTTTTTTGTTTTTTTGGTGGGGGGGGCGCGGGGGGTCACGCATGCTTACTGCTATCTTCTAATTTAGGGTCTTCGGAACACACGCATAAAATGTTTCCTCCACTTTGACTCCAGCCACCCGGCCTGCCATGACCTTTTCGTTGTCCGTATCCTCTTCAGAAGTGCACAAATTATTCGGCACTTCCCCGCGACTCGTACAAGAACAAAAAAAAAGGCATCCACCGCGCTTTCTACAGGCAAAGCAAATGTAAAGAAGAAAAGGGGCCCCGATCGTTACACTGCCTCATTTCGCTGCGCCTCCAGCGAGACAGTAGCCCGGTTCTTCAGAAGAGCAGCGCGTCTTGTTTCCCACAACCACCATCTACCATCCGCAGCTCTGTACCTTGAACTCGCGATCGAGCATCCCCCGAACAGCTAGTTGTCACGGACTGCCATTTTCGTGACCGGGCGTCACGCGCTTGGCCGCACTGACCAGTGGGATCACTTGACCATGAAAGGTTTGTCTTTTAAACCCGGGAAGTGCACGAACGTTCTCCCGCCGATATTGCCATGACATTGACACAGCAAATGAGAGCTCTGGGCAATGATCCAAGAAGAGAATGACGAGGCGTTTTCGAGTAAACCAGCATGTGCCGATCCAAAGTCTTGTGTGGTTTTATCCGTGACAAACTTGTGGTGGTGATGTCCTCTGGCCCCCCAGGAATCGAAAGCCTTCGACACCGGTTCAACCTCATCGGAATCAGACAGCCTACGCAAAAGCCGGAGGCTTCAACGACTGCCTCCGGATTTCGGCCTGTAAGATCTAACGAGGATGTCGGCCACAACTGCTAGTCAGACACTAGAGACATACGGTACGCGACAGGTACCTGCGTCGCTGGTCCTCGACACACCGCGCTTGCCGCGGCCCTTTCATGGTGACTCCACTGAGGACGTGGAGGACTGGCTCGACGACTGCGATCGGGTGGCCGATGTCAACTATTGGGACGAAAAGAAGATGCTGGGGTATGTGTATTTTCCCCTGGAGGACTCTGCCCGCATATGGTTCGTTAACCATGAGCCGTCGATCACCAGCTGGCAGGAATTTCAACGGCAGATACGTGACACCTACAGCAGTCCCGAACGAAAAGACCGAGCAGAGCAGACCCTTCACAGCAGATTTCAGAAGCCGAATGAAAGCGTAGCCATGTTCGTCGAGGACATGTCGCGACTTTTAAAGTGTTCTGATCCGAGTATGACGGAGGCGAAAAAGGTTCGTCTGCTGATGCGCGGCGTAAAGGAGTAATCGTTTGCTGGACTGATGCGAAGCCCTCCAGCAACAGTAGCTGAGTTCGTCAGCGAAGCAACATCTATGGAACGAG
>JALIZH010019030.1:0-67168 GCA_030522465.1 Rhipicephalus appendiculatus | reverse complement strand
AGGGGCATTGAAAATGCACTCGAAAACTAACAAGAAGACAAACCGCATGAAACAAAAATTGCACGGTTACAGTGCACTGGAAAAAAAAAAATAAAGTTTTCCAGTTTTCGGGGGAAGCTAGCTTCTGTGCCCAAACCTAGGAACGTTGGTCAATTTTTTTTAAAAGGAAAATCAACTGTTACAAGAGGAAATCGACCGTCACCTGTTTTGCAGCACATAGCACAGGGAAATCCATGCAAATTTCTCGGAACGAATGTGAACAAAAAATTAATCCTGGTCCCAGCATCGAACTCGGGACTAACGCCATTCTGGGATGGTTACTGTAGCAATTGAGCAAGCCAAGAGGCAAGCATTTGGCAGCACGAAGGCAAATTATTCGACAACTTGAAGCACATGGACACTGAATGCTGCAAAGTGTCCAGTGCCCATGGTCTTCAAGTTGTCAATTAATTCACCCCTGCGCTGCACCAAATGCTGGCCTCTCGGCTAGCTCAATCGCTACAGCAACCACCCCAGATCGGCGTTGGTCCCGAGTTCAGTGCCTGGACTGGGACGAATTTTTCGGCAACTAAGAAGCCTTCTTTCTGAGAAATTCACATGAAATTTCCCCTGTAGCTATGTGCTGCAAAACAGGCGGCTGCCGATTTTTGCGTTCACAACCCTTCGTCATTTTGTGCGTCTGCACAGACTTTAGCGAAATCAACTTTCAATTATTTTTCTTAAAAACAAGGGAATTAACCTTCCATACATCTTGTTTACTCATCCAAAATATAAACTACAATTATTTCTGTGAAATTAGAGCAAGAACAGGGCAGTGGTAAGTGCAACATATTTTTCTCCAACATGTTAAGTGAAATTTGGCAGTATGGACGGTACTAATTGTGGCTGGATGCCTTGCATCATATGAGCACAAATGCAGCAAGTAAATGTCTCTCTCACGCTCGACCTTATTATCAAGCATCATGTGAGGACAAGCATTCCCTAACCTTTGACGTCGGCCTTGACGAGGCTCTCGGGATTGATGGACTCGATCGTGGCCTCTCCCCGAAGAATCTGCTGGGCCGTCTTCGAGGCCGAGGTTCTTGGCCCTCTGAGCCAGGGAACGCCCCTTGGACTCCTTGTATGGGGCGCACTGCGGGAAACTCGGAAAGTCACTCCATGGCCCTAAATGCAATGACCTCTCACTTATCTTGCAAGCCATCTTGATCATTCAGGAAATGGATGTCACTGACAAGACAGATGTCTTGACAAGATGTCTGGCTAGTGATCTCGATTAGCAAGAAAACGATGTCACTGCTCGCCTATGACTATCACAGAGCCCACTTTCCGTCGTCTTGAACTTCAAAGAAGTTATTTACTGGCTCAAGCAGAACTAACAGGTGGAAATAATAAGAAATAATAACTAACATGCACTCTTACTGCAAATATCAGTTTTTTTTTTCAGTGAGTGCACTGTCATAGCTTGTTTGTAAGTAGCCAAGTAACCTCTGTCAAGTGGTAAGTAGCCAAGTAACCTCTATCAAGTGCTTGCACTTACCCGCACCTAGCTATTAACTCCACAAAATTATGAGGGTGCTCTTCAATAAAGCCAGTTGACAGAACACCTTGTTAACCAATGCACAGTGGTGAGTGAAATTTCAGACGCCATACCGGATCTTGCTAAATTCTTCTGACATAAACTGCGTGCTTGAAGAGGCAAAATAAAGGGAATTATTACGTAAACATGACATGATGTAGGCCAGATTTCCGGTGGCACATGGCAACTGGAAGTGTAGCAACTGTGAACCTCACTTGCAAACAATTTCAAACCAAAGATCATTTGCTTTTACAGTGAACATGCGTCGAGTTCGGACACCGCAGGTTCAGCTGTCATGCACCTGGAGAGGCAACACCCAAGGTTCAGATGGCAAGCTGCAGTGATGGAACGTGTCCCACGGCTTCACTTGCAAGAAGATGCTAGGCAGGGCTACTTGGTAAACGTTCCTTATGAATTTCACTTGCACCTTACACTGATTACCACTGTCCACTAGATGTGAGTTTCTTTCAGCTTTCTGCACTTTTGTAACGCCACCATAATGAGGACTTCGACAGTGCTGCGCCGAACTGTAAATGTGGTCACCAGCTATCAGTTTCAACAAAATTCATGCCGTACCTTCTATAAAAAAAAATACAGCAGTGACTATACTTTCAAAACCAGCCGAATTTTAATATAAAAAAAGCAAATTACCAAATTTATAGGCTTGTGCAAATATTGCAGTATTCGAATTTAAGTTATTGACAATTTCGAAGTATTTGAAACTAACGAATAAATGCATATTAGCCTGCATGTAACCTCCTGTAAAGGTGGTTTCACTGCCGTGGAGGGGTGTCTAGACCGTGAGAGCACCTCGCCAGGTGTATATTAGTCTGCATGTAACCCCCTGTGTAAAGGTGGTTTCACTGCAGTAAAATTGTAGTTAGCCGTGAAAACACATGTCCAGGGAAATGCGCTGCCGCGAAGCGCCACGTCATGGTTAAATAAAGATATAACCGTCACATCAATTAATTTTTTATGTTTAAAATCTTTTTATACTGGCTTAGACGCTATAAGTATAGTAAACTTTAAAACGTAACATATTTTACAGGTTATCACTTGCATTCCACCAAAAGTCAAATCCTGCTACTGTTCAGTTGTTTCCACTTCCTTTGAAACAAAAAGGTGGCATTTGCACAGGCCTTGTTTCAATTTTTAAAAAATATTATGCAGGTTAGTTAGGCCATGACAAATATGCTTATTTTTCTTTATAATATGTGATATATCCCTTTTGGACCCGAATTTTTTCTAGGGCAGAACAAAAATTTTTAATGTTCTTTTCTGGCTAAGAGGCCATTGAAAAGTATGCAAGAAAATACAGGAGACTGTAAGTAGAATGGTTTTCACAGGAGAACCATGTCCAGTATACTGGACACTGGGATTCATTTGTTGCACATATGGGTACACACATTCTGCTATCTTCCTTGAAAGAGTGTTGCTTTTGGCCCAGTCAGAAGCTTAATCGTCTTATAAAACAAAAACGGTTCGTTTTGACTCAAGAAAAAAGCTTCTCATGGTTGGCTGTCGCACGTAGCATTCAGCACCACGAAGGGAAGACGAAAAAAACCTACGAGGCAGCACGCCTACCGTCCACAAGTCAAGAAGCCGCTCCCTCCTCGTGCTCCATGCTCTTGTTAGATTTCCAGCATGCCCCAGTTTCATTTTTTTATGGCTGGGCTTTAAGATTGTCATGTGACGCTGCATCTTGTTTTCTTTTTTTCCCTCCATGTTTAGCACGATGTGCACCAATTGCATCCTGGTGTCCAGTGTACTGGACATAAATACATTCTCACATTGCCAGCAAACTTCTCATTACAAAAGCTACCTTTTTGCAACAATGTTTCAACAAGACATAAGACAGCTCGCACAATTTAAATTATTTGAATAGCGCGGAGATAGCTAATAAAATAATTTTTTATACTTGACCACATCGTGCGCGCGTTTCCACGTGGATGATGCCATTATTCTGAGGTGCCCTCATAAAAAAATGGGGCTGAAGGAGGAAATACATTTCAAAACATATTGCTCGACTCTTACAGAAGCTGCCAAAGTGGTTTCAGTTCCGAATGTAGCTCTGCTTGCTTTTCTGCACAGCTTTTTTCTTTATGTCCAGTACACTGGTAGCGGGGTCGGAAAGGGATATGCTATTCGCATTCGATTCGAAATTATTCGACCAAAATCACTATTCACTTCAAATACGCTTTGAACCTAAAATTCCCTGTTCACACACGCCTACAAATTTACCAATTTTGCTGCATCGAGGTTTAACTGTATTATGGGGTGACATAAGTACATCTGTGACACCCCTTTGATATGTGAAGGGTAAAAAAAAAAAAAGAACCTAAAACATCTGTGCATTTAAGAAGACGGAGTCCAGTTGAGTGCTGAAGAGTTTCTAACCGCTGCAGACTCTGCGCAGCATTTCAAATAGCTATGCAGAGCCTACCGCGACATATCGGCAATGATGCCACAATCGAGGTTGTGAGTAGGCTTCACTGCAACACACAATGTCAGAAACCCAGCTTACCAAAACCTAAAAGTCTGCCACCTAAAAGTCTGTTTCACTTCTAAGCACAAACGAATTTCTGGAAACACATTCTTCCAGAGGCAATATTAGCCATTTTATAAAATATAATGGCCCTAGGGCCTTTTTTCGTTTGCTGTTTCCCCGAGTGAAAAAAGCCAGCGTATGCAGAACAAGCTTACATTGATCCCCTTAAAAGTCGACTTCACTATTCAACGAAAATGCATTGCTGGAAAGGCATTTTTCCAGGAACAATATAAGCAGTCTTGCATTAACATATGATAGCCCTATGACCTTTTTTTTTATTATTTTATTACTTGGTAGTTGTTGCCCCAATGTGTGCACATTTTCTGGCAGAGTGTGGATGCTGCAGCCGCTGGTTTCATTGAGCTCCAACATGAACAGCTACTGCCAAGCCTCAGGAAACCTTTTTGCTCACAGATGCCATGAAATCCTGGATCTTAGCCATATAAAACTTTGCTCTAGACAGTGAGCAGTGCATGAACAACAGAAAGAGTTGGCCTTTAAAGCAACTTGACCTCTATGAATGACCAATGTGAATGCACCCCTATCGTGACAAAGCTTCTAAACCACAATGTACTTTTGTCTAACATAAAAGCTTATAGAACACAGAAGTTACAAAAAAAAAAAAAAATGATGATGCATTAGAAAAACAGGGGATGGCAAGAAAAGTGCAGCCAATGAAGGCTGAGAATTAGCTGGTGCGATGAACTTAGGAAAGCTGAAGGTATGACTGGGAATCTGCTAGTGCAAGACGAGGGTAATTCAAGACCGCTTTGTTTAGCAATCAATATAAGTGAGGTGATCACGATAATTATAATGGTGACACCCGTTTCATGAGCCTACCAAATGGTCCAGCTCCACGCTGCTGCGTGCACCAATGATGAGCTTGCGCACACTGGGGTCCCCCCTTGTTTTCCTTGGTTAGTGTCTCCAGTATGGTGCGTGCCTTCTTCTTCACCTGCCTGAAGACGAGACGCATCGTAGGAATAATGCAACGGCTTCCACTCAACATCAAATGCAAAAAAAGACAAAAAACTGCAAACATTGAAGGGCCCCGAGCCACCTCCAATATTTTTTTTTTTAAGATTTCGATAAACGCGCGTATCAAGTTCATAGTGCTGTCGCAATCAACCATGCCAAATGCAGCAGCGCTAAGCACCACAGGCATGTCACAAAAATAAAGAAGAAAACAACCCTTGCTCCTCTTTGGGCCTTACGACATCCCCAGCGTTAGTCGTGACATCACTAGAAGAACCTAGTCATGTAGGCAGCGGAAAGAACCTGTTTGTCTGGCTGCAGCTACACACACTCCCTGCTTATCCTCCTTGCAGGACAATAATAATAATATCTGTGGTTTTACATCCCAAAACCAAGATACAATTATGAAAGACGCCGTAGTGGAGGGCTCCGGAAATTTCGACCATCTCTCGTATTCTTTAACGTGCACTGACATTGCACAGTACACGGACCTCTACTAGTTCACCACCATCGAAATGCAATCGCCGCGGCCCGCCGCGGCCAGATCGAACCCACAACCTTCAGGGTCAGCAGCCGAGCACCATGAGCACCAGCAGCCGAGTTCCACCGAGGCGGACTCCTTGCAGGGCAAGGAGGAACACTTGGCCAGGAGGAGATATGGACCAATGAACAAGCATAGTGGAAGGAACGAGCGAAACGGGCGAGGGCCATATTTTGATGCGAATAAATAGAAGCAGCGCGAAAAAACGAACGACAAGAAACACACACAACAGGACTACCGCTGTACCGCCAACTGAATGTTTATTGAAAAGATCACCACTTATAGCTATGCCACCAAAAACGCCTTGTCACATAAACGCCACAAATAATCAACGATTGCGGGCATGCGTGTTGCTATACTAGCAGGTGTTTATCGAGAAAGCATCTCTCATGAGTAGTTAAACTAAGTGACGCCGCGCTGACACACTTATCTCCAGCTTTATTAATGAAGTACGCTTCCACGATTTCTCTTTCTTTTTTGATTTTCCAAACGTCAAAACTTGGTGTCCGCGAACATGGGTGTGCATGCGCATTTTTTACAGTGGAAGGCTAGGTGGCTGCCATAGCCATTTTTTACATTGTTCTTATGTTGCCTAGCCCTATCATTAAAACATTGCCCAGTTTGTCCGATGTACACTCTCCCACAACTTAATGGTATCTCATAAACAACATCAGAGGTGCACTTCGTGAATTTTGTTTCATGGTTAGTAGTACATAGCATTGGCTTACGACCTTTCATGGCATTACACAGTGTTGAAAGTTTACGGGGAGCGGAAAATACCAGGTTAACTTGGTGCCTGTTGGCCACTTTCTTCAGGTTATGCGATAACCTATGTACATACGGTATCACGTGAAACGGTCTTTTGTCTTTTTCTTGCTCATCAGTTTTTCTTCCTGAACGTTTTAATCTTTGTAAAAAAGTTTCACACACAGCTGTGATGACGGAGCTGGATAGCCAAATAACTTGAGTCGCTCGGTCTGTTGCATTAGACTAGCCTTCATTTGGTGCTCACAGGATTTGTTAATTGCACTTTGTACGCAAGTGATGGCGACTCCCCTTTTATAAGCTTGGAATGAGCACTATCATACGGAAGGATGCCTTTCTTTGATCTAGGTAAATACGCCCAGCAGACATGTTCATTAGACGCATGAAAGGAAATATTAATGTCTAAAAAACTGAATGTTATTATCCTTAGGCGTTTCAAAAGTGAACTTCAGTCCCCCTCCATGCATCCTAAAAATGACCAGAATACGTTGGACTTCGTCATCAAAACAGTAACCCGGACGTTTCTTCAAAAGAATGAGGTAGTCGTCAACGTAGCGATAAATGCCAGTTACTGGAGAGTCATTTAACGCTGCACAAATACGGTTGTCAACACTAGATAAAAATATGTCACTGAGAATAGGCGCAATGGATGATCCAATACAAATGCCGGTGCGTTGAATATAAAAAGTTCCATTGTGATTAATGGCTGTCGAATTCAGATAAAATTCTAAAAGCGTGATAAAATTGTCAACGTTTATGCCTGCTGAGTTCTGGAAGGCTGCTGGGCGTATTTACCTAGATCAAAGAAAGGCATCCTTCCGTATGATAGTGCTCATTCCAAGCTTGTAAAAAGGGGAGTCGCCATCACTTGCGTACAAAGTGCAATTAACAAATCCTGTGAGCACCAAATGAAGGCTAGTCTAATGCAACAGACCGAACGACTCAAGTTATTTGGCTATCCAGCTCCCGTCATCACAGCTGTGTGTGAAACTTTTTTACAAAGATTAAAACGTTCAGGAAGAAAAAACTGATGAGCAAGAAAAAGACAAAAGACCGTTTCACGTGATACCGTATGTACATAGGTTATCGCATAACCTGAAGAAAGTGGCCAACAGGCACCAAGTTAACCTGGTATTTTCCGCTCCCCGTAAACTTTCAACACTGTGTAATGCCATGAAAGGTCGTAAGCCAATGCTATGTACTACTAACCATGAAACAAAATTCACGAAGTGCACCTCTGATGTTGTTTATGAGATACCATTAAGTTGTGGGAGAGTGTACATCGGACAAACTGGGCAATGTTTTAATGATAGGGCTAGGCAACATAAGAACAATGTAAAAAATGGCTATGGCAGCCACCTAGCCTTCCACTGTAAAAAATGCGCATGCACACCCATGTTCGCGGACACCAAGTTTTTGACGTTTGGAAAATGAAAAAAAAAGAAAGAGAAATCGTGGAAGCGTACTTCATTAATAAAGCTGGAGATAAGTGTGTCAGCGCGGCGTCACTTAGTTTAACTACTCATGAGAGATGTTTTCTCGATAAACACCTGCTAGTATAGCAACACGCATGCCCGCAATCGTTGATTATTTGTGGCGTTTATGTGACAAGGCGTTTTTTGGTGGCATAGCTATAAGTGGTGATCTTTTCAATAAACATTCAGTTGGCAGTACAGCGGTAGTCCTGTTGTGTGTGTTTCTTGTCGTTCGTTTTTTCGCGCTGCTTCTATTTATTCGCATCATGAACCGACTCGCCCAAACCCACAAGTTGTTGCTAACCATATTTTGATTGTCAAACCTTTGTAGCTTTGCTATTACGGCACAATTTAAGAAAATTTCTCAAGGCCACTTGTTTGTTGTAGACTCATGCACAACTGCAACATCACAAGTACATTTCTACCTCTGGGTCATTTAGGGGGCCCTTAAACCAATGCTTGCCTCTCATCAATGCAACATTGCTGGCAGTCCTGTGCAGTGAAAAACTCCAAAAATGCCATTTATTAGTATATCTGCAGTCACGCAGTGCTACAATTGGCACACTTTCGCGTTTTTTTACCAATGCTGGGTCTAGGTTCTGATACGTTGAGGCTATGGGGGAGTTTCGCAACTTGCATGACAAGAATTTCGGTTTGAAGTCGGGGACAACACAATTGAACTTTTTCTCCTGAAAGGCAATCTATATGCGCCAAATATTTAGTTCAGTTATAACCGTTGTGCAGTCAATAGAGCCGAAATTAACAACTTTCTTGTCCTATTCAACTTACAACTTTCCAAGACCAGCCATGCAGTCAGTCAGCCAAATCATGGTTCCCCTTGTATAAACGAGCTTTAGGAATGTGGTACTCAGGAAAGGTGTGCTCACAGAAGGCTGGCGTAGGTGTCCTGAATGTCCTGCAGTCCATCCGCCTGGAGGCCACCAGTCTGCTCGCGACGGTAGCGCGCGATGAATGGGATGGTGCAGTCATTGGACAGCATGTTCACCACGTTGCGCACTATGTCCACCTGCACGCCAACCGTTGAGGCCACCGCCTCCTCAACACGCCAGCCATAGCGGGCTTCCCACTCTGCCTCCACGTCGATCGCGGCATCCGGTGTTGTGCCGGCAGTCGGGTCCTTGGCTACCGAGGGTGCTGACGACGTTGCCTTCTGCAGCGAGGCAAGGAAGTGTGCTGATGGATGAAGCATATAGCCCTGACGCTATGCGTCGGATGACTAGCTCACATGTGCACTGAACGCTAATCACTCAAATCTCATTTGGCAGTTGTGAGACGAGACAGAGAGTGACTGAGTGAGGTCACCTGAGCGACTGATTGAGTGAGTGTGAGCGAGTGCCAAGAAGCAGGAATTGACAGAAATTGTACGAGCAAAAAATGGGTGCCAATAAGCGTCATTGAAAGTACAGCGTGGGCAGAAAGTAACTCCATATTAAGACTTGTTAATAACTTTTGTAATACTTTAAAATTTTAATGAAACAAAAAAGCATTTTCGTTCCTTACAGCTGAAATTTTTTTCGCTAAAATGCCGCTGTAAGCGCCACCAACATCAAATTTTCACATTTTTGAAGTTCACTGCAAACAACAACCTAAAACAGTAGCAGGCCAGAGTTTGTGTAAAAACATCTTGGGTGCAACAAACAGAAAGAAAGAATTAAAAGCCTTGCCGACACCTTACCTCTAGCTTTGGCTTCTTTGGCAATGCGGCCGCAGACTTGCGAGGACGGGGCCTTGCCATGGGCTTCTTTGGAGGCACGGGGGCGCAGGCTGTGTGCAAACAACTTCCACTTAATGATTTTCTCACTGCTGGCAAACATACCCACTATCCTGCATTTTTGTATATACGATGCTGTACCAGCATCAACATATTAATGCAGGCTTTCTGCATTAACTCTTTCAGACGCCACCTATAAAGAATTGTCTGTATATTCATCGTGTGCATGTGCATTGCGCATGATATTCGATTAGAACAAAAATGACATAATAACTTAATTTATCGTTTCATCATAATTAATTTGAATTAAAGTGTACTTCAGTACTTATTTGTACTGAAGTAATTTATGTTCTGTTCTCGCATAAATAGAATCAGATTTCAGGCTAGAAATATGACGCGAGTTTGTTTTCAGTTATGTTCATTTCGAGCAGAATACAATTACACTTTTGATATGGCCCGTGGAAAGCAGCACATCGAACAACTTGTCAAACAAGGGTAGTGCCTACAGTAAAGTCACAACTACGTCAAAGTCACATGGTCGTGACTTTGACGAAGGCAACAGTCGGCACTTTCAAGACGAAACTCTTTCATTTGGACGGACAAGTGCCCGGGAAATGTAAAGCCAGACTTGTACAAGCAATAGACGCTGTATGCTGATAGCGGCGATCACAGTTGTCGGCCGTTGAGTGATCTGATCTGCAGTTTGGCGCCTTGGGCATTTATAGACGTGGTACTGAACATTCAAGTCTCATCATTGGTGGCTGCGCTATTTTCAAAATAAACTGAACCTGTTCGCGTTTGTGTGCTTAAGCCTACCGGAAGATCTTGAAGTAGTCTGGAAGGTTCCCAGACAATCGTGCGCGTTTTGCAAAATGCAGTGGCCATACGTGTGATGGACCAGTTAGATAGAAACACGAAAAGGAGTGCGCGTGGCACAACGCGGCAGCACACTGCAAAATGAAGTTAAATTAATGAAGGCACATTTATTAGGCAGGACAATCAATTTCTCCCCACCTCAAGGTAACTTGCACTTTCTTAGTCACTAGTCGACGCAACTAGCAAAAACCAGAGGTGTACACAACTGTGCACAAAGTGTCTCAAAGGATTAATTTTGATTTCCTGGTGCATTGTTTTCACTTATGTAAAACAAGCAACATGAAGAGTGGTAAGCTGGGCTAGTTGGTATGGATGCATTGTAATAATTAACAGCGCGAAAAAATGAGACACAAAGGAGAACTAGATAGGGGCGCTGCGTTAATCTGCGCCTGCGTGAGCACAACAATTCTCTAAAAGGCCATGCTAGCTCGCACTTGTCGCTGCACTTGTCGCTACACTGTCGCGATTGTGGTTGTGTACCTCTTTTTGATAACACCACTATTTTGTATCGGCACAGGGGGCAAGCGCCCAGCGGGAAATTGTGGAAGCTGCCCACATCAGTGCACTGTCCGGCGGTTGCGTCGCTCAGCCCTCGATTGCCTTGCTTGCAAAAGAGCTGCTTGGACTATCTGAGCTTACGCAGATAAATTTTCAATCTTGCCATCTTTTGTATAGAATTTTTATATGTTGTTTTCGATCCGGCCCCTCATGTACACGTGGTGCATAGTTTTGTTATTTAAGCATGGGTTTTGCGCAATAAATGTTTCAGTTGGAAGTCAGCGCTTGTCCTGTCTAGTTCTCCTTTTGTGTCTCGTTTTTTTCGCTGTTAATTATTACAAAGCAACATGAACGTCATCGTATCCTGCCTCCCGTAACAATGCCAGGTCCAGAAATTGTATCACCGGTTGATAACCCAGCATACTAAACCAATTATAAGCCAGCATTCTCTATGTATATGCTAATACTAATAACTTATATGACAGAAGCTTGATGATGAAGGTAGTTAAAGCTCCGATGAAATTAACGACAATGCTGAGTGGAGGAGCGTTTCGCCAAGTAATTCAATGCGTCCTTTTGCAACTTTTGATTTCATGGTTTTGGTTGTAAGTGAATGGTTCAGCAAGCAACTTGCCAGCCATATATGCATACGTATATTACATTTCGTACTTAGCGGGCAATCACAGAAT
This sequence comes from Rhipicephalus appendiculatus, assembly GCA_030522465.1. Lineage (NCBI taxonomy): Eukaryota > Metazoa > Arthropoda > Arachnida > Ixodida > Ixodidae > Rhipicephalus > Rhipicephalus appendiculatus. The sequence continues at coordinate 55,493 of JALIZH010019030.1, read as the reverse complement.
TCTCTCTCTGCACAATTTTCAGTGCTGTAGTTTTCCATCTGCAATGCTTTCTACAGAATAGCCACCTAGCTCATGCATTACAACTACCCATTGTGCACACAAAGTTATGTAAAAAAACACATTTTCGTGTGTACTTCCCTGCATGATTGACATGCAGTGTACTAAGTTTTGGCTGCAAACACAAATGTATGTGGCAATCGGTTATAGAAACAAGTCATTCTGTTCATTGGCTGACAAACAATATAAGAGCGCCGATGTTTGCCACGCAACAAATGTCATATTTGGCAACGCAAAAGAGTTAAGGACAACTTTTCGTTGAAATTTATTTTACATACCTAAAGCCAAACGTAATCACAAATAAGTCGCACTGACATGAAAATGACTTCGCTATTAACATATGTTCGCAGCACTGTATAAATGGCAACTGAATTCTTCATTTATTTTGTTAAAATTAATAATTTGTTATATCCATATTCATCATAGCAAGGTTCAACAGCATAACATTATTTCCCCTGTGGCACAAAATCTCTAGGTCTCAAAAACGAGAAGTGACAGGATGTCTAGTTTTCATAGCATTGCCTGCTGTCTGTAAAACAGAGCACAGGTGAGTTAAAGAGAGACAGCTGGATCTCCTCACGTGGGTGTTGCAGTCACCTACAGCAAATTAAACTTTAAGATGCATCACACGCTGAGGGATTTACTTGCTTAAACTTACGATATCACTGTGAAGCACACCGTAGTGGGAGACTTTGGGTTTATTGTGACTTCCTGGGTTTCTTCAATATTCAGCTACCGTATTCACCCAATTCCAACGTGCGCCTGATTTACATGACCCCCCCCCCCCAAAAAAAAAAGAAGACTCCATCCATTCTCTTTCACCGAAATAAAGGAAAAGTAATAAACTCTATTCCCCGCTTCTAATGTGCATGCGATTTCCACGAACCAACAAAATGTGCCAATATTTTTATAGTTACAGGTGGGAACATGTTGATTCATTTACAGGACCTTATTCACCGTCGCTCTCAGACAGCTCCAAAATGACGGGCTGCCCTCCTGTTGCCGCTCTCTACCGCATGCTGAATAGCTTTACGTTTAAAACTATTGTCGTGACGACACGACGTGTCTTCATGGCTGCTGCATCCATTCTCGGACAAGGGGGCTGACAGGTTGCCCAACGCACATTGACAGCACGGGACTGATTGCAGATGGCTCCAGCGATGCAGAAAGCGACCAGAAAATGTGCTACTATGGTTGCCAGCCATAAGAGTGCGCAGGGATCCCCTTCAGGGGGGGGGGGGGGGCAAGGTTCATCACAGCCCCCCCTCCCCCCCCCCCCATTAAGTCAATGTAAGGGGCAGACTTTGCACCCCCCCCTTTTAGGTGACTTAAGAGAAAGCCCCCTCCCCACCCCTGAGAGCACGGCTATGTTACCAGCGGTCACACCGCATAAGTGCGATGATGATGGGCAGCTATGGGGAAGTCTCAGTTTGTACCCGAATCCAACGCACATGCCTATTTTTCCCGAAGAAAGGGTGCACGTTGGAACTGGGTAAATATGATAAATTCAACTTATATGCGTTTTCACATATCACCCCAGTGGTGGTAAAAATGAACAAACATCCTTGAGATTAGCAGCACAACACCACAGGTGAACCTTCCATGACGGTTGCAGTACATGTAAATGCTGTGAATGCACCAAGCAGGTAATGAGAAGAAAAAAAAAATGCCTTCGAGATATTCTATGTGGCACCTGCCACAAAGCCAGACATCTTGAGACATTCCACAAGAGGAAATTCACCTGCCACTTGGCTAACATGTGTTCACTTTAAAGATACACTAAATAAAAATACTAAATCAGTGCAGTGTAGAATGGTATTCATTAAATATTTAATACCTTCATAGTTACATTTCTACTACTGAGAGAAATAGGAAGAAAAAAAAGTGACCCCTTAAATTTCCCACAGAAACTCCAGCAGTCCATCTTTAACAAATAGTAAATTAATTAGGCCAGAGCAGATAGTGTCAAAAATTAAGACCTCACATTGAAATAGTCGACAAACTTTTCAAGATGCCACCACCAAGCTTTCCTTTTTGCTTTCTTTTCATGGCTTTCTGGGCCTATTTTCATGGTAACAGTAGATGTATAGGTATTATAGAAGCACAACTTACTAGCACAGTTCAATTTAGGAGATGCTGTACTCGGTATCCTGTTAACAACAGACTTAACATGAATTATAAATGCAGTCAGCATGCAAGAGAGCTGAAATCCTGAAGGTCCTCCTGGCTCACCCTCATGGGGCCATCCAAAGGTATGTAATCTGGCAAGTTCGTTTGGGCACGTTTTGCAGGCTTGGCTTCGGCTCCCTCGCTGCCATTGGGAGCTTCAGACTTGGTTGCTTCTGCACCGAGTTTTCTCTTCCGGCCAGCTGCTGGCGTTGCCTTCGCATTGGAAGCCTGCATGTTTTGGAGGTCATTCTTTGTCACTGATTTACATGTTTGCAGAAAAGACACATTTCACAGCCAGTATGAATATAACAAAGGAAGATTCGATACATAGATTTTTGGACATAAAAACCCAATGGGGAGATCAATAAAGAACACTTATAAACTTTACCTAAAGCACATTAACTTAATCCTGGCAGTGAGAGCATGATTATCACAGGTAATGATTGCACTAATACCTGAAAGGAAGTTATGACAATGCTGCTTTAGAATCAACCTTGGAAAATACACAGAAGCCCTTCTGTATCCCATTTCAAATTAAGTTTCGTGGATCTAAGTGCCCGTGTTTAAAAGCAGAAATCGCACGCATCCAAACAACTATCGCCCTGTGTCCCTGACATCTGTATGCTGCAAGATTATGGAGCACGCAATCGCAAAACACATTTTTCAATTTCTGGAAGCAAATAACTTACTTTATGCGAATCAGCATGGCTTCAGGAGGGGCCTATCTACAGTTACACAACTTATCAAAACGGTTCACAATTTTTCACGGGCTTTGGATGAACACCTACAAACTGATGTGATTTGCGTCGATTTCAGAAAAGCGTTTGACAAGGTGTCACACAGTAAACTGCTTTATAAGTTGCGTCAAGTTGGTATAAGTAATGATATTCTAAAATGGATTAATGCATATCTAACCGGGCGGAGGCAAGTTGTGCGCATTAATAATTCCGTATCAAGGTTTTTGGATGTACTTTCTGGGATTTCACAGGGTTTGGTGCTAGGACCGCTATTGTTCGTGCTCTATATAAATGATGTTGTCACAGTTGTTGAACCACCAGAGGTGTTGAAGCTGTTTGCAGATGACTGCTTAATTTATACCCCAGTTAACTGCGAAAATGACCAGGAAACAATTAATCAGTGCCTCGAAGGTCTCCATACCTGGTGCGAAAAATTGGATATGGAAATTAACTATGCCAAAACCACAATTGCACATATTACCTGAAAGAAAAAGGTTTTTCTTTTCAGTATCATATTGGCAATGTAATTTTGACAAATGTCACTAGTTTTAAATATCTTGGTGTTGTGATATCCGATGACCTAAACTGGCGTAACCAGATTGAAAATGTGTGTTCTGCGTCATACAAAAAGCTATGTTTTCTTCAAGTAAAGCTACGAAACGCTACCAAAGACGTCAAGCTAATGGCGTACAAAACTTTCATTTGTCCTGTTCTAGAGTACGCTGCCATAGTTTGGAGTTCCCATCAAAAAGGCCTAATCGCTGAACTAGAAAGAATCCAAAGACTCGCAGCCAGATTTATATGTTCTAGGTAAAAAAAAAACACTCAGTTACCGAGATGCTAAGTTTATGTAAATTGGAATTGCTTGAAGTTAGGTGAAACAGGAATAGAATAAAATTATTGTTTCAAATTTTCAAGGGTAACATAAATATTGATAAAAATATATACATAAGAGAACCCGGTAGACTTGGCAAAAGAATAAATCATAGTGCAGCCATTATGCAAATCATAGTGCAACCTTACGCCACCCGCACAAACGTCTTTCGGTATTAGTTTTTTTTTCTTTGTTATTGAAAAATGGAATGGACTACCTTCGCATATTGCTGAGCGCACTGATGTAAAAGCGTTTGAATATTTGCTCAAGAACTATGTTCTCTGAAATTTATTGGATGGTATCTACAGGGGCTCCCGGAACCGGGGGGGCAGTGGGGGCCGTCGCCCCCACAGGTTTAAAACCAGTGGGGGCATGCCCCCACACTAGTTCCAACACACCCTCCCCCCCCTCACTTTCCTTTTCCCCGGCACCACCCGGGAAGTCCTTTGACTAGTTAACTCCCTTCCTTCAACAAACGAGACAAAATTCTCTGGAAGTCTGTGAATTCTGACACTATTAGTCAGTGCTTCGTCTGCGTAAGCAGCACTGCCTGTTTTCGCCTGGTTCAATGTATATACCGTCGTGAAGTGATTCTGAAGGAGGTAAAGGCTGGCGCTCTATTCTGCAGCTCTTGCACGAGCGCGTCTCAACCCCACGACTTTACAATGCCTCTAGTTCTCATCCTCTTTCTTTGTTGCTATCCAAGCCCATGAAAAGAAATGAGATAAAATGAGATAATAAAGGGTGTAAGCCTCACCCACATAAGCTCGATTTTAACCATGAACCTGCCCGGGGCGTAGCCATAAGCTTTTTTAGAGGGTTCTGACCCCCCCTTTATTTATGTCCTTGCTTGTGTTTGAGTGCGCGTATCCAATTAAAAATTTCCAGCGAAACCAGTAGTCCTAAATCGGCGCATGTATATCACCACAAAACAAAATGTTATAATTTCAGGGCGGTGGGGGATGAACCCCGAACCTCCTATCTTCGCCATTGAACTTATCACTTCAAATGTTCGGTTTCTTCCTGTTCGGCCCAGACTACCTTAATTCTTCGACACATAATAACCGTACTGCAAAATCGGAAACGGAAAGCGTGGCACACGGTTTTGTTGCTGGAGGGTTGCAATCGACAAGCTCTTTATCAACTCTTCAGGCATGTCAGCCTCCAAGCACACGGCGAGCTTCCGCAGGCAGACGCCGGGACGAATTGACGATTGAAAAAATTATTACAGGCTTTCCTGCAGGGTTTCTTTCTTAATTTCTTTTCTGTTTTCTTTCTTTCTTTTTTTTCAGAACAGCAACTCGTCCACAAACTGCTTTTTTTTTATCAAAGTGTGTTCCAGCCATCTCACTTCTTCACAGTGTATCGATCCTTCCTCAGCGCCATGTTCCCCGATCAGCGTGCGTAGGAAGGGGGGAAGACTATATGACGCTCCCGAAGTAATTTTGAAAAAGACTTCGACGAGTGGGCGTCGTCACTGGAAAGGGAAAGTGCCGTGTGCGAGCTCACTGTTGCTCACTAAATTAACATTCGCGAAGGGAAAGTGCCGTGTGCGAGCTCACTGTTGCTCACTAAATTAACATTCGCGCTCCTAGTCTGCAGACAAAAGTCGCCTTCTCGGATGTGTTGGTGCACACACGTGCCCCGGACTTCGGTTTATTGCCGTTTCTAAGCTTTATGAGCCATGCAGCGTGATATTCGTTATGCTTGAGTTAAAACCGTAAATATGAAATCACACCCTGATCTCTTGCATGCGTGGTGCACTAATTGTGCACACAGCACCTGTGCTCGTGCTGCGTGCACAATTAGTGCACCATGCCACCGAAAACATTCGTCACACTTTCCAAGCTTGTTACGTCTAGATGCCAGTGCGCATGAACTGGTTGTGAAACGAAGCTGATTGAAGTGGGAAACTAAAAAAAATCCGCTCGGGCCGCCGGCTTCCCTTCGCTAGAGCAAGGTTTCGTGAAGCAAGGTGGCATCACATGATTCAACTTAGCACGTCACAACGATTGCAGCGCCCGCGTCTCCAGTGGTGGGCCTCGCGCACAATAACACTAAAAAGATACAGATAGTACAACTGTAATAAGCGTGTACATAAACAGTATTCAGCAAGTGGACGCCTCTCATGCCGTCGACTAAAACGAGGCTTCCCTTTCCGTCAGTTGCTGCCAGACATACGCAGAAAGAGCTGCTGCAAGAGCATGGGGGATCATTTCAGACTCACTGAAATGCAATCCTGCTTCCATGGCGAGATCTTCGCTGCGAGGTTTAAAATCTGCAACCGCATCCATCGCGGCACTCATGAAATCCGCGGCTATGCAGCGGCCTTTTGCACACGTGGTGATGCATCGTGGCGCCTTCTAAGTGGCTGAGAGCAATGAGATTCGCGACGACATCGCTTCAGCATCTAGTCTGGGGCGAGAGAAATTGAGTAAGAGATATTCGTTCTTTGATTACAAATATTTCCCCTAATAAGTCATCTTTTCACACCCAACCAAAACTGCACGCATTTTTCAATGCCCCTGTTCATTTCAGCTGAACTCTATGTTTCTTGTTAAAGTCACATTAAGGTCATTAACTGGCTGTGCACATCAGACGTCGAAGCAGGAAAGTTACACTTGAAAACATTTATACACACAAGTTTTACCCACTACCTCGGAAGAGAAGGCGGACAAAAAACATCGATTTCACTGTCGGCTTGAATTGCGCGGTAAGCCACAACGATATTTCCTTTTCTGCGAATACAGCTCAAGATGTCGCGTTTTATGTTTTACATAAACGTGTTAGAGTGGCTTCATCAGATGGCATCAGCGTCATGTGGTCGATATAGACTCCGGGTGAGGCACAAAACACAAGGCCGACGGTGCTGTCAGCGAACTAGGTAGGAAGTGTGTATTCCACCGGCAGCTGAGAAAAACTTCAGAAAACTGTTTCACCAGGCAGTCGCGTCATATGGTTAATCCTCGTCCTCGTTCGCGATAAATTTCCCCACAAAGCACCCTTTTCTTTTTCCTTGTTGTAGAGCGCGCGCGCACACACACACACACACACACACACACACACACACACACACATATATATATATATATATATATATATATATATATATATATATATATATATATATATATATATATATATATAGACGATGCGACATCGGCCCACAGACGTCGCCGCCCCCCACACATCAGATATACTTCCGGAGCCCCTGGGTATCTAGATGTCCTGCGTTTCATGTCTTGCCAGTTGTTGATGATTTCAAAATTTTAGATTTCTTTTGTTAAAGTTATTGATATTTTATGTTACTTAAGTGTGCTTCATATATGTATTGTTATTTTATGTATTCCCTCCCTGTAATGACCTGCAAATGTAGGTTAACAGTATGTTCAAATAAATAAATAAATAACCATGACATGAGTATAACGTGAGCCTTAGTGGGAACTCTACATTACTTAAGACCCCCACAGAGTTCTTTAAAATGAACTTAAATTTAAGTACATGGGATGTTTTTGCATTTCGTCCCCATCGTAATGCAGTCACTGTGGCTGGGAATCAAACCCACGCCTTCATGCTTAGCAGCGCCACACCCTGTTCGTTTCGTCAGTCATTAATGTGTTTCGACGTTGCAAATTTACAAAATACTCACCTGCAAGGACTGAACTATGAAGCTGACAAATCACTGACATAGTACATAATGCCTTATGTTGCATTGAAGTAGACACTGCGGCTAAACACTGGGACATTGTACCACATAAATGCTTAATGGGAAAAGCTCCTTGTTATTCTTGGTCGTCAGCAGGATTTTGTCTTGGGGGGTGCAAACCCGTGTTGCATCGCGGCTGGAGGAGGGGAGGGAGAACTGGTGTAGGTTGGGTGGGGGGCAAGTGCTGGTGTGGCTTGAGGGGGGGCAAGTGCCCCTTTTGCACCCCCCTGCTGATGCCCATGCTTGCTATGTATTAAGGTGTCTGCTTAATGTTTACAGCACAAGAATGGCAAAATGGGCAACATGGAACACACAAGAACAATCCGAACAGAGAAATGAAATGGATGGGACAAAGCTGTGAAGTAGAGTTTAGCACACATAAAAGACCACAGTGAACTAGTAATGAACTAACGGCACAAGAATGGCAATACGGGCATGTTTTAGCTCATCCATAGTTTACTATGAAAAGGCGTTGGAACAATATGGGCATGTTGTAGCTCATTCATAGTTCACTACGAAAAGGCGTTGGAACAATATTCTAAGGCATACAGACGGGGCCTCATGCAGGGCACATGAAACCACACATTCAGGGTACTACTGACATATGAGGCCCATTCGATTCACTTGCACCACCTGCACCAGTTCAATAAACGCCCTGCGCTAGCTGGCACAACTTCTCAGCATTTCAACAGAAATGCTGAGAAGGTGCTGAGCCGGTTCCCGTTTTTCCACACCCTCCCTGCGGATGGTGCAGTCATGGTGCAAATATGCGGGCATGAAGTAGCAGGTGATGCAACAAGAGGACTAAGGCGCTGTTTGAATACACGCACAACCCCCTTGCCAAAAAACGGCGAAGCTTACACTAAGCCACGCAAGGCTTGAAACAGCGAAACTGGACGATTCTGAATACTAATCTGTTTGCGTTTAGGTTGTTTCTAGGCTTTAGCTAGGTGGTGCTAGGTTGTTTTTATGTTGATTCTCAGTGCAGAGCGGTTCGAGTTAAACAACAGACAGTCAAAGACACGACACTAATGTCCAAACACCTGACACAGAAGTTCGTGCTGAAAGCAAGTGTTCGCACTTCTCATGGATCTACATCTGTGCCACAGATGCACAATCACATCTGTGCATGTGCCACAGAAATGGGTATATCCCGCTACTCACCACTGGTCCACTATAATTGAAGCAACAGTTGGCCTAACAAAAGGCTGTGAAGCGACTGCGGCGAGCCAAAGACCCAGAGTACATACGAGAGAATAATAGAGAACGGGAAAGGCAACAGCGGCTGCGAGAAGAACCCAAAACGATTGAAAGCCTACGCCAACGATGACGTGCCCATAGATCTATGAACAATGCGAATGCCTGGTTTCAGCGCAAGCTTCTGTCTCTGGAGTTTGGACGTGTGTCGTGCCTGCGCCTGTCTCTGGTTTAACTCGAACCTCTCCGCGCTGAGAATCAACGTAGAAACAACCTAGCATCACCTAGCTAAAGCATAACAATGAGCTAGAAGCAACCTGCACCACGTACCTATGGCCTAGAAACAACCTAGGTGTAGTGGGCACTTTGCAACTCTACACTTTTACTGTCCCTGAAAACATTGATAATATTTTTTTAACTTGCGGTCGTTTCACTAGCCATAGAAAACAATTTTGTAATTTTATTCCCAAACGTAAGAATTACTTTGCATTCTCAAAATATTCTTTCCCTTTGGGCATCTTCTCTGGGACACAGCAACAGGAAGATCTGCTCAGCCATTTGTGAATTTCTTGGTGGCATAAGAAGAATTTCTTGTTAATTTATTTCCAATCAAAATTTGGTACTTCGCAATTCCTCTCACTAGCATGACTGCTTCCCATATATTGAACTATTATTATCACTATTGTTATGGTATAAATTTATCATTCAATTTTTGTTAATACCCTAGGCGACCGACTAATTCTTCATCCTTCGTCCCAATTCTAAATTTTTCCGCATGGCCGATCCCCCGTAGCGGGTGAGAGCCAGAAATCAAGGTTCAATCAAGCATGCAAGGAAGCAACCACTGCGCAACTGTGTTTGCAGTAGGCACTCTAGGATAGTGTCAAACGGCGAATGTTACTCGCAGAGAAGTTCTTTTCCTTGAGGCACGTTCAAGGAATCCACCGAGAAGCGAAGCGAGGATAGCGATTGAGAAAGCGATGCGCACGGGTCCGATTACGCTATCGTGTTCTACTCTTGAGGCGAAGCTCAAGCGTCTTCCAATTTCTTTCTGCTAAGCAAAACCAACTCGCCAAAACATCGGTGGTGCTCATACCGAAATGTCCGCATCACAGCACTCGACTCGATAATCAGATATTGCATATGAGAAGAGTAAACAGAAGGAAAATATTTATTATTACGCGATCATTGCTCGATGAGAAACCTGGTGTCTCGTCTCGTACTTCTTGATCATACACAACACAGCGCGTCCATGCACTCACCGTGCCCTGGGCAGGCGGCGACACCAGGTCGATCAGCTCGGGTTGCTTCCTTCGCGGTGTCGCAGCTCTCTTGGCGGCCGCTTTCTTTGGCGCCGGCGCGCGGCTCTTGGTTCCCGCCTTGCGACCCCGAGGCGCCGTGGGGCTGTAGTCCACGTCGTCGTTGTCGTCGGCCTCGGAAGACGACGGCGAGTCTATCAGGCACACGCTGTCGTCATCCATCGCAACGCTCATCAGTCGGGTTGTAAAATAAAAGCCCCCAAAGGCTCCTGTGGAAGACAAAGAAACGAGTCTCAACAAGCAAACCGGGATGCAAGCTGTCGTCTGCAGCGAAAACTGGTGCATATTGCGGGGTTTGTTGTCTTACCGCGACGTTCGGGAGGCTTGGTGAAGCGTTTCCGCGTGAATCAGATGCAATACTATGCTACTGGAGTGTTCGCGAACACCAAGTGTACAACGGGAAAGAGAGAAATCGCGTAAAAACGGACCCGATGCCGTAACAAACAGCACAGCTTTTGGCTGTTTGAACCCGCGGCTGCGACGTGGCCATGGTAGCCAGCCGTTATATTTTTCGCTGCCTAATTTTGGAGAAAATGAAATAGACATCAACTCGCGTCGTCTAAAAATAATTTTCGTGCAATATTTTCTGTAAGCTTTACAATTTTTACAAAAAAAGTAGAAATAATAATTAAATAAAATTTTCATCTTTCTTTTTGTTCTGATTTTTGATGCTAAGTTTGAAAGGTCGCGTCGAGTTTGACAGCTGAACAACGTCGGCGATGGAGAGCATTTCACTTTTCTTGGAACAAGTTCGTAGCACTAGAGTGGTAGCACTGCAGGGATGGTATTCGGCAAGTGTTCACAAAATGGACAGTTCAGTTTCAGCACTGCATAGCGATCAAAGCCAGGCTTCCCTATTGGTAGCGACCCGCTCGCTATCAAAATTTAGCCAATCAGAGGGTGATAAGATTGACAATCCTACTTAACAATCCGGACGCTTACAGCATACCACTAGAGTGTACTAGTGAGAGCTAGCAGACAATGATGCCAAGGAAAGTATAGGGGATGTTATTAGAAGTAACTGTAATGGAAATGTGAAGAAAGAAAAGTGGACGAAAAGATAACTTGCCGCACGCAGGGACCGAACCTGCGACCTTCGAATAAAGCATCCGACGCTCTAGCACTGAGCTACGGCGGCGGTCATCTCTCCGTCCACTTTATGGGGGTATATATGTGCATTTAAACGTGGGAGTAGCCATGACGGCGGCGAGTGTGGAACACATCGCTGCATGCTGCCCGCGAGCGAAACACTTCGCGTTCTCCACTGGCCCGGCAGGGAAGACCGCAGTCAAGATAATGGAGAAAGAGGGTGGTGGTGGTTGTGGTTCGAAGAAGGAAAAAGCGCCTAATTTCTGCAGCCCGGTCGGGAGCACGGCGCAGCGCCTGAGAAAGAGGGCGCACAACCTCGCGTAGCCACGTGCCCTCTCTCTCCATAGGACCGAGTCTACGCGCGCGCTGCAACGCCCACGTGTGGTCGGGCCTCTAGGTCACTGCCTTCGCGGTGCCGCGTGTAGCGAAGCAATGTTAAAGTTAAAACCGAAAGGGAGCCTACACAGTAACTCTTGGTGACGTATCACTGATACAGTTCAATTAACTGAAAAGCAGTTTCATTGTACTGTGACTGACAATGACCTTAAATGGCCTCTAAACCACATGTGATATTAAGGTGAAAGCCTGCACATACAAAAAAGGAGGGGGGGGGGGGAATCATCGTTGTTGCCGACGGCGTCAACACGAGTGATGCAAAAGAAATCATGTGATGACGTCACCATATGACGTCACAGATCGCCAAGAGCAGCTGCGAGCGTTAAACGTAAACTATGCTCGGCGAAGTGGAGCGCGTGACACACGTGAAATAGAGACAGAGAAAGAGAAAATAGAGAGAGAAAGAAAGAAAAAAACTCGCAGGGTCCCTTGTGCATTCACCTAATTAAGACAACTCGAAGGCGAAAGTCATCTTAATAATAATATCTGTGGTTTTACGTCCCAAAACCACGATATGATTATGAGAGACGCCGTAGTACAGGCGGGCTCGGGAAATTTTGACCATCTGGTGTTCTTTAACGTGCATTGACATCGCACAGTATACGGGCCTCTACCATTTCGCCTCCACAGAAATGCGACCTCCGCGGCCGGGATCGAACCCGCGACCTTCGGGTCAGTAGCCGAGCACCTCGATCAGCCACTGATCCACCGTGGCGGACACGTGAAAGCCATCTTCTATTTTCCTTTCAGTCGATGTATAAGGGAGCAGGGAACACGAGCCGTGGCTTCACGTGCAACTGCCAAGTGCCGTCGTCATTGTCTTACTCTTGAGGTCGCGCGCTCTCCGGTTTTGTTCGCCGCCCAAAAAAGGGTGCTACAACGGCATCATGTGGTGTTACGTCACATGACGCCATGTTAGAATTCGTGACGTGTCACAAATTTGAGATCTGTGACGTCATGATGGTAACGTCATCACGTGACGATGATTTTTTGCATCACTCGTCCCCGACGCCACGGGATGGTCGCCGCCGACGGTCAAATTTCCCGCTTGATGAGGCATCTAAGGCTCATCAAGCGGGAATAAAGAAAAAAAGAAAGATAGAAAGGCACAGAAAGACGTAAAAAGAAAGACACGATTAAGAGAGAAAGAAATATAGCAAGAAAGAAACAGTGACGTAGAAAGAAAGACAGAGAAACAGACATGAAAAAAAAAGATAGAAAGCACAGAGATCAAGACAGAGAGAAAAAAATAAATAGAAACAAGGAAGGAGAGGAAGAAGCAGAGAGAAAGGGAAGACAGAGAAATATATATATAGAATCAGCGAGAAAGAGGAAGAAATTAGAGAAATAAGTAGAGAAAGAAAAATAGAAACAGAAAGAAAGCCAAAATAAAGAGAAACAAGGAAAGTTGCGCTCTTCCGTCAAACGTGGCACCATGACTTTTTTTTTTTTTTTTGCATTTCAAGTACACACGCGCCTGAGTTTCAGAATGTCATCCCGATCAACAATGCCCAATTGGGCAGCGTTACGCGTCGCGGATGCACCACGAAATAAAGAACAATACCATGCTCCTCTCCGCGCCTTTCCAGTATCCCCAGCGTTTTTCGTGACGTCACCTTGGTGGGCTGGTGGTGCCACCAGGAGCAGAAACTGTCGAACTGGTCGAACAAGAACCTGTTTGCGAGCTAGCAAGTACGCATTCTCCCTGCTCTTCTTCGTCGAGTTGCTCGGCGCACTCGGCGAGTAGGAGAGACGTGCCGACGAATGGAGCTTAGCGAACGAAAGAACGAACTGAGAGAGCTAAGGCTGCTTTTGCGTCAACAAACGCGTGTAACTCCGCTATCACGGCATCGTTTCAAAAAAATAATTCTCCCGGCTACGTGTTCGTTGTAGGCCTGCTCGTGCACAACTGCAGTACCATAACTAAATTTCGTCCTCTGGGTGGCTTAGAGGTCCTTTAAAGGAGTATTGACACAGAATTTCGCGGGCGAGATAGCCTGTGGGATCGATTCCCGTGAACATGCGTATGTCATAGGCAAAATATCAACATCAAATATGGCTTGGAAGGTATTTTACATGAATTCTGAAGTTTGCGTGCGTGATCGAGTGCTATAGACCGCACCTCGCGGCATTGACACCTTCAAAAGTGACTCAATGGTGAACCCCCTATTTCCCTCACGTCACCACGCTGCAGCCGATACAAGAAGCTATGATGACGTCGTAGTCGTCATTACTCCTCTGCCGCGTTTTGCAGTGGCGTAGCCAAGGGGGGGGGGGGTTGGGGGGGGTTCAAACCCCCCCCCCCCCCGAAAGTTTTCAGTTTTGCTTGCATATATATGCACGCACACATACAAACGCACGCACGAACATACATAAAGTATGGTCGAACCCCCCCCCCCCCCCCCCCCGAAAAAAATTTCTGGCTACGCTACTGGCGTTTTGCACCAGCAGACTACTGCTACTAGGCGGCTGCTCGCGAGTCCGTGGCCGCGGCGCACGCGTTGAAAGATTTGTGTTCGGCGACACAGCGTTCCCGCTTCTTGTTCGAAAGGACTTCTTGATGCGGACAGTGCGGAAGTGCGTCACAGTTCTGTGCGCTGATGTGGTAGAGCGTTGCACACGCTAGGTGGTGGTGATGGTTGCATCTTGCGGCGTGTGGTTTTGGTAGGGGTGTGCGAATAGTGAAATTTCATCTCGAATCGAATTCGAATCGAATAGTGCCGAATAGTGGCCAAAAATGTCGAATATCGAATCGATCGAATATCAAAGATTTTGTTGAAAATTGAAAGAAAGAACGAAAATTGAATCTGCTCATGTCCTCGAGAACATAACGCGGTGAGTGACTGCCCCTGAAAGACTACAAGTATAGTCATGCAGAAGCACAAGCTGTGCCACATGACCTTGCTTCGAACTTTCTCGCTGTTATGCAACGGTGTTTCCTGCAGTTGAAGAGATGCGCGCACTGGGCCCCTCAGTAACAGGGTTGGGAAGGCGTCGGAAAGCAATTTTTGCGATACCTGGATAAAAGACCAGCTCTATGCGCTTTCCAGTATTTCAATGGATCATCCTTTCTTGGGATCATGAGCTCACTGCAGTATTTTTGAACCTCTTGACTATATGGTCAGAGCTAAGTGCTATAATACTTTTTGGCGCTAGCAGTTCGGCAGTCTCCCAGGCTGTTCTTTGGCCTTTTCTGCTGGAGCCATGACGAGCGCAAATGACAAAATCTCCTTTAAAGTAAACATGCGCTCACTTTTGAAGCAGTATATCGCTGAAAGTTTGACGGAAGACCTCCTGTAACGACGTTAGCGTTAGTTTTTTCCACCATATACCTTAACCAAGTTGCCACATTGGCCTTTGTCGCGCTTTTAGATATTCGACCAGTCAGAAATTATTCGAAAGTTCGAATACTAGCTATTCGAAAGTCGAATCGAATTATTCGATTAAGCATTATTCGATTCAAATTCGAAACTCGAATATTCGCACACCCCTAGCTTTTGGAGCTCTCTCAAACAGAAACTGAGAGTGTTCGGTAACGAGGAGCCTTGTAATTAATTATCTACCGCGCGCTGCAGCAAACGACGTGCCGTCTTATGACTAACAGGCCCCCAGGAACACATTGCAGCAAAAAAAAAATAAAAAAATAAAAAAACGCAAGGCCAAAATTTTTCTGTCAGTATCCCTTTAAAGAGTCAATACATCTGCAGATCCAGCTTTCACGGACATCGGCGTTTAGTTCGCGTGTGTTCCACCACGTGGCGCATGACCTTTATCTTTTTGAATCTCGCGCGAAGTCAAGAGCTGCGTGAAGGCAAGAAAGAAAAGGAAAGAAACAAAGAAAAAAAGTCACAGTTTCACCGCAAGGGTGAAGCAATGAATGCGATAGCAAAAAATTGTAATGTTATACGAAGTGAGGCTGGCAGCTAACTCTTTTTGGATCCGATCTCACGCAACTCTAGAAAACGCTTGTTTAAGAGAATTCTCTTCGCGTTGAGAGCGCAGCACGTAGAAGGGTACACCGGCCCCCCCCGCTGTCGGCCGCCGAAAAGGGGAGATAACGCGCGCGCCCGCGCTCGTAAAATCGAAGGTCGCTCGAGGGGACCCCCCCCCCCCCCCCCCTCGCGTCTTTTCAGGCTCACGAACGACGGGCGGGGCCGGTTATATATGTATACATATACATATACGGCAAATGACGGCGGCGGCCAACGGCGGCGCGACGCCGACGGCGAAAACCAGCCGAAAGTGTCCATATAATTGCTATCGCAATAAAAGTTCACAACACGCAGCTTCACGACTTGGCGTGGCCTGCCGCGTTCGTTGCTAACGGCGACAAAGATAAGACCGGCGAGCTGCAACGTTCAAGTGGCTAGTCATTCCCCGATCCTATGGCAACGACTCGTTTTACGCATCAGAAAAAGAAAACGGTGCCCAACTGCACCGGTAATTTGGAAGGGCAGCCAAACGTATTCATATTCCCTTCGCATTTTTTTACACCAAGTATGTTATGCCCGCCGTTTGTCCGGTTCGCGACGTAAAGAGGAAACCATGATCGTGCCGGCGCGGCCACGTCAAGCAAAATTAAGAACAGCTGTGCCTAGTTAAACCAATGTAACCATAGACAAGCCTTATTAAGCCATGTTGAGCATTGTAAACCAATCTACGCATAATTAAGCTAATGAAATCACACCTCAAAAAGCCCATAATTAAGCCGAGCTGAGATTATCGTGCGCCTAGTAATGCCGAACTGTGTTAGATGTGCCGAGCTTAGTCTAATGATAATTAAGACTGAATATATAACTATTTGGTAACTCGACTAATTAGCTAATTAAGCTTACCTTGACATGGGATGCAAGCTAATCTACACCAAGCCTCGAATTTGCAAGTTAGGCCAATTTATCTAATTAAGGTAAGTAAGGTACTTGGTGCTGTGATTGCCAAGCGAATTCCAATAAAACACCCGTTCGATACCAAGCCAATACTCGTAAATCGCAATGTGATCGCGTGAAGACTTCGTGCATGGGCGTGTGAATGAACCTGTGCCTACTCAAGCCAGGGCCAGCCGAGTGCCGACCAGCTCTGCTCTGCACCAGCCTTGCGCGACTCAGCGCAAGCTGCGCAAATTTTCTACCGTGTCGAAAGGCTCGGCCGATAGCAGATCTTGAAGGAGTTAGCGCATATTTAATGACTTGACGGTCAGAATGATAGCATTTCGCAATATTGAGTTCTAGGTTACTTAGCTTGTAGCGTCTGTTTACTTTTCGTCCCCGTGTTGTTCGAGCTCTTTTTCTACTGCTTTGGCTTCTCTGGATGCACAGAAAGCGGTTATACTTCTTATAATAATTGTTGCGGTTTTGCGTCCAAAGAACGCGATATGAATGTGAGAGATGCCATAGTGGAGGGCCCCCGATAGTTAGACCACGTGGGGTTCTTTAACGTGCACCTAAATCTGAGCACATGGGCTTCTTGCAAATTGCGTCCATCAAAATGCAGCTTCCGCGTCAGCAATTCGCTTCCGCGAACTAACATGGTGCTACTAAACGTGTGGTTCAACCTACAAAGTACGGCCGCGGCGGCCGCATTTTCGATGGAAGCAAAAATGCTTGAGGCCCGTGTGCTTAGATTTAGGTGCACATTAAAGAACCCCCGGTGGTTGAAATTTTCGGAGCCCTCCACTGCGGTGTCTCTCATAATCATACGGTCGTTTTGGGACTTAAAACCTCGACAATTACTATGACTATTAAAGTACAAAGTAATCGTTCCAGAAGGTGCTGGCTCGCGGTACACACATAACGGCGCATAGCACACATGATGACGCACGTGTGCTACCGCTACAGATTTGCCGGTCACCGGCTCCAAAAACACTACCTAAATATCATCAATCGAACGCCCTCTGGTATATGATTTCTTTTATAAACGATAATAATAATAATAATAATAATAATAATAATAATAATAATAATAATAATAATAATAATAATAATAATAATAATAATATCCTGGGTTTTACGTGACAAGACAACGATATGATTATGAGGCCCGCGGTATAGGAGAACTCCGCAAATTTTGATCACCTGTTGTTCTTTAAGGTGCTTTGACATCGATCGCACAGTACTTGCGGTCCTCTACCATTTCGCCTCCATCGAAATGCGACCACCGCGGCCGGGATCGAACCTGCGCCTTTCAGGTCACCAGCCGACCTCCATAGCCGCTATACCGTCGCGGCGGCGTCTCCACAGCCACCATTGTCCCCCATGAAAAAAAAAAAAAAAAAAAAGGAATAAGTTCTAATAAACAGGCTAAGGGAGGGAGCTCCCATCTCTCCAATGCTATTCACCGAGTGTTAACAGGAGGTTTTCAGAGCGTTGGATTTCAGAAAGCATGCTATATAGCATGCAGTTAATGGAGAGTAGCTTAGTAACATGGGATTCGCTTATGATATTGCCATGTTGAGTAACTCGGGAAAACTATTGTAAATCATAATTACTGAATTAGACGGGGAAAGCAGAGCGGTGGGTCAGAAAATTAATATGCAGAAAACTAAAGTAATGTATAGCAGTTTCGGAAGAGAAGAGCGGTTTGCGATGCCTATCAAAACACTGGAAGTGGTAAAGGAATGCATCTGTTTCGGGGAAGGTGGTGACCGCAAATACGAACCATGAGAATGAAGTAACCATAAGTATAAGAATATTGTAGTGTGCATTTGGCACGTATTCTGAGATAATGATTGGCAGTTTACCACTATCTCTCAAGAGAAAAGGGAATGGTACTTTAGCACTATCTCTCAAGGGAATGCACCGAGAAGACAATTTAACTAGGTGGCAATTGAAAGTAAGAGCGGGGATTCCAACAGAAGGCAAGCGCGCGTACGGGAGGCATCAAGTTAAATGGGCAGATGAGATTCAGAAGCTTCCGGGGCTAACGTGGGCGCAGCCTGCACAGGACCGGGTTGATTGGAGAAACATGGGAGTGGCATGTACCCTACAATTAGCTTACTGATGTTGCTGCTGCTGCTGCTGATGATGATGATGATAACACACGTGTGCAACGTGAATGCGAAAATATCATTTCACGATTCGTACAAAGTCGCATATATATATATATATATATATATATATATATATATATATATATATATATATATATATATATATATATATATATATATATATATATATATATATATATATATAGGTATTGTTACAGCGACAAAAAGTGTGTCAAGAGGCCAATCAGGTTTCGCCTTAGCGTTTTTAGTGAATGTAACACGTGCTTGATTTTATTTATTTATTTATTTATTTATTTATTTATCTCAAATGCACTCAAGCGCTTGGACATTCTAGAGGGGAGTAGGGTGCATGTGTACAACAATAGGAAGAATACCGATGTTTCAGCGAACACTTCCAAACAATTTAAAAGGTTGGCTGTTAGATATTGTACAATTCTAGCTCGTCAGCCTGGTCGACGAGAAGAGGTGGAAATTACTACACAAAAAATTTAAAGGCATAGTCCACTAACTAACGAAAATATACTAATTTTGATCTTAGCTAATTGAATTATTGCCCACATTTCATTTCGCAATGTTTAGCCGTGGAGTTCGTAAGGTGACCTGGAACTAATTCCTATGATGCCACTAGTTTCGAGATATTACATAATTCCCGAACATTACAGAGAAAGGCGTTGCCATCCTAATAATATTCCTAACAAAATGTCCTTTCATGTATTGAAGCCCAAAATTAAGTCTAACACGACGTATTTCTTCGACACTGATCTTCACGCTCCTTAGCCTAAGTGCGCATATCGTGTGCCAGCCACAGTGCGTCGCAACATCGCCGTTGTTACCGCAGCCACTTCCTAAACTGGCAATGAAATACCTTCGCAGCTTTCTATGCCTTTGAATTTATTTTACACGTTTCATTCACCGCTTCCCCGCAATTATAGCGCATTTCACTGACCTCCGCTGCGGCCGCGACCTTTGAGTGAAGTTACATGTGGTGATGCATCCAGAAAACTCCGATGTATTCTTACGTCGATCGCCTCCAATCTTGCGACATTTTGAGTTGCTCGCCCCATATTAGAGAGAGAGAGAGGTTTAATATGACAGAAAAGCTGAGAGCACTCCAAATGAAATTCACAAGGACACTAGCGGTGTTGTCTTCGGCGCTGTGCTTGCCCAGCGTAAACGCGGATTTGACGAGTTAGCTGTTGCTTATGCCAGGCATGCACCTACCAAAGCACGCACGAGCATACAGAAAGTACGGTTGAACCCCCGTAACCCCCCCCCCCCCCTGCATCCGCCAATCACTACACATTCTTCCGGTGGTCTTGTCCACCTACGACGCGTTCCCGCTGTAGCCGTCACCGACATGCCTGTGCAGCGGCGCAAAAACCCTGCATTGCTTCCCTTATGGACTTGTTGCGCGAAGCAACGTCACCTACCATCCCTGAGAAATCAGCCATCAAACGCACCATTTCATTCTTCGCGACAGTTGATCTACTATCACAACTACCTATATATGATGGACGCAAATGGCTCTTATTCCGCGCTATCTACGTTGACATACGCGCCACCTTCAACGCTGACTCACAGTGTGCACACGCCGAATAGTTGAAGACTTGCACTTTCCTCCAGCTCTGCTACTATCAACGCAGAATGTACCGCTTCTTCTACCGCTAATTTTGTTGCGTCGAGCAGAGCCGCACGAATCCCCCCTTACCATTTCCCTGCTCTGTAACAACCACTGACTTGCACTCTCCGCCCCTCGGACTACGCCGGCGTTTATTTGTATGCACTTCTTTCCATCACTCCTGCTACCAACTGATAGATAATTGTTGCCATCGATTACACGCTAAGCAGAGACTTCACCATTGCCATCTGCATCACCATTGCCATCTGGATGAGACACTGGACGTCTCAGTCATCGCCTGGCAGCATGGCTTGAATGCCCCTGGAGGACTGGATAGTCGCGGGTGGACAGAATGAATGGCTGTGATGAGTGAGTGTGGCATCTACGCGACAATGTGACAACGGTGTGATTAGTGTATTGGTGTTGGTGGCGCAACGGCTCCAAACGCGGTGCGTGATGCGATAGATACACCGCGCAACGGATACGTGCGGCACGTCGAGGAAGAAGACGTCGGCGGGGCATGGTACGTGTGGCCACGACCAATTGGAAGGTGGCACGGGAGACGGAGAGAAGATAAGGACGACGAGATGGAACCCAGTGAGTGAGTCTGACTCGGACAGCTCGGACGAGACGCTGGTGTCAGGGTCTGTGCCGTCGGGTTACGGTGCCGAGCACAAAGGGCCCGACAGCGTCTGCCTCCCGACGTACTCGGAACCGGGTGATACTGGAGGGGGGGGTCGTTCCCTTCGTCCGAGCAGCGGGTCCGGGCAGCTGAGCCACCGCGGAGAGGAGCGAGACCTGGAGAAGCGAGAGGGACACGACGCTGGAGTCAGGGTCGGTGCTGTCGGCTTACGGAGCCGAGTACGAAGGGCCCGACAGCGTCGGAGGGTCTTCGGAACCAGACCCTCGTGGTTCCTGCTTGCTCACCCCGACTCGAGTCCAAGGGCCTGCTGCCGTCCTCCATGCGACGGACGTGGTCAAGAGGTCGCGGGCCTGCAGTGCCTAAAGACGCCTCCCTCAGCGACTTCTGAGCCTTCCTGCCGCCTCGTCCGCCCCACAAGTGCCAGCGCCGTCAACGACGCAACGTGTCAGCGACGACGCCGCCGCCATAGCCACCACAAGACACGCGACAACCGGTGACTGCTTTCTTGCTTTCGAACGTTCCGCGGAACTTTGACTATTCTTATAGCACCGGTCGCAATAGCGTAGCGTAGGTGTAGCTTGACTCTCTTTCGGTTGTTTAAATTTTTTCTTCGTTTCTTTTTCCTGTGTGTCATAAAGTTACATTTTTTGCGTGTGTTTGAAAATGGCTCCTTCCTTTTCCGGTCAGAGGCATTGCCTCAATTGAAAACAAACCACAAAACCCTAAACCCTGCATAACAATGGCAAAGGAAAAATAAAGGCGATTAACTTCCCAGCTCTGTATCAGTAAGCGCGGGTTATCTGGACGGGCGCTCGAAGGAGCAGTGAACGCAACTCAGGGGGGGGAGGAGCAGTGACTGAGCTGCGCTCGGAGTCCACGAGCTTCGCTTTTGACCACGACGACTACGCGCCTCATGCGACAAGCGCAGGGATCACTCACCGGCAAAGCGAGCGAACACACGTTCGACGATGTCAGATGTCGGAAACGGAGCTCTAGCGGCAGCGTCCGAAAGGCAGGTGGCAACGGAAGTGCGATTCCAATATCAGCCTTTACGAGGAACAGCAGTCTTGATCCGCGTGAGGGATGAGGACAGGGCTCAGGCACAAGAGGACACAGGCACGCTGAGGAGCTCGAGGAAGAGACAAAGAATCAATGAGTCTCGACTGCCCCGCAGCCCCGTATATATAGCCTGCGCGGCCGCTAGTAGGCATCCATTGGCGCTCCGCTGCTGCGAGGAGAAACGTAGGAGGAGGATACTATCCCCCCCTCGGCGCAACCGGCTTCTATTTCTCCTTCCAGCGCGCCGCTGTGTGGGTTACGTGGAAAACGAGACACGGCTGACATGCTCACTGATATGGGGGGGGGGGGGGGGGGACGCAGGAAGAGACAAAGAATCAATGAGTCTCGACTGCCCCGCAGCCCCGTATATCGAGCCTGCGCGGCCGCTAGTAGGCATCCATTGGCGCTCCGCTGCTGCGAGGAGAAACGTAGGAGGAGGATACTATCCCCCCATCGGCGCAACCGGCTTCTATTTCTCCTTCCAGCGCGCCGCTGTGTGGGTTACGTGGAAAACGAGACACGGCTGACATGCTCACTGATATGGCGGGGGGGGGGGGGGACGCAGGAAGAGACAAAGAATCAATGAGTCTCGACTGCCCCGCAGCCCCGTATATCGAGCCTGCGCGGCCGCTAGTAGGCATCCATTGGCGCTCCGCTGCTGCGAGGAGAAACGTAGGAGGAGGATACTATCCCCCCATCGGCGCAACCGGCTTCTATTTCTCCTTCCAGCGCGCCGCTGTGTGGGTTACGTGGAAAACGAGACACGGCTGACATGCTCACTGATATGGGGGGGGGGGGGGACGCAGGAAGAGACAAAGAATCAATGAGTCTCGACTGCCCCGCAGCCCCGTATATCGAGCCTGCGCGGCCGCTAGTAGGCATCCATTGGCGCTCCGCTGCTGCGAGGAGAAACGTAGGAGGAGGATACTATCCCCCCCTCGGCGCAACCGGCTTCTATTTCTCCTTCCAGCGCGCCGCTGTGTGGGTTACGTGGAAAACGAGACACGGCTGACATGCTCACTGATATGGGGGGGGGGGACGCAGGAAGAGACAAAGAATCAATGAGTCTCGACTGCCCCGCAGCCCCGTATATCGAGCCTGCGCGGCCGCTAGTAGGCATCCATTGGCGCTCCGCTGCTGCGAGGAGAAACGTAGGAGGAGGATACTATCCCCCCCTCGGCGCAACCGGCTTCTATTTCTCCTTCCAGCGCGCCGCTGTGTGGGTTACGTGGAAAACGAGACACGGCTGACATGCTCACTGATATGGGGGGGGGGGGACGCAGGAAGAGACAAAGAATCAATGAGTCTCGACTGCCCCGCAGCCCCGTATATCGAGCCTGCGCGGCCGCTAGTAGGCATCCATTGGCGCTCCGCTGCTGCGAGGAGAAACGTAGGAGGAGGATACTATCCCCCCCCTCGGCGCAACCGGCTTCTATTTCTCCTTCCAGCGCGCCGCTGTGTGGGTTACGTGGAAAACGAGACACGGCTGACATGCTCACTGATATGGGGGGGGGGGGACGCAGGAAGAGACAAAGAATCAATGAGTCTCGACTGCCCCGCAGCCCCGTATATCGAGCCTGCGCGGCCGCTAGTAGGCATCCATTGGCGCTCCGCTGCTGCGAGGAGAAACGTAGGAGGAGGATACTATCCCCCCCTCGGCGCAACCGGCTTCTATTTCTCCTTCCAGCGCGCCGCTGTGTGGGTTACGTGGAAAACGAGACACGGCTGACATGCTCACTGATATGGGGGGGGGGGGGGGACGCAGGAAGAGACAAAGAATCAATGAGTCTCGACTGCCCCGCAGCCCCGTATATCGAGCCTGCGCGGCCGCTAGTAGGCATCCATTGGCGCTCCGCTGCTGCGAGGAGAAACGTAGGAGGAGGATACTATCCCCCCCTCGGCGCAACCGGCTTCTATTTCTCCTTCCAGCGCGCCGCTGTGTGGGTTACGTGGAAAACGAGACACGGCTGACATGCTCACTGATATGGGGGGGGGGGGACGCAGGAAGAGACAAAGAATCAATGAGTCTCGACTGCCCCGCAGCCCCGTATATCGAGCCTGCGCGGCCGCTAGTAGGCATCCATTGGCGCTCCGCTGCTGCGAGGAGAAACGTAGGAGGAGGATACTATCCCCCCTCGGCGCAACCGGCTTCTATTTCTCCTTCCAGCGCGCCGCTGTGTGGGTTACGTGGAAAACGAGACACGGCTGACATGCTCACTGATATGGGGGGGGGGGGGGGACGCAGGAAGAGACAAAGAATCAATGAGTCTCGACTGCCCCGCAGCCCCGTATATCGAGCCTGCGCGGCCGCTAGTAGGCATCCATTGGCGCTCCGCTGCTGCGAGGAGAAACGTAGGAGGAGGATACTATCCCCCCCTCGGCGCAACCGGCTTCTATTTCTCCTTCCAGCGCGCCGCTGTGTGGGTTACGTGGAAAACGAGACACGGCTGACATGCTCACTGATATGGGGGGGGGGGGACGCAAAGCTAGCCCCATACATTGGACATAATAGGGAGGGGGGGCGCAAAGTCAGCCCCATACATTGACAAATAGGGAAGGGGGGGGGGGGCTGCGACGAAACCTTCACCCCCCGCTGAAGCGGAATCCTGCGCACGCTTATGATGCTCACATATACACGAAAAGTGCGTTTGAAGCAGAGTGAATTCGAATCGGTATAATTTAGACGAGCCCGAGTCCGAGTGAGCCTGGCTTGATAGCATTTTTTGCGAGACACACAGTGAAATATATCTTCCGAGTACAGAGTGAGGTCTGCTCATTATGCTGACCTAGAATTTCAACACTTATATAAAAAGTCGGCAGATCCCACTCACTGTGGGATTCGATGTAATGCGAAGCAGCCAGGAAGGAGCAAATTATGTATTACATAATTTGCATGTCATGTTTTACATGTGACGACCTGTTATTTGTGTTCGTCATGCAGTCAAGTCGCTATATACCAATTTTGGTGTATGTCAAGCTAGCGAACTGGACGCAAGCGCACCATGAGCGTGGCATGTAAATGGCATTGTAGATGACATGCATGCCATGATTTCCGTATTGCCACTTGTCATTTATATTCGTCATACAGTCATGTCACTCAATACCAAATTTGGTGTATATCAAGCTAACGAAACGGCCGCGAGCGCGCCATGAGCGTGGCATGCAAGTCATGTCGCACATGACAAGTCATGATTTCCATATTGCCACTTGTCATTTATGTTCGTCATACAGTCATGTCACTCAATACCAAATTTGGTGTATATCAAGCTAACGAAACGGCCGCGAGCGCGCCATGAGCGTGGCATGCAAGTCATGTCGCACATGAGAAGTCTTGATTTCCATATTACGACTTGTCATTTATGTTCGTCATACAGTCATGTCACTCCATCCCAAACTTGGTGTATATTAAGCTTACGAAACGGCCGCGAGCGCGCCATGAGCGTGGCATGTAAATCATACTTTTCATGACAAGCTAGTCATGATTTTCATGATATGACCAGCCAGTTATGTTCGTCATACGGTCATGTTATGCCATACCAAATTTGGTATAAATCCCTCATTAACGATACGGCCAGGAGAGCACACAGTGTAGGTGGCTAGATAGATAGATAGATAGATAGATAGATAGATAGATAGATAGATAGATAGATAGATAGATAGATAGATAGATAGATAGATAGATAGATAGATAGATAGATAGATAGATAGATAGATAGGCTCAAAGTCGCCGAAGTTCGCTAAGAAATGCTTCGCATTTAATAAAACCCACCAGCCGCGGTGATGGAGAAAACGAGATGGTGCGCCGCGTTCAGTCATGAGTGCACTAAATAAAAAAAAAATAAATAAGTCCTTTTTCGTTTTCATACTATTCGCGCCTCCACGGCATACTGGAAACAGGTTTGAAAGAGATGTGGTGGATGGCTTGTTGGAGAAGCGCGATCACATGCGAGTATAGTGCGCGCTATGTAACGTTTCCGAGTCGCCCTTGCGGCCAAGGTCAGAGCCGGCTAGACGCTACGGCGTGCAGAAGCGGTGCTGGCTGTAGGCGTTCAGCGTGACTGACATCTGGTCGCTTGCTGGTCCTGCTGCTTATCTGCGCTCGTGGTAATTTCTATAATAAGCGGTACTTCTTTTCCTTCTGAGGAGCGACCGGACCTAGCAAATACTCGTTGTCCTGCCTAATCCTGCGGAATGACCAAGTGAGCCGGGTTTTCGGCGGTGCTTTCGTCAATCGTAGCAAGGTTGAACACCGGCGATCCAGTTCGCGCGCAGTGAGGAGGTACGGTGGAAGAGGGGAATATCCACGCACAATCTCCTCTGGGAGTTGCATAAGTGATGCGGAAGCGTTGCGTTTTATTGGACCTCCGTTTTCGGGCGGCATCGGCATGGCGTCTTTCATCTCTCTAGCACTCGTCAGCGTCTTGAACACTATGGCACGCGCATCCCGCGGCCACCGAAAGATGTGTTTGACGTCAAAATTTTGTGAATATTTCTTTTCCTCGTGTGGACTTCCTACCTGTCGGCTTGACATCTCCACCAGAGAGCCCGATCTAACGCCACTGTCGGCAAGCAGCGTCAAATACACTAACGAGATGTTTCGAATCCTTTTAACGTCGTATACCCGTGACCAACTTGTGTGGCTCTGGACTCCTTGAGCTAGCCCCGGTTGGTCAACGAAACCTATTTCGAAGTACCGCGGCCCGTTCCATATGGTCTAGCAAGCCTCGTACTTGATCCACGGACGTCAAGCCACTTGAGCTTTCTTCTATTATAAACTTCAAGAACAAAGAGAGTCCCTTGACTCCTTTCAAGCAGTCCTGGCTTGCCACGTATATGACTCTCTTTAAAGAGGCTCGCCAACTCTCTTCAGGAGTCATTATACTCTCTTCTAAGAACCATGTGACCCTCAAGAGAGTTAACGTGCCTCTTTAAAAAGAGTCGTATACGTGGCAAGTCATGACTATCCCAAAGAAGTCACAAATACTCATTTTTTTTCTTAGAGTGTAGTAATCAACAATTTCGAGGCATAAGATTGCGCAGTGGACTAGGTGATTCCTTCGAGAGATCCGGTCGATATCTGAGAGGCGCGATGAGGTAGACCAAGCATTTCTTGAGGAAGATGAAGCGATTAATATGTTGAACAGGTACGTCCACCTTTCTTCTGATGTTTGTAGGCGAGGTTGCAGGCTTTAAGCTGTGCACGCGTAGCCCTTTAGAGAGCGGAAGCAGCCCAACACCGCACATGCTAGAGACGAATAAAATCGGAGAATACATTTTTGCTGAAGACAGGCTACCAGAGTGAAATTTCGCTGCAGCAAAATAATTAGCACTGTGACGGGTGCAACAGCCAAAATAGAATTCGGAGCAATTTTTGGAGCAACAAAATGTTACTTTTGGAGCATGAGAATCCAAATTTGGAGCAGCTTACGGGGAAAAAAACACAAATTCTTTATCACGAAAGACCATATTTAGAGCAGTATAAAAAAGGCTTACATTTAGAAAAGAAAACAAAAATATGTACAAACCATTCAACATCACCTAAATCGTGCAGAATGAACATGAGCACTGCTATTTTATTAAAAGTTGTATTGTGAACCCCCCCCCCCCCCCTCCCCCCCACTGAACAAACAATGGTAAAAGTCCGCATTAATATTTGCCGTGCTTGTCAAATCTTTAGACAGACTCTACGAATTCAAATGTGGATCTGCCAAGCTGGCGACCATGAAATTAGGGAGATTCGTAAAACTGAACGAGTATGAGTGGCGAAAAAAGAGAAACTAGCGCACATTTTTTTTTCTAGCGCGGCATAAATATCATACACAGCTCTAAATGATTGACAGTAAATTTTGGAACGTCAGCGATCATACTAGTTCTCGAAATTATGCCGCGTATACATGCATGAGTAATTGAGGAACAAAATGTGCTGTGTCATGTGACTAGTGCTAACAGCCCCTTCCAAATCTTAATACGCTTTTCCGCAGGGCACCGGTGTACTGTGGCGAAGGTGGATTAAGCAGGCATTCTGCACGGGATAGAAAACAGGGCTGGGCAGTATCGAAGATACATGTATCTCAGATACTATCTTAGATACTCTTCGGGTATCTTGTGTCTGTATCGCGATACGTCTCGCGAAACGAGTATCTGTAGCTGTATTTCCGATACATTCAGTTATGTATCGTGTATCTTAAGATACAAGATACTGCTATAGAAAAGCCACCCTGCGAAACAACAAACGTCGGCTGAACTCTGCTTCTCAAGCTGATACTGTTGCCACTAAGCCACCTCAATAAAGCTGACGACAGTGATATTCATTTGTCTTTCCGCCAGAGTGTTCCAGTGAGCATAGGAAATGAGGTTTATACGCGTCTTTCTGGTGGAGCACAGTCACGTGATGGCGCTCGAACAATCTCGTCAAAAACAAGCGTGCGAACGTCTACGTGCAGCCGATCTTTTGTTTCTCGAAGTTTTCTTTCTTTTTAGCGGTGTCGGTGCGATGAACCTTGTTTGTATTGCCACGTTACTGTGCTGCGTACTGTAATGCGTGCGGCGTCTTTCGCTCAAATTGGGTTGCGGCTACAGTGTTCTTATTGAAGTTTGTCTTGCGTGGTGCTTTGTTAGAGATCCTCAAAAATGCAAGAATGGGGTTGCTTTGCGTCTCGCTGCTTTCACACAGAGATTTCGCAGATCTCGTCGATGTAAGCTTGACTTGCACACTATGTGGCTTATATGCAAATTAGATTATAACAACCGTCCCACCACCGGTTTCAATGCTATATGCAATAGAACAAGCATTTACGTAACAGATGATATTTTTGCGTACGGTGTCTGTTCTTCGTGCTAAATTATGCAAGAAGGTTTTTAATGATAGCTTGATTGTTAGCACAAGTGGTCTCTTTGCTGTCCTCCATTTGCATTCCACACATTACCTAGGCCACTGTGTAGTTTTTTTTCCGCTTGTTAACTGTTATACTTTTAAGTGTCTGCGTCATTGTTACTATTTACATACCTATATTCCATGTGAGTGTACTGTTCAGGCGATGATAGGGCAAAGGTAAAATAATCTGAGTGTGCCTAGTGCTTACAAGAACGAAAATTCTGCTTACCATTTAATAAAAGAGCAAAATTGAGTTTACGTTATAATAACGAAAATTATAACAACAAATCTTAAAGGGGCCCTGCAACACTTTTTGAGCATGCTCAGAAAACGCTGCCGATCGGTAGTCCAGGCTCTCGAGAACACGCGAGCCAAATATTATAGCGCAGCACGCGGCGTGGAATTCACAATAAATTCTCAAAGTCAGCCAGAAATTGCTTTCTCTTCTCTCGACAAATGACGTTGCGTACCCAAAAATCACTCGTCACCGACGAGAGATTTTTTTGTATCAGCCATTGGCTGATTTGAGCATGGCGCGCTCGGTAGTTACAGAGGCCGCCGCGAGAGGCCGCGACTTGTCCACGCGTGCGCGCGCGATCGCAATGCAAATTCGCGTATTCGAACAAAAAAAGAAAGAGAAAAAGCGCTCAAGATCACGAGGCGCGCGTGACGTATTTTCTTTCCCCGTGCCATCCCTCCCTGCTTAGCTTCCAGCGCTTTCGACGTGACGAGAGAAGAGAGAATGCAATTGGAGCGTGCGAGAAATCTTTGTAACTCCACTCGTACTGGACGGATTCCAAAAATTTTTGCGGCAATGAATTCGTGAGGCAATAAGCTCCTTTAGTGAATACATTCCATGGCTACTTGGAAAAGTGTTGCAGGGCCCCTTTAAAGACGTTGGAAAGGGGATTTTAGAAACATAATACCAAGTACTACGGTTTTCTCATTCAAGCCCTTTAGTGTTATTTTCCGTGGGCACTGAGTTTTTTTGTATGTCCTTAACACCTTAGCTGACGATACATCATGCTCTATTTTCATAGCTTTTAGGGGTGCCACTTGTATCGTGTTAATAAATGGTGTCACGTAACTTGAACCAAATATTTGCAAAGAAGTAGTTACCCTCAACCGAACAAAAGCAACGATGTGGTTTACCGCCATGTGGCTCTCATTAGGGTATTTTTATACTGCGGTTAATTTCTTAACTAAGATGAAAAATGTAAGAGTTATGTTATTTATTTCGGGGCCAAGTGCGTTTCTTTACGTTTTATAGGGCATTCTAAAACGACAGATCTGATTTTTTGTGGAAAGGTACATGCTATAGTAGTGATTCTTCCGCCGTTTAAAGAGAGCCGGAGAAATATGACCATGTTGCGGCGCTCGTACGCTACATGTATATATTTTGCTGCAGCGCTCAAAGATGCGCTTCGAGCGACACAACCGGCAATCGGACCGCGGCGAAATGAGCGGTCGTGGCTTAGGCATCGGCTCCACAGCGCGTCAAAATTTCTGACCGCCACACACGGCAAAGAAACACCATCATCCCTGAGAAGCGACAAGCTGACGGTCCGCGCGCCGGTTGTTTCGCTAAAAGCGCATTTAAGAGCGCTGCAGTACGATAGCGCATGAGCGCAGTCAGGCGGCTTTATTTGATATTTCGTGTGCTTTCTTTAAAAGCCAGAAAATATTTCCCATGATGAATGTACGCCGCGAAAAAAACAATTGATTCGGTCATTTTTAAATGCGTTCTACGATGTGACGAAGTGCACTCTGCCCTAAAGTGAATATTAAAAATGTTGCATAATTGACCACAGTTAATCAACCAAGTAAGCGCAATATAAAAATACAAGAACGAGCGCCACGTAATGGTAAACCATATGCGATTGGTTTCATTCAGTCATGGTTAAACGCTATTTTTTTTTAAAAATATTTCCTTATCTTTACGTGAAACACCCTGTGTACTTATTGACAGACATTTTTTATTGCGGAATCGCCTTGCTATTTGACTTAGGTATATTCGCTTTCCTTTCTTTAGGTCCCTGTAAAGTCCTTTTTTTCTGTGTTACAAAAAAGCAGATAAGCAGGTTCGAAGTTGCAATAGTGTGAATAGCAGCGATAACCTGCGACGCTTTTTGCCACGTAAAATACATCTGGGAAGCTTCTGGGCGAAGTTCTCTCGGAGAGTAAATGGTAAAAGATTGCACGTTAGTGAATACGCTGCTAACGAACACTTTACGCAATGTAGAACATGAAAAATCACTGCAGTTTTAGGTCCTCAGTGAACAGTGAGCGCTGACTCGGTAGTTATCGTCTTCACATGATGCTTCACAAAAAAATATCGCTACCCTAGTAGCACCAATTGTTGACACAATGTTGCCGCAAATTCAAAAAGCTATTACAACGTTGTGGCAACATTTGGTGCTACTAGGGTACCAGCATTGTCGCTGCTCTACACCTGAAGGTGATGCGGTACTACGAAAACGGTAATACGCTTACGGATAAGGTAAGACTCTGCACCGGGTATTCGTGCCATCTTGCGGAGGCTTCTTATTGAAGTTCTTGCAATTAGACGGCAACCCACTGGCTGGTCGCCAAGTAGAGCAGCGACACCCATCAAATACAAAAGTGTCAAGTAAAAGAATGCCAATACCTTTTGTCGGAATGAAACTAATATACATTAAACAAGAAAAACACAACTTTCGGGATTCAAACATATATTTCATTAAAATAAACGAAGTTGGTCGAAGTTAACACATTTTCAAGCAAACACTTCTGTACATAGGTATTTGCAGCGTCATTATATAGATCTATAATAGCGAATTTACAAATCTATCGAAGTATCTTAAGATACAATATGGAAGTATCGTATCGGATACATTCATTCCTGAAGTATCTTGTATCTGTATCTCCAATACTTCTTGTCCGAGTATCTTGTATCGTATCGCGATACAATTTCAAAGTATTGTTGGGACGCGTGTACGCGCGGGAGAAGAAGACACGACCGCGCGGCGTGGATCCCAAACATCAACTGTTTATTCAGGTTCTCTGGAGGTTCCGGAGAGCAGCGGAGGGTGGCGCTGCCTGGCGGCTTGGCTTGGCTTGGCTGCCGCTACAGCACTCCCCCCTAGTGAGTTGCCGAACGGAGTTAAAGGTCTAGGCGAGTGGGTGCTCTTGATAGCCGCCCACTGTGCGTCAGCCGGGAGGGCACCTCGTGGACTTGGGCTGGCATTGAAGCTGGGGGTCCTGGCGATGATTCCCTTAGTGGAGGCAACACGGCGTCGTCACGGTCCATGTGTGCTGGCTTGATGCGGTCCAACGACACGACCTCCTCACGGCCGTTTCTCTTGATTGTGAATTGCTTGTTGCCACGGCGGAGGACTTGAAACGGCCCATCATAGGGTGGCTGAAGAGGTCGCCGAACCGCGTCGTGTCGTACAAACACATATGGGCACGATGTGAGCTGTGGGTCGACGTGCACCACACGCGACCCTGGGGGCCGTGGAGGTACCGCGCGCAGTTTGCTCGTGACGTTGCGTAGGCGAAGTGCATAGTCGCTGCAAGCTATGGATGCCTCCTCTGAGCCGCGCGCAAAGAGCTCTCCCGGCAGCCTGAGTGTCGTGCCGTAGACCAGCTCAGCGGCGCTGCAGCCAATGTCATCTTTCAAGGTGGACCTTATACCCAAAGAACGAGTGGGAGGGCCTCCACCCAGTTGTGTTCCTCGGTTGCCGTGAGCGCAGCCTTCAGCTGGCGGTGAAAGCGCTCCACCATGCCGTTGCTCATGGGGTGGTACGCTGTCGTGCGTATGCGTGAGGGCACCTCGTGGACTTGGGCTGGCATTGAAGCTGGGGGTCCTGGCGATGATTCCCTTAGTGGAGGCAACACGGCGTCGTCACGGTCCATGTGTGCTGGCTTGATGCGGTCCAACGACACGACCTCCTCACGGCCGTTTCTCTTGATTGTGAATTGCTTGTTGCCACGGCGGAGGACTTGAAACGGCGCTGTGGCGTCGATCGCTTGAAAAAGGCGGTAAGCCTCGTCCGGGTCACCACTGTTGGGACGCGTGTACGCGCGGGAGAAGAAGACACGACCGCGCGGCGTGGATCCCAAACATCAACTGTTTATTCAGGTTCTCTGGAGGTTCCGGAGAGCAGCGGAGGGTGGCGCTGCCTGGCGGCTTGGCTTGGCTTGGCTGCCGCCACAGTATCTTTGCCCAGCCCTGATAGAAAAAGGCCAAGAAATTTTCGAACCGCTTCCCCCCCCCTTTTTTTTACTCTGGCGTTAGGTTTAGGGCACAATTTCTCAGCTCGCTTGCAAGGCGCGTTCAACCAGACAAAGTAACAACGCGTGCGCCCATTGGCCTGGCGACGGCACCGGATATCTATCGGCGGGACGACGCAACTTCAAGGCAGAAAAATGTTTTATGCGTCGTTGCTATGGCAACCAACGAGGTCGCCGGCGATGCCGGCGTTCGCAGCACGTCGAGTTTGTTCGCACGCGGAAAACGCGGCATACGCTTCCAGCTTCATTTCCTAACATGCCATAGCCGCGTTTGCTGACTAGGAAATTCATATTTCCCGCGAAGTGCTGGCTACGGCAGCGCATTGTTGTCTGGAAGTTGCGTCGTCCCGCCGATAGGTATCCGCTGCGGTTAGCGAACCGATGGGCGCGCGCCGTTGTTACTTGATCTGGTCGATCACGTCTCGCGAGTGTCCTGACCTAATGAGTATATATTACAGCGCAGTTTAGGATTAGGGTCTGCGCACCTGGATTGATTGATGACGCAAACTGCAGGTGGTCAACTTAGATTCCATTTCTCGATGAAATTAGTGCAACTGAGAAAATTTTGAGGCTGGTCGGGCATTTTGGCGCCGCGTGGCGCAATGTGACCAAATTTCAAGGTTTTGGCTCAGCTGGGCGCAAAAATTGGGAATTGTATCAAATTGGAGCAGTTGGCGCAGCTGTTGCACCACTGGTACTGTAGATTTACGCACAATGCAAGCTGATAACAACCATCAAAGGCAATGTAGTGAGAACACACAACAAAGGTCACTTTGGCCCGTTATGTCTCGTTAACAAAGAAAATGAGGACATTTGATATTGAAACCTTGCATTGACTGACATAAGCACTCTTCGGTAAAAAAATTGTCCTCATAATTGACACCAAATCTATTTTTGTTTTTTGAAAATGGGCTTTTTTGAAAGAAAAAGTCGGTTTTTAAACTATTTCTTTTTTTACGCTGCTTGTTTCTATATGTGATACAGTTTTGAAGTTTCCGTGTAAAATAGCAAACGGGCGGAGACGCATCAAACTTAGCAAACGATCAAACTTAACGATTTAGGCCATGTTTGCCATTTTTTTTTTTTACATTTTTTTTCCCCGTGGAGGACAGCATCAAGAAATCATGGATGTAATTCACAGTATTCCCTATTAAAATTAACACCAAAAATTTTCGACGCAACATTTATAGTTCGCATTAATTTCGGCTGCGAAATCCGAAAATATTGCGGTGAGCAAAAACAAGACGCCCGCGCCACCACCTTCAAATATTTTTTTTCACGCGCTCGGAGCGTTTTTCGGAAATAAAATTTTCGGTTCCCTGCACTTTGACTGTGCCTGCACATCATATACAAATCCCAGACAAAAGAAAACTATCGACCGGACATGCATGTTCGATCTTTCGTGGAATCACCTGCTAAAGCCTTACTATCTCTGTGCAGTGGAATTCTGCCCGTAATTCGCCAGGATGGCTTTGTTTCGGAAGGGAAATAAATAGAGAATTTTAGTACACCGTACGCAAAGCTCTCTTTTTTTTTTTTTTGTTACAGAATTGCTGTCAGTGCTTACGGTGCTCGGCTGCCGAACCGAAAGACACGGGTTTGATCGTGGACGCAGCTCTAGCATTTTCGAAGGAGGCGACAATCCCGGAGTGCTTATATTTAGATGCGTGTACGTAGATGTAAATTCACGTCACAGAACTCCAGGTGGTCGAAATTTCCGGCCCCTTCAGGGATTGATAGACGCCCGTTACGCGCTAAGCGCGTGCTGTATATAGGACATAGTTTTTCCAGTCCAGTCCTCCTCTACGGCGCGCCTCATAAAAATATCGTAGTTTTGGCAAGTAAAGCTCCAGCAATTATTATTACTAGTGCGTCATTGCTGAAGATTTAGTTGCTTGTTTTTTCGCTAAAGCATTGCACCCAGAATCTTGCTGCAGTTCCGGTTTCGCTTCTGGAAATGGAGCAAGTAAACTTCTCGTGTTTTATTAGTTTTTATTACGCAACCCATTATTTAAGCAACAATGCAAGGGGAACCAGGGGTCTATTTTAGTTCACCGCAGCCTCGATAAGGCAACACATATCGAATCCAAGGAAAGCATGAGGGAAGCTATTGATAGTAGCGAGTTTTAGTATAGCGGGAAACAGCAAACGCAAGGATTTAGCGTTAGCGTTGCGTGCTCCACACTGAGCATGCGCAGTACGTAAACGTAGCCCGAGCTCTTACGTACGTACGCTATTTCTGAAATATAGCGTTCAACGCTAACGTACGCAAGAGATTACGTACGTAGGGCAAGATGGCGGTGCCTGTTGAAGGGAGAGCCGCCCACTTCGAATCTTTCTAGTCGTCGGCCTGCATTATTAAGCTCATTCACTCCTAAATAATGCTCGTATTTGATTTAGATTTGAGTAATGAGGCTTCGCCAACCGTTTACTGCCGATAAGATAGCTCTGTTTTCGAGATACGTTGCCGATTAGCGGTGTAGTAGGCCTAACAAAATTTGTTTACGAGGTTCGCTCATGTTTTTGGTAGCCGCGCAGAGATGGCGACGCTGTATTCATTCACCTGTTTCCAAGATAAGGCAAAGACGGCCACATGTCAATCCGAGACAGGTTACAGGGTCTTGAAGAATAGACCTTTTTGCAAAATTGCTGCCATCTGTCGGAGGTCTCGCGAAGCTACCGCTTCGGCGCCATGTTGGAGGCTTGCTTCCGAATCGTATTGCTGTCGCTGCTATAGCTTCTTGTTTGTATCTTCTTTGAGAGTGGGCAATCGGGGCGCAAAAACGTCAGATGAGTGTGTAAGGGCCTGTACACGTTACCAGCATTGTAGAAGCTTGTCGTTGAGAATGAAGCCATGCGCTAGGTTATAAGTTTTGTCTGTGTTTTAAGTGTAGCGAATAAAGAGTTCGTGGCTATCTGAATATCATGAGTGTAGTGTAGGATAGTTGGTAGGAGGCTTTACCGCGCTACAAGGCGAGGCACAGCGATGACGGTAAAAAAGTGCTGCTGATCCATTTCAAAGTATATTTCATAAGAGAGTCTACGTCGGCCTGATGTATAGGGCATTTAATATTAAATAAAACTTTGTCCCTTTTCTATATTTTTGACACAAGAAATATTTTGCTGCTGTAGTCACCATCGTATATGTTATGTATATATAATTATCGCACGATTAAAATGTAAAAAATTTCCGCCTTCCCGCACGTGAAAAGGGAAGATGAAAGTGTTATTCGCTCTAAGAAGTAGGTGATGATTAGTTGGTATTTTATTGAATATCCGTTCGACATTATGCTCATAAATATCACGATACGCCAAGAATATTCACGTTCCCATTGTCGCTTTCGGGGCCTACTGATGCCTTACAATTTCAACCCGTTCCAGCAAGACAGTTTTGCGTCGCCGACGGAACGCTTGCGAAACTACCTCTGCGCGTAACCAACGGTAGCGCACCCATGGTCTAATCTAACACATCTGCCGGAACAGCCTTTCTTCAGATTTTCATATGAAAAGTGCCACACACAAGCATCTGTTAACTTTTTTTTAAGTCACAGTGGTGGATGCGGGATTTTTCCGAGCGGGGATCAGCTTTTGTGAGAACCTGATATGTGCTCTTCTTGGGGTATAAATGAAATAAAAAAGAAAGCAAGGGGGTACGGTAAGGCCATCCTGGCCGCCCCTCTGTATTTATTGGCAGTGATGGCACATCAAATGCTTGAAGTATACGCGGAGTAAGACAATACGCGCGCAAAGCATCTCACCAAGCGCTGCCTTGTTAAACTCGATCCCCAATCGAAAACCAACTACGAACACGCCCCAGCCAATGGCGTGGCCAGGGGTGGCACACCGGGCCCGTGCCCCCTCCCCGAATTTTTTTTGCTTTTGTGCCATGGGATACAGAGCACAAAATGACACTCGACCACACTTACCTGCCCGGTCCCCGGACCCCACGTCGGATCAAATGCGGGTCCCCCCCCCCCCCCCACCCCCCCACCCCCCCTCGAAACAAATTTCTGGTCCGTTCGCTGAGAATTGATTACGCGCACGAGTAGCTGTCTAACATCAATTGTTATCGCAATGTAATAAATTCAGTAAGGCTGTCAACAGCAGCGCAGGCACGCCCGAGTAGCCGCGATCGATGCAGCTTTGAAGCTCGTACACGAAGCCGGTTTGTCTGTGTCTGCAAGCACGCGCCACGAAAACTGTATCGTTCCGGCATGACATGAAAGTGTTCTCTGATGAGTACCGATGCTGTCGCATACCGCATCTATTAAGAACGGCCAACGTAAACACGGCGTCAGTCGTAAGCAGCAACCGGAGCAACGGAACGATCTGCCGCTTCTCGTCGGCCGCGAAGAAATCAAATAACACGGAGGTTAGTTTCCTGCAAACCTTTTTTCAACATCCCACTTTCCTCAATCTGAGCAACACGGCACACATATCTCGGAATAGCCGCTCCTATCAGCCGCCACATGTCGACGCGTACGCTCCGTGTGTGCACATGCAGAGAGCGCCTAGCCTTCAACATGGCGGAAACGCGTAAGGCGGCCGCTAGATGGCAGCAGATTTTGCATAAGGTCTATACTCCATTGCGGTATATGTCGAAAGAAAGTGATGTGTTTCGGGCCGCCAGACACAACACTGAACCAAATGCGGCGCGGAGACGCAGCAGTGGTGACTTTGGATCCTGAAGCTCGAGTTAGTGGTGCACTTGTGGATCCTATAGTGCACTTAGTGTTTTTGTCTAGATGGCGCCGTATGCGCTTGCGTTAGCGTTAGCGGGAATGGCTCCCGCTGTACTAAAAGACCACTGTTGCCCCGCAGCGCGTTCCGTTTTAGCGTTAGCGTTGAGACTCACGCTAACGCTAACGTAAGCGTTTCCCGCTATACTAAAACTCGCTAGTATAATGAAGCGTTTTAAGTAAGCACTGCACTATTAGAGACTGACCAGCAATATCCGAACCAGCGCAAAGCTTGCGCTGTCGAATCGTCTTATTTTCTTTCTACATTAGCAGTGTTCTCTGCTTCGGAAATCAGTGGCGCTTTTAGAGAGTTTTAGGATACCGTACGCAAAGCTATGCGTTTGCGTTGCGCATGCGTCGTACGTTAACCTCTTGCGGGCTCCCGTTAAGTAGGGATTTTTCGAATAGCGTACGCAAAGCTTTGCTTTTGCGTTTACTGCAATTGCGCATGCGTCATACGCTAACCTCTTGCGGGCCCCCGTTAAGTGACGGAAATAGCGGGCGACCGCAAAGACCGCAAAGCTTTGCGTGTACGCTATTCGAAAACTCCCTAGTGACGAACGCTAACGCTACAACCGCAACGCCCCAAAGCTTTGCGTACGGTGTACTAAAATTCTCTATTTATTTCCCTTCCGAAACAAAACCATCCTGGCGAATTACGGGCAGAATTCCACTGCACAGAGATAGTAAGGCTTTAGCAGGTGATTCCACGAAAGATCGAACATGCATGTCCGGTCGATAGTTTTCTTTTGTCTGGGATTTTTATATGATGTGCAGGCACAGTCAAAGTGCAGGGAACCGAAAATTTTATTTCCGAAAAACGCTCCGAGCGCGTGAAAAAAATATTTGAAGGTGGTGGCGCGGGCGTCTTGTTTTTGCTCACCGCAATATTTTCGGATTTCGCAGCCGAAATTAATGCGAACTATAAATGTTGCGTCGAAAATTTTTGGTGTTAATTTTAATAGGGAATACTGTGAATTACATCCATGATTTCTTGATGCTGTCCTCCACGGGGAAAAAGATGTAAAAAAAAAAATGGCAAACATGGCCTAAATCGTTAAGTTTGATCGTTTGCTAAGTTTGATGCGTCTGCGCCAGTTTGCTATTTTACACGGAAACTTCAAAACTGTATCACATATAGAAACAAGCAGCGTAAAAAAAGAAATAGTTTAAAAACCAAGTTTTTTTTTTTCAAAAAAGCCCATTTTCAAAAAACAAAAATAGATTTGGTGTCAATTATGAGAACAATTTTTTTACCGAAGAGTGCTTATGTCAGTCAATGCAAGGTTTCAATATCAAATGTCCTCATTTTCTTTGTTAACGAGACATAACGGGCCCAAGTGACCTTTGTTGTGTGTTCTCACTACATTGCCTTTGATGGTTGTTATCAGCTTGCATTGTGCGTAAATCTACAGTACCAGTGGTGCAACAGCTGCGCCAACTGCTCCAATTTGATACAATTCCCAATTTTGGCGCCCAGCTGAGCCAAAACCTTGAAATTTGGTCACATTGCGCCACGCGGCGCCAAAATGCCCGACCAGCCTCAAAATTTTCTCAGTTGCACTAA
The DNA here is from genome assembly GCA_030522465.1 of Rhipicephalus appendiculatus. NCBI lineage: Eukaryota > Metazoa > Arthropoda > Arachnida > Ixodida > Ixodidae > Rhipicephalus > Rhipicephalus appendiculatus. The sequence goes on along the minus strand of JALIZH010019030.1, from coordinate 16,168 downwards.
TTTCATCGAGAAATGAAATCTAAGTTGACCACCTGCAGTTTGCGCCATCAATCAATCCAGGTGCGCAGACCCTAATCCTAAACTGCGCTGTAATATATACTCATTAGGTCAGGACACTCGCGAGACGTGATCGACCAGATCAAGTAACAACGGCGCGCGCCCATCGGTTCGCTAACCGCAGCGGATACCTATCGGCGGGACGACGCAACTTCCAGACAACAATGCGCTGCCGTAGCCAGCACTTCGCGGGAAATATGAATTTCCTAGTCAGCAAACGCGGCTATGGCATGTTAGGAAATGAAGCTGGAAGCGTATGCCGCGTTTTACGCGTGCGAACAAACTCGACGTGCTGCGAACGCCGGCATCGCCGGCGACCTCGTTGGTTGCCATAGCAACGACACATAAAACATTTTTCTGCCTTGAAGTTGCGTCGTCCCGCCGATAGATATCCGGTGCCGTCGCCAGGCCAAGGGGAGCACGCGTTGTTACTTTGTCTGGTCGAACGCGCCTTGCAAGCGAGCTGAGAAGTTGTGCCCTAAACCTAACCCCAGCGTAAAAAAAAGGGGGGGGGGAGCGGTTCGAAAATTTCTTGGCCTTTTTTCTATCCCGTGCAGAATGCTGCTTAAGCCACCTTCGCCGCAGTACACCGGTGCCCTGCGGAAAGGAAAAGAGTATTAAGATTTGGAAGGGGCTGTTAGCGCTAGTCACATGACAAAGCACATTTTGTTCCTCCATTACTCATGCATGTATACGCGGCATAATTTCGAGAACTAGTATGATCGCTGACGTTCCAAAATTTACTGTCAATCATTTAGAGCTGTGTATGATATTTATGCCGCGCTAGAAAAAAAAAGTGCGCTAGTTTCTCTTTTTTTCGCCACTCATACTCGTTAGTTTTACGAATCTCCCTAATTTCATGGTCGCCAGCTTGGCAGATCCACATTTGAATTCGTAGAGTCTGTATAAATATTTGACAAGCACGGCAAATATTAATGTGGACTTTTACCATTGTTTGTTCAGTGGGGGGGGGGGGGGGGGGAGGTTCACAATACTACTTTTAATAAAATAGCAGTGCTCATGCTCACTCTGCACGATTTAGGTGATGTTGAATGGTTTGTACATATTTTTGTTTTCTTTTCTAAATGTAAGCCTTTTTTATACTGCTCTAAATTTGGTCTTTCGTGATAAAGAATTTGTGTTTTTTTCCCCGTAAGCTGCTCCAAATTTGGATTCTCATGCTCCAAAAGTAACATTTTGTTGCTCCAAAAATTGCTCCGAATACTATTTTGGCTGTTGCACCCGTCACAGTGCTAATTATTTTGCTGCAGCGAAATTTCACTCTGGTAGCCTGTCTTGAGCAAAAATGTATTCTCCGATTTTATTCGTCTCTAGCATGTGCGGTGTTGGGCTGCTTCCGCTCTCTAAAGGGCTACGCGTGCACAGCTTAAAGCCTGCAACCTCGCCTACAAACATCAGAAGAAAGGTGGACGTACCTGTTCAACATATTAATCGCTTCATCTTCCTCAAGAAATGCTTGGTCTACATCATCGCGCCTCTCAGATATCGACCGGATCTCTCGAGGAATCACCTAGTCCACTGCGCAATCTTATGCCTCGAAATTGTTGATTACTACACTCTAAGAAAAAAAAGGGAGTATTTGTGACTCCTTTGGGATAGTCATAACTTGCCACGTATACGACTCTTTTTAAAGAGGCACGTTAACTCTCTTGAGGGTCACATGGTTCTCAGAAGAGAGTATAATGACTCCTGAAGAGAGTTGGCTAAAGAGAGTCATATACGTGGCAAGCCAGGACTGCTTGAAAGGAGTCAAGGGACTCTCATTGTTCTTGAAGTTTAGAATAGAAGAAAGCTCAAGTGGCTTGACGCCGTGGATCAAGTACGAGGCTTGCTGGACCATATGGCACGGGCCGCGGTACTTCGAAATAGGTTTCGTTGACCAACCGGGGCTAGCTCAAGGAGTCCAGAGCCACACAAGTTGGTCACGGGTATACGACGTTAAAAGGATTCGAAACATCTCGTTAGTGTATTTGACGCTGCTTGCCGACAGTGGCGTTAGATCGGGCTCTCTGGTGGAGATGTCAAGCCGACAGGTAGGACTGTCCACACGAGGAAAATAAATATTCACGAAATTTTGACGTCAAACACATGTTTCGGTGGCCGCGGGATGCGCGTGCCATAGTGTTCAAGACGCTGACGAGTGCTAGAGAGATGAAAGACGCCATGCCGATGCCGCCCGAAAACGGAGGTCCAATAAAACGCAACGCTTCCGCATCACTCATACAACTCCCAGAGGAGACTGTGCGTGGATTTTCCCCTCTTCCACCGTACCTCCTCACTGCGCGCGAACTGGATCGCCGGTGTTCAACCTTGCTACGATTGACGAAAGCACCGCCGAAAACCCGGCTCACTTGGTCATTCCGCAGGATTAGGCAGGACAACGAGTATTTGCTAGGTCCGGTCGCTCCTCAGAAGGAAAAGAAGTACCGCGTATTATAGAAATTACCACGAGAGCAGATAAGCAGCAGGACCAGCAAGCGACCAGATGTCAGTCACGCTGAACGCCTACAGCCAGCACCGCTTCTGCACGCCGTAGCGTCTAGCCGGCTCTGACCTTGGCCGCAAGGGCGACTCGGAAACGTTACATAGCGCGCACTATACTCGCATGTGACCAGATGTTTCGCGCTTCTCCAACAAGCCATCCACCACATCTCTTTCAAACCTGTTTCCAGTATGCCGTGGAGGCGCGAATAGTATGAAAACGAAAAAGGACTTTTTTTTTTTTATTTTTATTTAGTGCACTCATGACTGAACGCGGCGCACCACATCTCGTTTTCTCCATCACCGCGGCTGGTGGGTTTTATTAAATGCGAAGCATTTCTTAGCGAACTTCGGCGACTTTGAGCCTATCTATCTATCTATCTATCTATCTATCTATCTATCTATCTATCTATCTATCTATCTATCTATCTATCTATCTATCTATCTATCTATCTATCTATCTATCTATCTATCTATCTATCTATCTATCTATCTATCTATCTATCTATCTATCTATCTATCTATCTATCTATCTATCTAGCCGCCTACGACTTTGTGCTCTCCTGGCCGTATCGTTAATGGGATTTATACCAAATTTGGTGTGGCATAACATGACCGTATGACGAACATAAATGGCTGGTCATATCATGAAAATCATGACTAGCTTGTCATGAAAAGTATGATTTACATGCCACGCTCATGGCGCGCTCGCGGCCGTTTCGTAAGCTTAAAATACACCAAATTTGGGATGGAGTGACATGACTGTATGACGAACATAAATGACAAGTCGTAATATGGAAATCATGACTTCTCATGTGCGACATGACTTGCATTCCACGCTCATGGCGCGCTCGCGGCCGTTTCGTTAGCTTGATATACACCAAATTTGGTATTGAGTGACATGACTGTATGACGAACATAAATTACAAGTGGCAATATGGAAATCATGACTTGTCATGTGCGACATGACTTGCATTCCACGCTCATGGCGCGCTCGCGGCCGTTTCGTTAGCTTGAGATACACCAAATTTGGTATTGAGTGACATGACTGTATGAGGAACATAAATGACAAGTGGCAATATGGAAATCATGACTTGTCATGTGCGACATGACTTGCATTCCACTCTCATGGCGCGCTCGCGGCCGTTTCGTTAGCTTGATATACACCAAATTTGGTATTGAGTGACATGACTGTATGACGAACATAAATGACAAGTGGCAATATGGAAATCATGACTTGTCATGTGCGACATGACTTGCATGCCACGCTCATGGCGCGCTCGCGGCCGTTTCGTTAGCTTGAGATACACCAAATTTGGTATTGAGTGACATGACTGTATGACGAACATAAATGACAAGTGGCAATATGGAAATCATGACTTGTCATGTGGGACATGACTTGCATTCCACGCTCATGGCGCGCTCGCGGCCGTTTCGTTAGCTTGATATACACCAAATTTGGTATTGAGTGACATGACTGTATGACGAATATAAATGACAAGTGGCAATACGGAAATCATGGCATGCATGTCATCTACAATGCCATTTACATGCCACGCTCATGGTGCGCTTGCGTCCAGTTCGCTAGCTTGACATACACCGAAATTGGTATATCGCGACGTGACTGCATGACGAACACAAATAACAGGTCGTCACATGTAAAACATGACATGCAAATTATGTAATACATGATTTGCTCCTTCCTGGCTGCTTCGCATTACATCGAAACCCACAGTGAGTGGGATCTGCCGACTTTTTATATAAGTGTTGAAATTCTAGGTCAGCATAATGAGCAGACCTCACTCTGTACTCGGAAGATATATTTCACCGTGTGTCTCGCAAAAAATGCTATCAAGCCAGGCTCACTCGGACTCGGGCTCGTCGAAATTATACCGATTCGAATTCACTCTGCTTCAAACGCACTTGTCTTGTATATGTGAGCATCATAAGCGTGCGCAGGGTTCCGCTTCAGCGGGGGGTGAAGGTTCGTCGCAGCCCCCCCCCCCCCCCGCCTCCCTATTTGTCACTGTATGGAGCTGACTTTGCGCCCCCCCTCCCTATTATGTTGTAGCGACGTGACGGCGTCTGACGTAGACGTGCCGTCGTCGCTAGTTTCATGAGAGGACGAAGGCGTACAGCTCAGGAAGGAAGCGAGAGGCCGAAGCAGAGCAGCGGTCGTGACTTCCAGCCAGCCAAAGCAGCGGAACGTTCTAAGTGCCTCGCGCGCCACGAGCCACCGGCGCTCGTCGTCTTTTTCACCTGCCGGCTGGCCGCCACTAGCGCTGCGCTACAGGGGCTCCCCGCCTAGCGTGTTGCGCGATAGAAAAGAAATGTAAAAGAGGTAGGAAGAACATATAAACACTATGTACATGTGCGGCGGTTCCTAGAATGTCCACTGGGGAGTCCAATTGTCGTCAGGGTGGAAGGCGTAAGGAGGAGTCTGACATTTCCGGTGGGCGGCACTGGGAACCACGCAGCGGGCGAGGACCACGATGGTTGCGCGTCGCTAGCAGCAGCGAGCAAAGCAGATATGTGCGTTGTAGACGCTGGTGGTGGAAGTGGTGCGAACGCCATTGTCGACGCCACGCCAACCGTCGTGCGTTGCGTATTCCTGAGCGCTGACAATGGTGCGTCTGTCGACGGCGCGATGTATGTTCTGAACGAACCAAGAGTCGTGCGCTGTGCATATACCTGGTGGAGCCTATCCTGAAATGATGGCAAGACGACGGAGGCAATGGGGAATGGCTGTCCACGGCACTAGATGGTATCTGGGTTGTGGGTTGGCAACAGGGCGCGGGGCGTGGCTCCTCAGAAAGATGAGAGGAATTCCTCGCAGGCAGATCTGGAAAACACTGGCTGCCACTTAAGGTGTTGGAGTAGAGGTCGTGATCGGGTTGACTGAGCGATTGATCGGTAGGTGCCGATGTGTTGGTAAATTCTATGCCCTGCAGCGCGAGAGCAGGCCCTGGGTCCATGATGTGAGTGCTGTTGCGGGCTTCCACAGGTGTTGGGACAGGCGTGGACTCTGCAGGCGGATCAGCTGGCTTGTCTGTTATAGTCGAATTGCCCAAGGCAAACAGTGCAGCTGAACAGGTATGTGCACTGAATCCAACGGTGTGCGTGGCAGTGGTCGGCGTCGAATCCGTGACGGAGAGAGGTGGCAGTGCCTTTGTTGGCAGAACCGGCACATCGGAGGCAGGAGCCGTGGACGCCGGGGTTGCGGGTCTCTCGGTCGACGGGGCGATTGACGCGGGAGGCTGGTCTGCGTCACCTGTGTAGCCGGTTGTTGTCGGCACGGCAATGGTCTTGACTGGCCGTGGTGCGGGAGGTGTGCATGTAGATAAAGATGACCCAGGCGCCACGGTGTTGCTCTTGGGAAACGGACCATGTTTTACGTCGTAATACTGGAGCACGGCGTCGCGCAGATGATCGTAAGGGCGAGGGCTCCACGAGAAGTACGTGAGGCGGCGTTTGAGGTCGCGCGGAAGATGGTATTCCAGTACCTCAAACATGAATTCTTGGAGCCAGATGCCGTTGAGCTCCAAGGCCGCCTCGAACTCCTCGAACCATGACTCCAGGTGAGAGGTCCGGAACGGTGGCAGCGGTGGATCGAAGTGCGGCTGCAAGGCTTGAGCTGACTGGAACATGGCCGCGGAGCTCAGTGGCAGCGGTGCGGTGCCGGTCGCTTGTCCGTGTGTCCGTGGTCACCAAATGTAGCGACGTGACGGCGTCTGACGTAGACGTGCCGTCGTCGCTAGTTTCATGAGAGGACGAAGGCGTACAGCTCAGGAAGGAAGCGAGAGGCCGAAGCAGAGCAGCGGTCGTGACTTCCAGCCAGCCAAAGCAGCGGAACGTTCTAAGTGCCTCGCGCGCCACGAGCCACCGGCGCTCGTCGTCTTTTTCACCTGCCGGCTGGCCGCCACTAGCGCTGCGCTACAATGTCAATGTATGGGGCTGGCTTTGCGTCCCCCCCCCCCCCCCTCCCCCATATCACTGAGCATGTCAGCCGTGTCTCGTTTTCCACGTAACCCAGGGAGAAATACAAGCCGGTTGTGCCGAGGGAGGATCGTATCCTCCTCCTACGTTTCTCCTCGCAGCAGCGGAGGGCCAATGGACGCCTACTAGCGGCCGCGCAGGCTAGATATACGGGGCTGCGGGGCAGTCGAGACTCATTGATTCTTTGTCTCTTCCTCGAGCTCCTCAGCGTGCCTGTGTGCTCTTGTGCCTGAGCCCTGTCCTCATCCCTGACGCGCATCAAGACTGCTGTTCCTCGTAAAGGCTGATATTAGAATCGCACTTCCGTCGCCACCTGCCTTTCGGACGCTGGAGCTCCGTTTCCGACATCTGACATCGTCGAACGTGTGTTCGCTCGCTTTGCCGGTGAGTGATCCCTGCGCTTGTCGCATGAGGCACTTAGTCGTCGTGGTCAAAAGCGAAGCTCGTGGACACCGAGCGCAGCTCAGGCACTGCTCCTCCCCCCCTGAGTTGCGTTCACTGCTCCTTCGAGTGCCCGTCCAGATAACCCGCGCTTACTGATACACAGCTGGGAAGTTAATCGCCTTTATTTTTCCTTTGCCATTCATTCCGTCCACCCGCGACTATTCAGTCCTCCAGGGGCATTCAAGCCATGCTGCCAGGCGATGACTGAGACGTCCAGTGTCTCATCCACAAGCTCTGTGAGGCATGATTCGTTTCAATATCAGCATCACTCTGTATTGCTATCGCGACGTGGTCAATAACGATCTCAGACGTTAAATCTGGCGCTTTTGTGGCAAACATCCACCAGTGGCTTAAATCCTTTTATACATTCTTGATTATGACATTCTGTTCGGGTATATTCATTCTAATAGAATTACGAATCAAAAACGTCGACTTGTGATGAATTACCTGCGTATTTTTTGGAAGGTATTCCATGAGCACAGCCCCTAATATACTTCTTACGGCTGAGGCAGCAACACTGAATTAGCAGCGAATTACCAGCTTCGGAACTGCCGTCGACCCACTCACATAAGCGTGACAAGGAGTTGTTGCGCATAACGTGAATTGCGCATAACACTGAATTAACAGCGAATTAGCAGCTTCGGAACTGCCGTCGACTCACTCACGTAAGCGTGACAAGGAGTTATTGCGCATAACGTGCAGGAGGGCTCTAGCCCTTATAGGTAGAAGACAGGAGAGAGTCCACTCGTGGTCTGCGTAGCAGAGTTTTGGGCGTACGTCACGAAGTGAACGACACGGTTCCAGTCTTAGCAACCAGAAGTGACGTACACTGATGTTCGATTAAATGTTTCTGTTAAACCATTCATTTTATGATTGTAAGATGTGGTGGTGTGGTTGAAGACCTTGCATTCCTCTAGAATTGCTTGACGATGACCGAATGAAATACACGTCCTTCGGACGATGCGCGGCTCACGTAGTGCGTCGGGCTGTAGAATGACGTGGTGTGAAATGAGAGGCAACATTGCTAGCCGATGCAGATGGCAATGGTGAAGTCTCTGCTCAGCGTGTAATCGATGGCAACAATTATCTATCAGTTGGTAGCAGGAGTGATGGAAAGAAGTGCATACAAATCAACGCCGGCGTAGTCCGAGGGGCGGAGAGTGCAAGTCAGTGGTTGTTACAGAGCAGGGAAATGGTAAGGGGGATTCGTGCGGCTCTGCTCGACGCAACAAAATTAGCGGTAGAAGAAGCGGTACATTCTGCGTTGATAGTAGCAGAGCTGGAGGAAAGTGCAAGTCTTCAACTATTCGGCGTGTGCACACTGTGAGTCAGCGTTGAAGGTGGCGCGTATGTCAACGTAGATAGCGCGGAATAAGAGTCATTTGCGTCCATCATATATAGGTAGTTGTGATAGTAGATCAACTGTCGCGAAGAATGAAATGGTGCGTTTGATGGCTGATTTCTCAGGGATGGTAGGTGACGTTGCTTCGCGCAACAAGTCCATAAGGGAAGCAATGCAGGGTTTTTGCGCCGCTGCACAGGCATGTCGGTGACGGCTACAGCGGGAACGCGTCGTAGATGGACAAGACCACCGGAAGAATGTGTAGTGATTGGCGGATGCAGGGGGGGGGGGGTTACGGGGGTTCAACCGTACTTTCTGTATGCTCGTGCGTGCTTTGGTAGGTGCATGGCTGGCATAAGCAACAGCTAACTCGTCAAATCCGCGTTTACGCTGGGCAAGCACAGCGCCGAAGACAACACCGCTAGTGTCCTTGTGAATTTCATTTGCAGTGCTCTCAGCTTTTCTGTCATATTAAACCTCTCTCTCTAATATGGGGCGAGCAACTCAAAATGTCGCAAGATTGGAGGCGATCGACGTAAGAATACATCGGAGTTTTCTGGATGCATCACCACATGTAACTTCACTCAAAGGTCGCGGCCGCAGCGGAGGTCAGTGAAATGCGCTATAATTGCGGGGAAGCGGTGAATGAAACGTGTAAAATAAATTCAAAGGCATAGAAAGCTGCGAAGGTATTTCATTGCCAGTTTAGGAAACGTAGCAGCAGCACGAAGTGTCGTGGGATCGGGAAGGACGCCATCTATAGGAAGAAGACGGCACAGAATATACACAGAATAAGCAGCTTTCGTACGTCAAAGCAACACTTCTTTAAGTTTACCTCAATGCCACTAGAGCTGAGACTAGTGAGCTTCGACCTTTTGTAGATGGGTCGCAAAGCCGTCTGAAAAGATCAGAGTACCATCCAGGTAATAGAGATTCATCTGCCACTTGAAGCCGCGAAGGATGCCGATCATGCGTTCAAATGTTGCAAGCGCGTTGCACGGCCCGAACCGGGTCACAATAAATTCATATAAGCCATCGGATCTAACGAAGGCTGGTTAGCGGTGGTCAAGTTCAGCCATCGGGGCTGCAAGCAGCCGGAGCGCAGGTCCAACGAATACAGAAAAAAGAAAAAAAAAAGCTATGCTCCATGCCGGCAGTCATGGCATCGCCTATTAGTGGCTATACTGATAGATGTCCTTACGCGTGATCTTGTTCAGCAAGCGATAGTCTACGCAAAAACTAGGTAATAGAGCCGTCTTTTTGTTTTTGTTTTTTTTTACAATATCGACCGGTGAGACCCATCGGCTGTTCGAGGTCTGTATGACGCCGTGTTGAGCCGTGTAAATTGTGCGATGTTGCGACGCACTGTGGCTGGCACACGATATGTGCACTTAGGCTAAGGAGCGTGAAGGTCAGTGTCGAAGAAATACGTCGTGTTAGACTTAATTTTGGGCTTCAATACATGAAAGGACATTTTGTTAGGTATATTATTAGGATGGCAACGCCTTTCTCTGTAATGTTCGGGAATTATGTAATATCTCGAAACTAGTGGCATCATAGGAATTAGTTCCAGGTCGCCTTACGAACTCCACGGCTAAACATTGCGAAATGAAATGTGGGCAATAATTCAATTAGCTAAGATCAAAAGTAGTAAATTTTCGTTAGTTAGTGGAGTATGCCTTTAAATTTTTTGTGTAGTAATTTCCACCTCTTCTCGTCGACCAGCTGACAAGCTAGAATTGTACAATATCTAACAGCCAACCTTTAAATTTTTTTGAAAGTGTTCGCTGAAACATCGGTATTCTTCCTATTGTTGTACACATGCACCCTACTCCCCCTCAAGAATGCCCAAGCGCTTGAGTGCATTTGAGATAAATAAATAAATAAATAAATAAATAAATAAATAAATAAATAAATAAATAAATAAATAAAATCTAAGCACGTGTTACATTCACTAAAAACACTAAGGCGAAACCTGATTGGCTTCTTAACACACTTTTTGTCGCTGTAACAATACCTATATACAGGGTGTTTCAAGAAATGTGTCCACTATTTTTGAAAAATCATCAAAATGCAGAATTTGCGCGCTGTCTTCACAATTGCTTTTTGTGTCGCGGCAGGCATCTTAAGATGGTTGAAGACATGATTTGGGACAGTAAGAAAGTTAAATTAATTGACTTTTTAATTAGCGGAGTTAGGTGGTTAAGTCTAAAGGGAGAAGTGAAGTCCTTCAAGCAAAGAACCCATTTCAGCTTTGAGATTTCGAAAAAAGCGGCCTCTATTAATTATTGTGGCGTTATGAAGTTCAGGCAAATTCAATGGCGAAACCGAAACCCAAGCACCGATGAGCGCAACAAGCAGACGACTAGAATGACGTCACTGTTCAAGACAACGGTTACAGAGGTGGAGTGCTTCCCCGTTCGCTAGCGTATGTGTGTCATGCGTGCTACTACTGCAAGCGCAGCCCACACACCTACACAACGAAGTCGGTTAATGGTTGATATAACGACGTTCACTCATTCTGGACGTCTCAGACGAATATGACAGTTGCGCTCTTCCGCATTTCGGTTTCGGTTTCGCCGCTTAATTTGGGAGCATTTCATTACTTCGTAATTATTCCTAGAGGCCGCTTTTTCGAAATCTCAGAGTTAAATGGGTTCTTTGCATGTTTGCATGAAGGACTTCAATTCTCCCATTAGTCTTACCCACCTAACTCCGCTAATCAAAAAAGTTAATTAATTTAATTTTCTTAATTACGGTCCCAAATAATGCCTTTTACCATCTTAAGATGCCTGCCGCTGCAGAAAATGCAATTGTGAAGACAGCGAGCAAACACCGCATTTTGCTGATTGTTCAAAAACAGTGGACACATTTCTTGAAACATCCTGTATATATATATATATATATATATATATATATATATATATATATATATATATATTGTGAAAGGCAAGAACGGGAATGTGGCTCGGCTCCTTGCCCGAGGGGCTGGAGGGACCGAGGCGGAGGAAGAAGAAGGGTGGAGAATAGAACAGCTGGCTCAGGAACGGGTGCTGTCTCCGTCTCTGTTCTTTACGTTGCGTGCCTGCAACGGGGCGCTAATGCGACTTACACTAGTTGGAGAACCCAAAATGAGATTATTTCAGCATGCAATAACACTATTTTGCGAAAGCTAGTTTCTAAAGTGAATGCTGCTAAATGCTTTGCAGTATTGGCTGATGAGACAGCCGATATAGCCGGCGTTGAGCAGCTGTCGCTTTGTGCACGCTCCGTGGATATGGAAAAAATCGAAATTCTGGAAGAGTTTCTGTAGTTTGTTCCTGTTACTGACTTAACAGGAAGGAGACTGGCCGATACAATTTTAAAAAGCTTAAATGATATAGGCATTGCAACCACGTACCTCAGAGCTCAAGGGTATGACGGTGCAGCCTCAATGAGTGGTGCTTACAACGGCGTTCAAGCACTCGTCCGACAGCAGTGTGCTAACGCCATTTGTGTTCACTGAGGCTCTCACAGCCTCAACCTAAGTCTGTCAAGTGCATGCTCTGTGCCTCAGATTAGAAATTGCATGGGAACCATGGGAAAAGCTTGTGAGTTTTTTCATGCGAGTGCAAAACGCCAGGCTACTCTAAGTGACCAAATTGAAAAGTTAATACCAACAGCTCGCGCGACGAGGCCTGAAGTCACTTTGTCCAACACGATGGGTTCAGAGACACGATGCTCTCAATGTGTTTGTAAATATTCTCCACCCCGTTTTGTCTACTCTCCAAGATATTAGCGACAGCTGGAATGGTCGGGAATCTACGTCGAACGCTCATATCCTACTGAGTGCTTTGCAGAGAAGCGAATTTCTGGTCTCTCTCTTTGTGGCGGAAAAATTTTTCTCCTTAACCGTTCAGCAAATATTTGCAAACTGTTAACGTGGATCTTTCCTCCGCTCTCAGGTTGGCTGATGACGTTTTGTGTACTGCGCGTAACCTTAGATCCCGAGCTCAAGAGGTATTTCATGAACTTATTGAACATATTATGTCAGTTTGTGAAGAGGGTAGCTTGGTTATCGAGATGCCAAGGCTCGTTGGTCAGCAAAGGATGCGCTCAAATGTGCCTTCGTCCACTCCGGAGGAGTACTTCCGTCGTTGTGTATTCCTTCCATTTCTCGAAGCTTTCACAGAACAAATCGATGAGAGATTTGTGAAGCACAGGAACATTCTTGTTCAATTTCAAGTTCTTCCTTCTTCGTTAAGCCTGTTACCGAGTAAAGACGAAAAGAATGCAATGCGCATTCTCTGTGAGAGCTACCATTCTGATGTCGGGGATTCAGTCTCGTCTGCTGTGGGAGAGCTGCATCTCTGGTACAGAAAGCTTCAGCGGCTTGAAAAACGCCCAATGGGTCCTCTGGAATCCCTGGAGTCCTCTCCGGTTGGTATTTTCCTCTGACCCGAAAACTTCTTCAAATTATGGCTACTCTCCCAGTAACGACTTCTACAAGTGAGATGTCCTTCTCAACTCTGAGACGTCTTAAGACCTATCTTCGCAACACGACTGGGGCACTAAGGTTAAACGGTCTAGCTTTGCTAAATATTCACCGAGAAATTCCCTTATCACCTGAGGAGATTTTGGACGAATTGGCGATGAAGCCACGACGGCTGGACTTTAAGCTGCAGAGTGTCTCATCCGCAAACACGCCACTGCTACAAACACCTGCTTGAGAACAGTCTTGCGGACGCTGCCTCCTGAATTAGTGGTTTTACACCAGCTTATACAACATGCGTAAGCCTGTAGTTGTCCGTTTAAACTTTTTCTTCGTTTGGTTTAGCTATTTCGCCTGTGCTTAATCCTACCGATTAAAATTTTCGGGCTCTGTCCACACAATTACGGTATTGCTGCTTACGGCAACACGTATCAGTGTCGTTTCTCATTCATTCAACATATACAAAACCAAGCTTTGCGCATTATTTCTAACTTTAGTATCGATAATATTATTAACATCGTACGCATGGAGAATAATAAAGTGCTCACAACTAATGATTTATTTTAATTTAACTTAATTACCTTGCTTTCCAGGTTACCTAATAAAGATCTCACCCACGAGTTTATTTCCTTGGATACCTTGAAGAATAATAACCCTACTCGTTTTGCACAAAAAAAATAACTTCTTGCTGCCTAAAGCTTGTACTAATTACGGTAAAATGACAGCATCATTCTGTGCTATCAAAATGTGGAATTCTCTTCCTCACCCCATCAAAACATCGTCATCTCTTGCTGCACTAAAAAAAAAAAAAAAAAACACTGAAAGCTCATTTCCTGAAACAATAATTATATCATTGATTCATAGCGCGTACTGTGCTTTTTAGTGCTTTTTTTCCCTTTCCTGTATAATAATAATATTACGCGAAATATAATTGTTACTGTTCATTGTGTGTTTCTTTGCATGTTTTAACTGTTAGTATGAGTATATATATTATATACATTTATCATCAATATTTATAAAATTTGAAAAACAGTTCTTTATGCTTAAAAACATTGATGTCTCCGTGTATTTTTTCTGTATAACTATTGTACCTTTGTTTTCAGTTTGACTTAGATATTCCTTGTTTTAATTTTTGTGTTTATTTTGTATTTTTTATCTAATAATTATGTACAGAGGGTCCCGGTACGGTTTTTTGACCTTGGGACCCTCTTCTGTATATCCTTAACAATGTAACCATACTATGCAAAAATAAAGATTTGATTTGAATTGAATTGACTGATATGTTATCTTGCTATTCGGTCACTTCGTCGGTTGATTATTAACTTATATGTGAATCTGTCTTGCTCGCGCATTATCTTCGTTGCTCCAATTGGCATAACTTGCGCATTCCTTGAGTTCGTTCGCTCCATCAGTCATAAGTAACCTTCTAAAATGCTTACGAAGCTCGCCGCTGCCACGGTTGTATAGGTAAGAGCTTGAACAGATGACCACTTCTACACAACTTGTCGTCTCTTTAACGTAACCATCGGCTCCGCTATCGTGTCTGTCGCCAGCGAGACTTGCGAGCTTTCCCTGCGTATGATTTTTCAGCAGTCTTTGTCTCTGACCCTAAGCCCCTTTCTACCATCAGAAGCGAGGCGTTTTTCTTGTACCCATGCTGGTGACTTAAATAATGTATAACATTTACTTCTCTCTGAGTTCTCTTCCTCAGGTTACCAACATCAACAGCAAGACAACGAGCACACAACTGTATCAAACTAACACGCCTGTGATGACGCGGCTGCTTTGACAAAGGTAAATCCTTCTGTCGAAATTTTGGACAGCATGACTGAGGCACTTACCTGATCCTACTTTAATTTTACCAACAATGCTATGAGAATACGCGTCATTGGCCACCTGATTTTCCTAACCTGCAGAAACGAATTTCGGAAGTATTTTTCATGACGTCAGATGAACTTTCAGATTTCAACAATCAGAGACGATCTTGAGAGAATGAATTTTACAGACCTCTTATATACCTGAATTAATAATTTCTCAGTGTCTTTGAATCTGTGTGGAGTCAAGTTATGTTCGGGGCAGGCGAACGATGGCTGGTCGGTAGACGGCGCCTGACGAGAAGGGGACAGTATGAAAAGCGGCTGCCGAGACGGGTCATTTAGCCGTTCGCCTCTGCACACGCCTTTGTCGCCGAACCCCGCGACCTTTTGTTCACTGCTCCTTTCGCGGGGGAATCGCTCGTTCGGCGGAAGCGTTCTCACAGAGAGCCAGACTGACAAACAAGTTGTCCCCGCCGCGGCGCCCTCCCGACAGCATGATGTGGCGGCGTGTTTTCGCAGTAATTGTGGACAGGCAGCGGCACCTTGTCTCACACAAACTCGAGACGGGCGACCGGCTGTCTAGAACAGGCTTGTTGGTTCCGCGGCGGTATACTTCAGTTGTACCTTGACTGAATGACTCATTGCTTCCGTAGCTGGTTTCCGGCAGGATAAGGGCAGCAAAGTGTGAGAACGTGGAGGCGGAGATACGTCTCTGAGAGAAAGAATGTCGTTTGCTTCATTGGTAGGGCATCAGAAGGGGTTGGTCCCACAAGGCGGTCTCAGACGAGACGGAAGAGATTTAAAGGGACCCTGAAACAGTTTTGACGATTTTGTACAAACACAATGAGCCTGTAGACCAAGTCCTAAGGCTCATTTACAGACTAATTTAAGCTCTCTGCGTACACTGTGTAATTAATTACAACGCTATAAAGCTGCGAATCGCTGCAGATCACTGCGGCTCAGCCCAACGCGTTTTCAACCGCCCCTCCCCAGTATGACACGCAATCTGCGCACGATCTGATTGGCTGCGGTGTGCGCGCACGAAAAATTGGCTGGTAGGGTGGCGGCACCTGTCTGAGCAAATATCAACCCCTCCGCGATGTCTCTGTTGCCAGACGGCGTGCGTGCTGCCGGGCGCACTGGGGCTATGGTCTCCGAGATGCACGCAACCTGTCGGCGTGCAGTCTCAGAAGGTCATCACTGGGCGAAGCTCAAATCATCGAGTGTGCTCACATGAGCTCTGCGATCGCCAGCGATGCCAGCGTGTATCATGAGTTGAGGAGGCAAGGCAGGGGTAAGAAGGAGGGTATGATATAATTGGCCGTAGCCGCCTTGGTACACGGCGTGCAGCGAAATTTGTGGTGCCAATGGTTCGATGATGCTCTAGCCTAAACGCTGACAAAGCTTCAAATAACCGTTTCAGGGTCCCTTTAAGGGAGAGAATAGGGGAGGAGTGCAGTTTGGTGCTCGAGGAGATCGGGAAGAGTGGACAGTGGTCGTGCTTGGCGCCGACTCTGATCCAGGGATCGAGAACTGACT
>JALIZH010019029.1:0-107795 GCA_030522465.1 Rhipicephalus appendiculatus | reverse complement strand
AGTATGCCAGATGCACAAAGAAAACCAGTGTGACTTAAGCCCCTTGCTTTTTTTTTTTTTTTTGAGAATTTCTGATCGTACTAATCACCGTGAAATAGTCATTCGAAGCTACTCACTTGTCACCTCCATGACTTAGCGGAATACCCCTGACCCTTCCGACTTGATACAGACCCCGACACAAGATTTGTCCCCTCCCACTGTCTTCTTTCTTTTATTGATCTGTTTCCCCTTACGCACCCACCCGCCACGGTGTTCTAGTGGTTAGGGTACTTGACTGCGCACTCGGAGGTCGCGAGATCGAATTCCGGCCGTGGCGGCCGAATTTTCGGTGGAGCCGATAATGCTTGAGGCCCGAGCACATGGCGTATTCGGTTGGTCGCTCCGGTCCTCTGGCTGAGAGTCGCCCGATGCCGAGGCAGCTCGCAATCAGAGCGCGAGACGCAGCGTACCAACCGAATACCTCGGCGATTTCGGAGAAGCGCACCTGTAGCGCCACCGTGTAGCCAGCGCGGGAAGCAGCTGGGTAAACATTCCCGCGCTGCATCGGCAAATGGCGCCGATCAGTTAAGTGGCCATCTCCGACATATCTGGACGTGCAACAGCCTTCTGAGCTCAGTACATAAATCTGGCGATTGTCGTCGTCATCCGAGCTGCTAGCTTTAAGGCATTCGTCTGCGAGCTGCTGTAACAACGGCATTGACGTTTTCCCCGCCTTCGCTAGCCACATCCTTTTTGACATGGTGCATTTATGGCTTCGTAGATGTGAACTCACCAGACACACGCTCAAAAACGCCGCGAACAACACACGTGCGTGGAGTATTACGCGTCCGGCTATGTCCCCTTCCGAAATGCGTGCTCGCGCTGTCACTTGCCGGCAACCACGTGATCCGTCCTCCCGGCCAGATCGCGCCACGCTCTGACTTCGAAGTCAGAGCGGTCGGGAGCGCTCTGAGTCGGAGTTTGACGCTTCGAAAAAGCCAACCGAAGGTAGTCGGAGCGCTCGAATTCTACCAAACGAATGCGCGGCAACTTTTCAGAGCGCTCTAGAACGCTCGAAAATGCCCAACCGAATACGCCATTAGATGTAGGTGCATGTTAGAGTACCCCAGGTGGTCGATGTTTCCGGAGCCCTCCACTACGGCCTCCCTCATAATAATATCTTGGTTTTCGGCGTAAAACCCCATCAATCATATTATTACATACCCAAATAGGCACGCCATATTATCTCCATAGAACCCTCCTGTTTCTCCCCCCCCCCCCCCCTGTTTTTGCACTTGCCCTCTTCTCCCTCAAGTATGTGGTTGAGGGAGGGTGTACGAAGCGTACACATACACGCTGAGGAAGGCAGGTGCTGCCTTGAACGCGAGACCACTTGTCGAAACGTTGCTTCAAGTGACACCCCTCCTTCAATGAAAAAATCCGTAACAGGGATTGTGTGCTAAGTTCCAGCCTTGAAGACGACAAGTCCACTGGTCGAAACGTCGGCTCGAGCACACATCTGTTTGCGGACTTTTTCGTCGCAAGCTTTCCATCTTCCCCTTCCTGCCGTTCTTTGAACCCCTTCTTCAAGAGTTTTCAGTCTTTCTTCAGGACTGCTGCGTTGTATATCAGTAATTACCCCTGTCGATATTATCTTCGCATTCATTACTCGCGTTCGCACTCTTTTTCATGAAAATGTCGCTGGTAATTAAGCTTGCAAGTAAGGAAAGTTATCCCGTACATTGCACTTGCTACGTGTATTGTTCCGAATAAGAGATAAAAAGTAGATCACTAAGATTATGAGGTCAACAGTACAGTGAGCAAGATAAGGGTAGATGGGTCAGCGCGCAGCAGTGCGGAGGCCTATGAGAGCGCCGCCACACGGTGGCGCCTCTAGAGTATAGGCAGAAGGAGCGGCGCACGATATGGGAAAGCGCTTGCGGTGCGATTGGACCTAATTGTTGCTGTTTTAATGCCGCTGTTTGCTGTTAGTTCTCATTCCATCGCACTGTGAGGGGAAGGCGCTGGGCGAAACGAAATTGTACTTTCTCAAAAAACATAAGCGTTTGTAATTGTATTACTCTCCAAAGCACTTTTCTCACACAACCTTCGAAGTTGAATGTCACCAGAAACATTTGTCGCCAACTTGGTACGGTGGTAGTAATTCAGTCAAGCTTCGCTAACCGTACTACTAATGAGAACTGGTGCATATTTTGCGATCATCTTAAACAAATAGAAGATTCATGTGTGCCTAGACTCGCGATAAGCTCACGTGTAAGTGATCCATGGTTCACGAGCGATGTAAAGACGTGCATTAACAGGAAGAAAAGGGCGTATCGAAAAGCGAGTCAGTCAAATAAGCCAGAAGACTAGCAGAAATATAAACAAATCTCGAAACAAAGAGAAAAAACAATTATTGAAGCAAAAAATAACTTTTTCAACTGCACTCTACCAAACATGTTAAAAACAGATCCAAAAAAGTTTTAGAATGTAGTTAATCCTAAACAAGATCAGTTGGTGCCACCTATGTTAGGTGCCGACGGCAACGTGCTAACACTAGATGAGTGTGCCGAGCAATTTAATAAGCACTTTGCCGGAGTCTACACAGATGGAGATCCTATTAATAGTTCCTTGATCCTTCCGCAACCAACCATTCCGTTTAGCTTCCTATCAATCATTATAACCACTAACGGTGTGAAACGCGCCATTGACCGCTTGCCATTCAAGACCAGCCCAGGCCCGGATGGCATCAGCGCTAAACTTTTAAAATTAGCCAGTCACTTCTCAGCAATTGTACTTTCTTTAATATTCCAACAGTCACTTGACTCTGGATGTGTACCAGAACACTGGAAAATAGCTCATGGTCTGCGCATACCTAAGACTGGTGATAAGACTGTCTTCAATAACTACCGCCCTATGTCACTAACCTCAATTAGTTGTAAACTGCTTGAACACATAATCTACACACACATAATGGCGCATCTCAATCGAAATAATTTGCTCATAAACAATCAGCATGGTTTCCGTCCGAAACTCTCATGTCGAACGCAGCTTTATGAGTTGGTAACTGGCATTCACACCTCACTTCACTTGTGCCATTTTGTTGACGGTATTTTTATTGATTTTTCAAAGGCCTTTGACCGCGTACCTCAGAAACGACTAACACAAAAAATACGTAATCTCCAACTTGACAGAGAAACAACACGATGCCTTGAGGAGTTTCTAAAAAATCGTTCTCAGGTGACTACCGATGTCATAGCTCTACAATCTGACCTTCATAAGCTAACACAATGGTGCAGCAAATGGCAGACGCAAATTAATCTAGAAAAGACCAAACACTTCACGTTCAATTCTGTCTTTAAGTCACAATCTAATACTTATATACTAAACGATAAAATAGTAGACTCAGTTACAACGGTTAAATACCTTCGGCGTCTTTATCAATTCGAATCTAACATGGACTGACCACGTAGAATACATTACATGTAAAGCGCAGAAGAAACTTGACTTTCTGAAGCGACGCTTATATCTGGCCGGCAGGGACACCACGCTTCAAGCATATAATTTCCTTGTGCGCCCTTCACTGGAATATGCATCAATCATTCGGCATCCCCACCAGATCACCCTTACTAATCTACTGGAAGCCGTTCAGAATAAAGCAGCACGATTCATCTACTCCTCATACTCACGATTTGAAAGCGTTTCATCTTTGAAAGCAGAGCTGTATTTGCCGCCGCTTGCTGTGCGCAGGGAATTTTCCAGATTATCTTTTTTCCCACACCCTGTATCGCACTAACACGTCATTTGCCCGGACGCATCTTTCACCGCCATCTCATGCTTCTAGTCGCACAGATCATACTTTCAAAGTGAACCCAATCTTCGCCCGTACGAAAAAATACAAATATTCGCCTTTAACTTTATCCATAAAAAAATGGAATGAATTACCTTCCAGGATTGCTACAATAACTGAGCCTTCTTTGTTTAATTCAGTATTGCTAACGTATTTGGAACCCTGTAACTTTCAATAACAATTATGCTTTATCCGATGTTTACTCTTGTTGTATTGCTTGCCTTGTTACCACGTTTTACGAATTTCTGTACTATAGCATTGTATTAACCTGCAATTATTCATTCTCTGTAAAAATTGTGTTGTGTTTATGTCCCCCCCCCCCCCCCTATGTAATGCCCCAAGTGGGCCCTTAGGGTACTTGAATAAAAAAAAAAAAAAGAAGTCACTTTCCCAAAGTGCGCCGCTGTATGTGGTTTATAAAGAAATAAATAACCGAACGCTAAACGATGTATTTGCACTTCTGGAAAGTGGCTCTCAGGAAGCGAACGCAAGAGCTTTAGGCGTTATGCGAATTATCAATTATTGTTACTTACCGCGGTGATTGACATTAATATTTTCTTAACGATATAAATTGTTTTCGACGTTTCCTTCTGACACACGAATATGTGTTCTTGGTGCCGTTATATCTAGCCAGTTTGATTTTACACTTGCCATTTTATATTGTTATTACACGATTTCACGCTAAAGCCGCAAGAGGGGCACCAAGGAAGACGACGTGATTATGGTGTGTGGAGAGCGCTCTCCTCCATCTTGGCTCGCACATGGGCATAGTGTAAATATATTGTAAATACGCCTTGCGTCCTTGCGTGCTTTCACGTAACATTTTGGTGGAGGTGCGGGGTATATATTTTTCAACAATTTAACGTTTAACTTTCGGGAGTGTGTCCCGCCGGAAAGTGCCGCCAATATTAATCGCATCAACGGCCCTTACAAGTGGCACACTACTTTTTCTTACGTTGTCCAAGGCCGTACTGCTGCAGGAGTTTTGAGTTGTCAAGACTATACAATTGTTTGGTATCCCTCTTTTACTTCAGCGAGATGTCATTTGCTGCTGACGTCGGTAATGTGGAAACGCTGTGGGTAGCAGTTAGCAAATACAAACATGAATGTGATTTTCACAGGCGTACTCTCGTGTTTATGAGCTACACCACGCGAGCGCGTGGCCCAGCCCAATGCAAGGCTGTAGAGTGATGCTGATCGGGGTATATCTTCAAGTAATCGGGAGAAAGTTTGGCTGTTCCTACGAGCGCGCATCACTCCCGATTGCTTGCTTTAACCCTCGCCCTCCTTTATATGAAATAACCTTTTGCTATTTATTTAGCTACACTGAAGCAAAATTCGAAGTTTGGGCGTCAAGACACGGCGGCAGTTATCATTTTCGAAGCTTATATCATGACAGGGCAGGGCGAGCGCTAAAGCAAGGCGAGGCGCACTCGCAGCAACAACCAAACCCTCCCTTGATAACTCGAAAACATGTCACGATCGGCGCCACCGTAAAACTTTACAGAGCGCTTGGCCACGTGCTCCCGCGGTGTAGCTCGTACTGAGCACGACAGTTGATATTCGTGTAACCGCAACAACAGCCCGCTACTGCGTGCCAGTGCTTAGAACACAGCTGAGAGCCCGCTGTGACGAGTATCGCGCACGCGCGCGGTCGACAGCTAGCCAACGCTCTCTTAATATACAGGGTGTCCCAGCTATCTTTAGCCAAGGGTTAAAAAATAAAATTATTTGAGGCAGGCGAGTGAAGTCAGTTGAATATTGCTTACAGCCATCTTGCGCACTTCAGGCAATTTTTTTCTTTTGTAATTAACTAATTTGTTAATTATGATTAATTTACTAACTTGATAAATATTGACTTTACGCAAGAAATGAGAGTTAGAAAGTACGAGAGCGTCTTCAGAAATCCCCATTGCATTATTTGCGATAAAGAAAGTTTTACGCGTACCATTTTTTCCGTGCTGCAAAGAAAGCCCGCGAAATGCAAAAAATACCACGTGACTAGCGCATTCGCGCGCCGCGACCGTGCTGCTCTCAGCCGTAGTTTGAGCGAACAAAATCAGCTGCGACCACGACCGGCCGGCTGCGTTGCAGCAGTAGGCCGATAAGTTGGCGGTGGTTTCTTGGCCCGTTGCCAGCCAGTTGGCGCGCGTGACTGTGCAAGTTGTAGCGAGCGCGGTGTGCGTGTGTGTGTGTGTGTGTGTGTGTGTGTGTGTGTGTGTGTGTGTGTGTGTGTGTGTGTGCGTGTGTCAACGTGTTGCTGTTAAGAACGTGAAACATATTTTTTGTATGAGAACAGAAACATTCTGTAAGAACACCTGTTATTTCGCACACATTTCTTACAGTGTAGGCTACACGAGGGTTGATGGTATGACATGGATGATGCGCGAATATCACAGTAGTTGTGGATACGATAACAGTCGTGCTTGGATAGCTGTTAACAAAGCATCTTTCGCGTAACTAGTCCTTAAAAGAACGTTGAGATCAATCCTGATGCAGACCGTATCATTAGCGAAACCGGCTGACCAAAATGATAACGATCACCCACCAAAGAAAACATTTCTGAATTCCGCCCCAGTTGCGGGCCACGCATGACAGCGTCGGGCGTCGTCCTCGCATTACGGCAAGCGCCACGTGGATGAAAATCCACGTGGCGTTGTTGTCCCGCGAGCGCTGTAGGTTTGGCCCCGCCAGGAAAGTTCCGTTTGAAAATGCCGGCACTTGGCTTGCAGGAATCTTAGGGTTATTTTACCGCTTTGAAGCACTGTGTCCTATAGGGCCTGAATCTGAAAACTTTTCTTTTGTAATGTTGTACCCAGCATCACTATCGGCTGAATTCTTTTCATTCATACGAAACGGTTTTAGCCTAAGAAGATTTTTTTTTCTGAATATGGCTACAAATTTGTGACTGTAGTAGTCTCCGTGAGTACGAGTAGGCAGCCATGCATTTTTTCATGAGTGCGATACCGCGCATTTAAGACGCATTTGGAAACGAGGTGACTCTGAGCGCTTCGTGCCTGCCGTGACAGAGAGTGTTATGTTTGAGCAAGAAACCAGCTGTATCCCCACCTTCTCTGTCTTCATTGGGAACCGGGAACACCGACACGGGCACTGTGGCCGCTGCCAGGGTCGTTGCGATGACCAGCAGCGTCCAGACTAGACAGATGCTCTCCTGCGGAATCATTTTCGGGTGTCTCCGTTCTCTGCAGCAGCCTCGGTGCGCGCAAAACGGGATGTACTCCAACGGCGGCGCACGCAAGAAACTTAGCCACGGCGAGGCGAATATCGGCTCTTGTCCAATGATGGTTTTTCGCTGTAACAACTCACGCAGCTTGACACCCGGTTGAATCGAAGGCAGAAATTGTTCACATTCAAAACGGGTTTTCTAGCGCATCGGTGTCAGAACACCACTTTCACTTGACTAGCACGGTGCCTGTCAAAGGCAGTCGCGAATTCACGCCGCGAAATAAAAACTATTGCTGTCCAAACTCAGTCGCAGTAGCCGCCGACTTTCCGCTTTACTTCGGCGAAGGCAGGCGTTCAAGAAAGCCGGCGCTTCTCTTAGCACAGACATCGCACTTGGGGCACGCCAGGCGCGTTGAGCGGTGGGCCCATTGTGCTCGCTTTTTCGGCCACGAAGGTCTCGAGGCGGTGGGCGTGGAAGTGGCCAACCTTCGGAAGCGAGCGCCACGCTGTCGACGCCCACGGCGTATAGCGCGTCCAGCGGCGGCAGCAGCGCACGTGCCTTTCTCGTTCGGGTGGTGCGCGTCAACGGCGGCGTCCGCCGTCGGTTCGTTTCCGTGAAGAGAGGGACAGCGCCGACCCACTCCGCGCTTGACGGCCGGTCGGGCTTGGCGGCGCGCCAGTCGACGGGGAAGACGCTGGGAGCGCCAGTCACACGCCCATTCTGTTGTAGTTGCAGAGATAAGACGGCGTCCGTAAAGCTCGGGGACATTATTGGAAAACACACCTTGGCGAAGGATAGAAAAATGTCTCCACTTGGAAATGTCTGCACGATGTTAGTGAAAATGCACTTGAGGATCTTTAGCTTTCGTTGCCCGTTAAAGAATTTACAAAACGGGCCCGCTTGCTATGTATCCAGTGGGCAAGGTATCCATTTTCATGTGGCAAAACGAAAGCTTCTCTTTTTTTTTTTTGTTCTCTGTTTCTTTCTCTCTTTCGTTTTAGTAGAGCAATAAGCTGTTACATTTGATAATTTAGCAGCTGGACTACACTTTGTTTTTGCGCTGATTCATTACAATTATTCGCCAAGCAAACCAGGTTCATTATAGTTGCGTTTCCGCTGAAGCTATTTCTAGAACAATGCCGCGTTAAAGGAACAAGAAAACCTGCGCTCCTATTTTGTCTGTCGCTGTTTCTCCGAACGACGCGGCAGCACCCATCATTGACACAAGGAAACGGGAAGCGTTCTATGAATGAGGCCGAAGGCTGCTCCTTGTATTGTCGGCAGCCGCAAGGTCTAAATGGCTTGACGGCGTCGAGAACATAAGTGAGCTTCCAATGCTTCCCCGAAGGTGGAACGCGACATTTGTACTAGGAAATATTCTTATTGTCCCGGGCACACAGTGGGCATTCCTTTTCACGAAGAGTTTTTTTTTTTTTTCTGCGGCACGCGAGAAGCCACGGAGGAGGGGCGAAGTTTTGGGTCAGTGAAAATGAGAATTCTTCTTATACGTGACGCAACAACCGACGTTACCTTCTGGAGTGTGCCCGCCTTTTACAATTACACGTGCTTTTCGTTGCATCATGCTAAGTCCACCTCAATGTTAGACCACGCCTTTTACATCACCCGTCACTGTGTTCAAGTGGTAATGGCGCTCGACTGCTGACCTAGGGGTCGTGACATCTAATCCCGGCCGCGGTGGCAGCGTTTCGGTGGAGGCGAAATGCTAGAGGCCCGCGTGCTTATATTTAGGCGCACATTAAAGAACCCCAGGTGGTCTAAATTTCCGAAGCCCTTCATAACGGCGTCCTTCATAATGATCACCGTTGTTTTGCGACGTTAATCCTCAACAATTATTACATTATTATTATTTCTGGCAAAACCCTGTATACGTGCGTTATCAGGTAATTGTTACCCGCCACGGTGGTGTAGTAGTTATAGTTGTCGATTGCTGACCTGAAGGTCGCGGGATCGAATCCCGGCTGTGGCGGCCGCGCTTTCGTTTGGAGGTGAAAATGATTGAGGCGCGTGTACTTGAGTTTAGGTGCACGTTAAAGAACTCCAGGTGGTCGAAATTTCCCGAGGTCTCCACTACGGCGTCCCTCATAATCACTTCGTGGTTTTGGGACGTTAAACCCCAACAACTATACTCTATATAGGGTCATTCCACGCCATCTGTCCCAACCGGGGCGCTCGCCAAAAATCACTTTCTATAAAAAAAATCTGAGAAAATCACACATGTATAGGCATTAGTTGTAGAGTATTTTCTCAAAATATTTTGACGGGTAAAATTTTTTTGCGCACGTGACCGCCAATTGAAATTCACGAAACGGTGGGAAAGCAGGTACGGAGAGGAAATTCCCTATAAATATAACGTTTCGCACATTCTTTGAAAACTTGCTTTTTTTTTTGCATTTTTCGAGCATTGGGCTTTTATTATAGAACAGTTCCTTATGGTAGCTTTCTGTTTTTCACTCCTTAGCGGGTAGGTAAAACTGAGTAAATTGCAGCGTTTTCGGGATTTTTTATACAAAAGACGACTATTGATAAAATGCAGCAATTATTTTTATGACATTTGCCATAAAAAGCACTATTTCCTAATATTTTTGTTTTCGCTGTGTGTGGCACATAGGCTCTAAATTAAAATGCTCAACTTGGAAAAAAACGGCACTTCGGCCTGTGTTGAGACGTCTGTAGCACCCTAAGGGGGTCCAAGAAAAAAAATCAGCTGAAAAGCGCATACGATTGAGAATCATAGCAACTTTGTTACAAAATGTTTAATCGGAGTCATTTTTGTTTCAGTGGAGAAAAAAAATTTAAAGTGTAGTGCCAACATTGCGTTACTTTGCTATGGGGGGCAATACAAACCAACAGCATTTGCTGCATAAAAAGAAGTGGTAGTGTATTCGCAGTACATGATTCTAGGTTCTTTTCGTTAGTACTTTATTTTGTATACTACATACCAAGACGATAATAAACAGAGGTAAAAATATAACAATGCGATTGGCTTAGATATCACTATGCCCCAACAATGAATGACCCTCGTTATGAATGAAGGAAAGAAGTGTACCTTTTTTATTTATTTATTTTATTTATCAAAAATACCCACAGCGCCTTCATAGGCATTACAGTGGGGGGGGGGGAATCACATAAAGTACATAATACAAGTTACAGGTTACATGGAAAGAACACCACAACATTATCATAACTATACTATTAGATCACAACATTACAATTACTTAACATTCCCTATACTTTTCTTCGCATCATTATCTGTTAGTTTTCATTAATATTGTGTTTAACAAAGCAAACGAGCCCTTAAACGTACAATTCTTTTCTCGGCTTGTGTTTCTCAAAGTGTTTAGAAAAAAGAACTCAGAATTTTCTTCCTTGCAGCTAGATAATTATGCTAGCTTGTGATTCAACACTCAATCTTTTCATTTCAAGGAATAAGTGCTAGGAATAACACAGACGTCAAACGTCTTGTCAATTGAGAGCTGTGGATGAATATTTAAAGCGTGCTCTTTATGGTATTGTCCTTTTGCTAGAAACGTGCGTGCGGCGTTTGCAACAGTAACGCTGTGTAAAGTTGTTCTGTGATGGAAGGAAGAAGAAACGTTGAATGGTTCCCGGGATGCAATACACAAAAATGGAAAGCTTACCGCAAAACTTGAAAAAAAAAATAAGTATAAGAGAGTTTGCTTTCTAGTCTGCTATATAATTTTAAATAGCGGACCTGTTTAAACTCAGCGTTAGTCCGTCCGTCACATAAGATATCGGGTGGGTATTCGCCACAGGAAATGGGCAGGCCCCACTACTGAGGCAACAGGTGCGAGGAGAGGCGAGGACAGTGGAGGAAGAGAGCGGAACCACGGAGAGTTACGGAGAGCGGTGGTAAAGGAGATTGGAGCCTCGGGTGGGAGAGAGTGAAGCCTAGTCAAGCTAGGAGGGCTGACACAAGGTGGAGGGAGGCGAGCGTGAAAAAACTCTGCTCGGTGAAGCGGAGAGGAGGAAAGAAAGCAAGAGGAGGGGACATGAAAAACCGAGAGAACAGGAGGAAAAATTTCGCCATCTCCCGCTAAAGGGAAGCATGTGTGGTTGCGAAGCAGCGGGGAGATAATTAGCTTGAGCGGGAGGAACGTCGCCGCTCTCATTTCACGGCAGCGGTCCGGGCGCTCATTGCGGCACTGCACAGGAGAGAGAATGAGGCGCGCGCGCTCCGTCATTTTCATACCGCGGATCTACCGTGGCGCCCCTCCGTAGAGGATTCCTAGAGGAGAAGACGCGCTGTGGGGATGTGGGACGCGGGCGCCGCTCCGTTAGAGTAGATGATTCCTAGAGTAGAGAAAGGGGGTGAGCGTAGGAGAGGGGACGTGCATGCGCTGTGGGACGCTCCGTAGGGTAGAGGATTCCTAGAGGAGAGAAAGGGGGGAGGGGACGCGCATGCGCTGTGGTGGTGTGGGACGCGGGAAGGAGGGACGGACTAAGCCCCCCTCCAAACACATGCAAGCAAGATCAAGGAATGGGGTCAACCTGGGCGACAGACACCACCTGCCTAGCCATTGCTAAGCAGCCTCTCTGTGCTCTCGGCCATGACTCTGATGACTGTAGTAGTGGTTGACGGCCTTCATATTACTACAGTGTTCTGGTTCGCATAATGGGTGCTTCCCTACTTTATGAAAGTGGCCGGACGCGGGACGCGGGACGGGGGACGCGGGACGCGGGAGGGACGGACAGAGCCCCGAGCATAAGATGCTTCGCATCTAAAAAATAAATAAAGCGATTTAGAATTTCTTCGCGAGCAGAAACGCCGTCGGTCTTGTACGAAAGCTATCGTCATCATGAGCGCAAATAACTCATCTTCTTCTTCTTCGTCTTCTGCTTCGCTCCCATAACGCGTGCGTCGATTTGTCTGTTGTGGGATCCAATAGCTAGGATGGGCGAGAGAACGAGTACAGAGAAAGAGGAAGAAAGAGAGAAAGGAAGAGGTAGAAAGAAAGGGAGAGACAGAAATAAGGGGAATAACGACATAAAAATATTGAAAGAAAGAGGAAGAAAGAGACATAGAGAGAGAGATGGAAATAAACACACGAAAAACGATAGAAAAAAAAAGCTGGCAGCAAGACAGAAGAGAAAGAATAAGAAAGATGTAGAAAGAAAGAGAGAGAGAGAGAAAACTTTATTAATTTCCGGCAGATTGCTGGGCTGGGCTCCCACCTAGGAGCTAACGGAGAGACCGTGTCTCCCGGGCAGCTTCCTCGGCCTGCTGGATCGCCCAGAGTTGCTTGTCCAGGCCCGAACTGAGCAGCGCAGTCCGCCAACGCGCCCGAAGGTCTTCATTGGAGGCCGCGACCCGAGTGTTGCTTATTAATGCTGGACATTCCCATAGGATATGGTCAAGAGTGGCTCTGGTGGTACAGTACTGGCATAGATTAGTGCTATAGACTGCGGGATATATGTGGTGCATGATGACGGGGTTCGTGTATGTCCGTGTTTGTAGCTGCCGCCATTGAACGGACTGAGCCCGATTTAGCTTAGGGTGAGGCGGAGGGTACTCCCGCCTTTGCAATCGATAGTGTTGAGTTATGTCATTGAATTTAGTGAGCCGATCGTCCCATTCCCATACCGCCGCAGAAAAGTCCGTTTGGGTGGCTGCTTCGTCTAACGCAGCTCGGAACGTAAGACCTCGAGCCACGTTGTGCGCCACTTCATTTGGACTGACCTCCGGGTGACCTAGGGGCGTGTGGGCAGGGAACCAAAGGATGTGCACGAATTTGTCCGCCTCGTGAATTTTGCCTGTATTAAGGATCCGCAATGCCTCTGGGGAGATTCTGCCGCTGGCATAGTTTCTAACTGCCGTTTGCGAGTCGCTGATGATATATGAGGCGTTCGTGTGGGCTATGGCCATGGCGATAGCCACTTCCTCCGCCGTTTCTACGTGTCTTGTGATGATTGATGCGCTGCTTTTGCATTGTTGTGTGTGATCTATGACAGCAGCCACGAAGCGGTGACGTTCCCGATAGCGTGCTGCATCGACCAAAGACCGCCTCGTGGTTGTGACCAAAACTCTTGGACATGGCTCTGGCTTACTGACACGTCTGCCCTTGTTGTGTTCAGGGTGCATGTTTCTTGGTATGGGTGGTACTGTGAGCTTAGCACGGATTGTGCGTGGTATGTCGTGTTTGTCTCCGTGTTGAGTGTGGTAAGAGATTCCGAGATTTTGGAGAATCTGGCGGCCTGACTTAGTCTTGGCCAATCGCTCGTATTGGGAGATTTGTTGTGCCTCGATAAGCTCCTCAAAGGGTATTGTGTAAACCCAGTTGAAGGAGGAGTTCTGTGCTGGCGTTTTGAGGCAAACGTAGTGCTTGTTTGTAAATTCTCCGAATTAGGCTGTTGAGTTTTGCCTTTTCTGCAGTGAACCATCGGTGGTACGCCGCCGTATAGGTGGTGTGGCTGAGGACGAATGATTGGATCAGGCGGATGATGCTAGCCTCTTTCATGCCTTTGTGTTTATTGGTGATGCGCCTAATAAGGCGCATCGTGTTCGATACTTTGGCGTCAATGCTGCGAATTGTCTCTCCGTTTGTACCCTTACTTTCGATGATCAGTCCTAGCACTCGGATTTTATCCACGGTTGGTATGGTGCGACCGTCGCTCGTAGTGAGTGTTATATCGGTGTGTGTCTGCGCTTGGTGATGTTGTTTGGGTGGTCGGCCTCTCAGTGTAGGGCGATATAGCAGTAGCTCAGACTTCTCCGCCGAGCAGGATAGTCCCGTTCCTTGTAGATACCGTTCTACTGTGTCAATCCCGTCCTGTAATATTTGTTCGATGGAGCCATCATTGCCGTCGCACACCCAGAGGGTGATGTCGTCGGCATAAACGGTGGGATGGAGTCCTTGTATGGTTTGTAGTTTTGACGGAAGGCCGATGATAGCGAGGTTAAACAACAAAGGAGAGATCACGGAACCCTGAGGGTGCCCGCGCTTCCCATGGCTATCTCGGATGATCTGAGTGCTCCCACAGTGATTGTGGCCGTCCTGCCCGTAAGAAAGGCTCTTATATAATTATACGTGCGGGACCCCAAGTTTAGGGTGTTAATCTGATTTAGAATGGCGCTATGTGTGACAGTGTCAAAAGCCTTCTTGAGATCTAGACCAAGAATGGCCTTGGTGGAGCGTCCTGTACTGTCTATGATGTGGTGCTTGAGCTGCAGCATGGCATCCTGCGTTGAAAGATGCCAGCGGAAGCCAATCATGGTGTGTGGAAAAAGGTCGTTGTCTTCGAGGTAATTTGTTAGTCTAGCCAGGAAATCATGCTCCATCAATTTGCCCAGGCACGATGTTAAGGAGATGGGCCTAAGATTGTGAGTATTCAATGGTTTGCCTGGTTTAGGAATGAGAATGACCTGGGCCTTTTTCCACTGGGGGGGGCAAGGTTCCGGTGTTCCAGCAGTGATTAATGTAGTCGGTGATATGCGTGATCGACTCGTCGTCAAGATTACGTAGTGTCTTGTTGGTGATGGTGTCGGGACCTGGTGCAGATTTGGTGTTAAGTTTTTGTAGGGCGGCGCGGATGTCTGCTTCGGTAAATTCTTCGTCTAGGATGGTGTTGACCTGGCCCGTATAATCAGGGTGCTGCTGAGGAGGAGCCTGAGAGATGTATTTGAGCTCTACTTCCCGAAGAAAGTCCTCCTCGGTGCCTTTGTACGCATGTATTAGTTTGTTGAGGGTTTGTCGGTGAGTGGTTTTGTTGTCTTCTGGATCGAGCAGGAAGCGGAGAAAATGCCATGTTTTACTGAGACTTAACTGCCTGTCCATTGCATTGCAGGTTTCGTCCCAGTGTTGTCGGCTTAGCTGTTTTGCATACATCTCTATCTCTCTATTGAGCAATGCTATGCGTTTCCTGAGGTTTCTGTTGTGTTTCTGTGTCTTCCACCTCTTTTGGAGCGATTGCTTTGCCTCCCACATGTGGAGGAGCCGGCTATCGATCTCTTCGAGGTGTGCCTCGGGAGGTACAATTTGAGTGGCATTATTAACATCCCCTTTAAGGGCGTGCATCCAGTCCTCTATGTCGCTGATAGGTTGGACCTGGTTCTCACGTGATTTTCGGAACTGGGTCCAGTCTACTAACTTAAGCTGTTTTTCCGTGGGTTTACGTGGGCTGCCCTCAACGTGTACCGCGATGATGTAGTGGTCGCTGCCCAGGTCTTCTAGGGTATTCTTCCAGGTGGCTGCTGATGTGTTTCTAGTGAACGTGAGACCAGGCGTCGTGTCTTTACTGGAGCTAGTGCCCGCGCGTGTGGGTATGCTAGGGTTGGTGATGAGAGTTAAGCCCTCCCGCTGCGAGTCGAACCATAAGTTTCTACCTTTGGGAAACACGTAAGAGTATCCCCAGGCAGTATGTGGAGCGTTGAAGTCCCCCCCCTATGATGATGGGATTTCTGCCGGCGATGTTGAGGGCGCGTTTAAAGAGCGTGAGAAATCTGTGCTTCTTGTGTTTGGGGTTGCTGTATATGTTTAGTATAAAAAGACATTCGTGTGTCTTGCGTTGCGGAACCAGTTCAATAAATATATTATCCATATTGGTAATTTCCGTGTCATGTTGTGTGAATGTAAGGTTTCACCTAACTAAGGTGGTAAGGATGGTCGTCTCCCCATCGACATGTCCGATCGAGCGATAGCCTGCCAATTTAGCGAGAGGACGCGAGAAATATACAGAGGAAAAAAAACGGAAGAAAGAGAAAGATAGATGGAAAGACCGAAAAAGGGAAAGAATAGATAGAGAGACAAAGAAAGAAAAAATAGAAGGCTGCAGACACAAAAATAAGGATAAAAAGTACAAAGAGAAAAGAAAGAAAGCGAAGAAGGAAGAAATAGAAAAATAAAGATAAACAAGGAAGGCCGCCCAGCTTCGCTCTTCCGTCTGGCTTGGCACCATTGGTGAGCTGCCGTAATTTCATTTGTATATGATGCGTAAAACATCTAGCAACCGACCTTCGAATGCGTGCAGAAGTGAAGTTGAGGCTGTAGAATCACTAGCAGTTTTCCTTTTCTTTTGATAAGCAACGCCATGTTTGTCTGGCTATCCTGTTTTCGTGGCACTTGTAATTTTACATGTCCCCTGAAGCATTACTTTACATCAGTGCAACGGTTCTGCTATATATGTGGTTTTCCTATTTTGCGTGATGGCCCGAAACAACAACATGGAAAGAACGTGTTACCACGATGGCCCTTCGGTTGTTTGCATTTTTTTGTTTTCATTTTATGAGGCGTGTCGGCAAATGCGAAAATTATCAACAGTATAAGCGTTTATCCCAATCATTGGTTATATCAGCGAACTGTTCAAGCCGTTAAACGTACCGAATGCCGCTGTTCGTCTAATTCATGCATGCAAAAAAAAAAAAAACGTCACAGACTTAGAATTCGTGAACTACGGGAGGTAAACGGTTTTTTAGTCCGTAATCTAAGTAACACAAGACAGACGGAAAGATGCAGCCACCTCAAAAGGGGTGGCCATCGACCTGCATTTGCCGACCTAAACAGGTCAGTAATTGTCGCCGGCAATGAATTGAAATATTTCTTCCAGCAATGAAGTGCGGAATTTTTCATAGGTGCCTAGTGGCATCCTAGCAGCATCTGCACTGTTAGCTGTAACCATGATTGGTAACATAAGCCCTTATGACATGTTACTCATGAAATAGCGCATGGTATAGGAGAGGAGCTTTGAGAATTACGTTAGCTTAACCCACCTCAAAGTTGTCTTTTTGCTGTTTGATGTTTGAGTACTGAGCGCTATTATTCTTGCTTGAGGTTATTCAGAAATCTTAACTAGAGGTGTAACATTGTACCGATAGGGGCATTACCGTCTCAACTATCAAGTAATATTCGTAAAAGCACTAAAAGCATTCTTCAGTTGCACCTCAGAATGACGAGGAACATTTGATCACTCGCTTTATTACGACCACTTTTCTATTTCTGAGGAAACCATTTCAAGAAGCTTTGACGCAAGTAGAAACTCAGTTTCGTAGAAGTCCTCCAAGCTTAAACGAGGAGAGAGACTGTAAAAAAAGAACAGCCCTACATGCACAGCGTGCACGAAAACAAAGAAAGCGAGAAATTTTGTCCTTTAGACGTCGGTGCGGTGCAAAAATCCAGCGATCTTCTTGCGACGATGTTGAATGATAGAAACGCTCTGGTTACAGCGAGCAACGCGCCTCGCGTTTCCATCGGCGATCTCAGGTTCCATTGCGTCAGCGGATAAATGAAGAAGACCGGCTTGAGCAGGTACGTCAAGGTCATCGGTGAAACCAACGTCGAGGACATATGCACCGTGCGCGGCAAGTTTCAGGATAACCGCAGCGTAATAACTAATTGCAAGGTAAGACAAAATTGGGATATAAAATGATGTGCGCACAGGTAAAGGAAACTGCTTTTGCATGACGACAGGCAATCTCGCAGCGGCTGCCTACAAAGGAGAACCTTCGCAGCGCGTTATAAAATGGCGTACCTTTATAATTGAGGCATCGCGCCTGACTGACTGGCAGCATGACCGCTATCTCAGTGGTGTATTTTTAAACAACAATGTGTGAGACCAATGCACGGTAGCGTCTCTAAATCACCAGGCAAAATGTTCAGATGAAAAAAAAAAAAACGAGATGGAGATGATGATTACCATGAAACGAAAGATGAAGTGAGGAATGTTAGGTGCGATATTAAGAGGGCAAGATTTTCCGCAATAAGAAGCGATAAATAGGGGTCGCTCATGTGAGGGGAAAAAATGTAGCGCGCTGGCCCCGTGAGTGGTATCATCGATTACTTGTGTTGAAATGGACTTACCTAGCAATGACTGTCGCAGCGTGACCGATCAGGTGTCGTGGGTAGTTCGGTCGGAAGGCTCACTAACTTCTTTTCAACAATGAGCGCGTTCCTGGGAGACAAACTATTCAGCGCGAACACGCAAGTAGAGCAGCAGGGTTGCCGTTGGTGGCTACTTCGCGCCCAAATTGGCCACTCTGTGTCCCCGTCTGGCTACTAAAATTTCAGGTTGGCGCCATGGCTACTTTTTGGCTACATTGAACTTTTGTTTTGGACGCATTTAGTAGCCAATATTCTTATTATGTGCATGTAGAAAACAAGCAAGCCGGAAGACCACCGAGTGTTTTCAACCTTTTCTCTCCCGTCAACCGATGCGCGCAAGTCCTCGCCGCAGGAGCAGGCTCGTGCGCATCGAGGCACAGCCACGCCACGCACGGCGCGCCTGCAAAGACGGAGTGACGAAGTTGCGCGCATGTTCGCAAGCGTGTGGCTAGCATGCTGCCCGCTATTTATTCTGACGTCAGCTTTTAATGCTAATATCACAACTCATGTTCTCGTGCGAACTTTGCAAAATAGTAATAATCGGCACCAAAATGAATTTGGCCTACCATTATGGTGAATCTTGTAATCAATTTCGGTGTGCGGCTTCAAGGAAAAACTGCTTCAACGTTTAATGTTCCTTCCCATCGTCTTATTGCCTGGAATGTTGCAAAATTACTCTGTATCCGGCAGGAACTCTATCCAGGGGTGCGCTATGCAGGATGGCCCGAGCTTCTCGGGCACACGAGTTTGCTCCGAGCTCGCACTGCGGCGGTCATGGCACAAAGACAGAGCGTAGCGCGTGATAGCAGCATTGACAAAAACGGCTACATGAACGAGCGTGGCGTCAAAGACGCATGTGGGGCATCTGCGGCGGTAATCAAAGAAACACCGCGTGCGAACACGTCAGCGCCGCCACTCAGTCCACATTTCAACAGTGCAGCGACGTCAGCGTGATTGTCGCGCTATCTTTTTGCCAACTCAGCATTGCACCTCCCACAGGCGTGTTCGTGGGCGTTCTTCCACTTTCGGGCATGTTCTTTCGTTCCACCCGCAGCATGGGAATTTCCACTCGAAGGCAACAAGGGTGCACACACGCTGCACTCTCGTGCAGCTCGTTTCGCTTCTATCAAATATTGCGGATAAATATAGGGACAGGTTGTCACCAGGGGCGCTCGCATCATTGCGGCAACGCGGCTGTGAGTGGTACGTCGTGAGCGCGGTGAAATTGAATGCGAGACATCGCAGCCACGTGATGATATAATTTTTATTTCTTCGTGCGTGTGTTGACAGTCTGCGCGATAAAGCTGATAGATGAGTCATGCCGCTCGCTGGCGTTGCGGCGTGAGCACTGTTCCCTTGGCAAGCGCAAACGCGGTGGATGGACCCGATCTTCGCCGCGGGCGTCTGTCAATCAAACTGATTGACGCGTGAACTCGGGTACAAGCTCGTTGATTCTGAGAAGGCCCCAGTTCAACTCGTGACTGTCATGGTGCCCATGTGACTGTCAAAGGTTTCATGCGGTGGACGCTAAGCAGCAGCTTCTTTGCATATAAAATAATTTGGTCAGCCTTTACTACTTGTGCAAGGCTGGAGCCGTAGAGGAGCTTGTGATCACCTAGCTTCTTCCAGCGTTTTAAGTCGGTCGTCTACTCAGTCTGCTCGGTATACGCTTCGAAGTAAAGAACGCATCAGCTCGGTCTTAATCTTGATTATACTAATTAGGCAGGACTTAACATAATATTGAACAGTTTTCTCTTGATTGGTAAGGTTTTAATTAAAACGACAATAATTACCTCGGGTGCAATTAGCATGATCGGCATTAGTATGCAGCTAATTATCATAAACCTAATTCGCATGATCTTGATTAGCATCATATTATTAAGGTCTAATTAGGATGACTTTAATTATCGGGCTTATATTTAACGTCTCGTTAATTAGCCTGGTATTAGCACGGTCATAGCTTTACATGGCTTCGTTAGCATGGTCTTAGTAAGGTATGGCTTCATTAGCTTGGTCTTAGCATGCCTTGGCTTAATTAGCTTGGTCATAGCATCTCTTGACTTATTTAGTAGGTGTACCGCCCAGCCACTTAGCTAATCAGCCGGGCGCACGTCCTCGGGCAGCGAGCACACCATGAAGAGATGAAGAGGGCGCGCGCCAGTCGAGCAACGCGCAAGAATGTGCAGGCCGACCATGATGATTGTACACGTGGCCTCGGGTTTAGCTACGGTCGCGATATTGTAAGGTGCTCGGCCGGAACTAATCTCAGAGGCCACCGTGCTAATTATTTTAAAGGATACTTAGTACAGACATTAAAAGCTTCAAAACGAATTTAAACAGCCCCTGCCTTTAAAAATATCATCAGTAAACCTTTCTGGCACTTTTATTGCATGGGTGCACTTCTGCACTCAGGGGAACGACAAACAAATGAAAGAAGATGCCTCTGGTTTGAAAACACCGCCCAATTTTGTCGACCGTCCTGACGTGACGCCGCGGTCCATCGTAACCAATGGAACGCAGCGTGCGCTGAAGGGTGGATCTGACCTTTTCGTACTGTTGGCTCGTTCAAAAGGGGGTGTCGCCAGAGCTCGGAAAGATCCCGAGTTTCGCCAAGCTCGGGCCATCCTGCATAGCGCCCCTGCATAGCACGGAACTTATAATAACCAATGCGATACAGTGACTGCGTCAACTGACGCCAAAAGCAGTTTATGGAACAAAATGCAAGGTTATTTGGATTGCCCTAAACACAGCTAGCATTACAGCCACGAAATGCAGCCTTTCCCCCTCACCTCTTCAAAAGCGATCGAAATGTCTGCTGCTTGAATTTTTTGCACAGAATATACCACCTTAGCACACACATTAATTTCATTACCGCACAATATGTTCCCATCGCTTTGGTTATTGCTAGGAGGTAGGTATTGCATTTCGTAAAACCCGAAGCTTTTTCTACCAAGCGCAGCAAACGAGTGAAATCACCTTCGTTAAGTTCAAGTGGTGATAACCATCGTTCTCGTGAGGCAGTAACCAGTATTGCACAATTTGTTGGAAGTCTGTTCTTTGTTCATTTTTACGCACCGTATTCTGTTACTTCTTCGTGTCACCACACACACAATGCTCTTGGCCATACGGTATATATATATATATATATATATATATATATATATATATATATATATATATATATATATATATATATATATATATATATGTGTGTGTGTGTGTGTGTGTGTGTGTGTGTGTAGACAGTTTTTTGTAACTGACGAGTGGCTCGAAGACCAGGCTAGAAGGAACAATTATGCTCTTATTTCTATGTGCTTTCATATTAAAAATTTAATTAAGTGTAAATAATGAAAAGCTCTAGTCATAATACCGCTTTATTCTATATGGCTAAAAATTTGGCGATAAAGTTAAATGGCATGGTTACTGTGGCTACTTTTAGCTTGAATTCTGGCTCCTTCTCAAATCTATCCAACGGCAACCCTGTCGAACAGTATGACATAATATGGTTGCAACGCAATGAAATGGCCTTCTATGGTAATGCCATCCATGTGCTGCTGACGGCTGGAATAAGCCCATCAGATGTATGCGATATGTATTCGTGCATTAACATCAGTTCGTCCCGGGTTAATGTGTTCGTTAATCTAGGAAAAGTGGTACAGGCTGGATTTGAGCAGACAGCAAGGAGAAACCGCTCCTTCAGAAAACCGCCATATCGTTGCCTGGGCAGCTTGAATCCGGTGTCCGCTCAGGCGATGCATGAACGCCTTGCGGCATTCAAGATCAAAGTCGTTGAAGTAACTGTGTAAGCTTCAAACCATGCGAACCAACCCGTTTCTTTTGCTTTTCTGTGGTCAATCACATGAACGCTCAAGAAGACCTTTGCGTTAAAAAGAAAGCTAAAACAGCAGTAAACCTGACTACAAAAATGCTTCATTTGCAGTCAGACACGGTATATTAATTTTATTCAAAGGTTTAGACATGTTAACGCCCAGCGCCGATGTAGAAAGACGGTGTAACCCGCAACTCAAGAGCGCCAAAACAAGTGAATTCGGAGCGAAGAAACCGGTGGGTAACGGACGCTTTCCACAAACAACACTGCAATTCGCAGCGGCTAAAAAAAATTACTAAAATGTGGACGCGTGGCTGTGAGTTTTTCTTTTTTTTTCGCGGATATGTGTGAGCACATGGTAACCGCAGGAGTTGCCTCACGAAAAAAAATGCTTAAGACCAGTCAGGCATGCTTTGCTCATAAACGTACTATTAAAAAAATTTTTAAAAAAATATCGGACCGAGAGAGTCATGAGCGGGCCGCGGGCCGCTGATGACTCTCTTGGTCCGACATTTTTTTTGAATTTTTTTATTAGTATGTTTATGAGCAAACCATGCCTGACTGGTCTGCCTGACAAGTCGGCGGGCCGCGTGCTTGAGGCCCCTGCACTAGATACATTGTTATTTATACTTTCCGGTTGTTATCACGGTGTTTAATAAACATGCTTCCAGATAAAAAAAATTGAAGCAGCCTCGCAATATACTCTATCTCACAAGCTGCACTGTGGACGCTACGGGACTGCTTAGCCAGCAGGAACAGCGAGCACTCCTCACGATGTATTTTCACCCGCGCCACGTCGTCTACGCGGCGTCCACGTAGCGTCTGCGCACACCCGTTGGGCAAATAAAAGCTACCACACGGCAGCAACAAACGCTCTTAGTGTTGGACAGCAAAGGTATCAGCCCCGCAAAAAGAAAGAAAAAAATCCTGCAGATCCCACGCACTGTGGGAATCGATGTAATGCGAAGCAGCCAGCAAGAAGCAAATCATGCTGTACATAAATATGCATGTCATTATTCACATGTTAAGACCTGTCATTTGTGTTCATCATACAGTCACGTCGTGCAATACAAATTTTGGTGTATATCAAGCTAGCGAACTGCACGCAAGCGCACCATGAGAGTGGCATGTAAATGGCATTGTAGATGACATGCATGCCAAGATTTTCATGTTACCACCTGCCACTTATGTTCGCCTAATTTGTTACCTCGAATCGCAGTGAGACGCGAGACCAATCTGCCTCCGTTTCGCATGCGTTTGTATTCTCGCGCTTTGCGCATCGTGCAGGCGCCATCCGCGTTCCAGAGTTTAAATTTACGGACACTTAGTCAATTCCGAAGTGTGTTGTTCGAACGCTTGTGCCCACTGAACGTGATGCGCGCGTCTCCCTCCTTGCATGATTAGAGACGCCGGACAAAGCGACGCTACGCAAGCAAAGCGCGAGCGCTGTAGAGTCCAACGCGACCGGCGTCTTTTTGCGCGCCCCGGAGCCCACCTGGCACCGTGCCAAGGCACATCTGGAGGGTCGGACGGTCGGATGGACGGACATGAGCAAGAGACATAAAGCATGAGACGGACATGACATGAGACACATGAGCTTTCGCATTAAACATTTGGTGTATATGAAGCTAGCGAAACGGCCACGAGAGTGTCATGAGCGTGGCATGCAAGTCATGTTGCACATGACATGTCATGATTTCCATATTACCACTTGTCATTTATGCTCGTCATACAGTCGCGTCACTGAATACCAAGTTTGGTGCATATCAAACTAGCGAAACGGCACCGAGAGTGTCATGAGCGCGGCATGCAAGTCATTTTGCACATGACATGTCATGATTTCCATATGACCACTTGGCATTTATGTTCGTCATACAGTGACGTCACGCTATACCAAATTTGGTGTATATCAAGCTAGCGAAACGGCCGTCAGCGTGCCTTGAGCGTGGCATGTAAATCATGTTGTACATGACATGCAGGTCATGATTTTAATATTACCACGTGTCATTTATGTTGGTCATGCAGAAATGTCTCATCGTACCAATTTTTGGATATATCAAGTTAAGAAAACGGCCACAGGAGCCCTATGGTCATGGCGTGTAAATCATACTTTTCATGACAATTTAGTCATGATTTTTATGATATGACCAGCCATTTATGTTCGTCATACGGTCATGTTATGCCATACCAAATTTGGTATAAATCCCATTAACGATACGGCCAGGAGAGCGCAAAGTCGTAGGCGGCTAGATAGATAGGTAGATAGATAGATAGATAGATAGATAGATAGATAGATAGATAGATAGATAGATAGATAGATAGATAGATAGATAGATAGATAGATAGATACGCTCAAAGTCGCCGAAGTTCGCTAAGAAATGCTTCGCATTTAAAAAAAACATGGTGGCACCCATCGAAGCTGGTCGCAACTTCCTTGTACATCGAGATTGTGAAGTCGCTGTCGTGAGCTGTGTGGCCCGTAAATTCCAAACCGAGATGTGTGTCTTCCTGATATTTGCGTCCTTACAGTTCTACAACAATGCATTCGTGTCAATTTTGCTGTGTTTCCAAGATTCATTCTCAAATTCTCGGGGACAAGGCTCAGCAGACATGGGTGAACAAACATCTGTTCTCAATAATGAGGACAAAACGTATCTGACACTTCGTCCGCAGAGTGAGATGTCACAAGCGATAGCCGATTACACTGTTTAGTTATTGCTGTCAAGGCAGAGGGCAAGTACCAAGCGCCAGTCCGGATCGAGGCGGGTGGTCGCGTCTGCATGGGCGCTGCCATGTTGGCCCGCCATCGCAATTATCAGCAGTTACCGATACCCTAATTGAATGCTTATGACGTACATGCGAATCGTGATTAGCGTACTATGTATGGCTGTGACGTAACACATTCCAAACAAATGCATATGTATGAACCTTCTCAAATTATAATGCAACTGCAAACAAAACTATGTTTTGGTGCGCAAGCATGTGGCTTTCTTACACCTTGTAGCTTCCACCCTGCTGCAAGCAGCTTGTGAGTATAGGGGCCAAGCCTGAAGAAAGTGCCGAGCTTGGCGGCCTGCCTTGTTTCTCCTCACTTTCCTCACTTTGTAAAACATACAATAACAGTTGGCAAAGAAAAAAAACTAGGAAGAAAAAATTCCGCCGCCGGAACCTACGACCGGAACCCAACGAGCGGCGCGAAACGACTCGGCCACAAAACACACGTTCTTCAACATACTAACGGCGAGCTATTTATATACACCATTCGCTGTTGGCGGTACTCGGAGCTCGTTGGCTTCAGCGCGTTTTCCTTATCACTAGCGAGACGGCGCGACGCACTGGAAGGGTGTAAAGGGCGTGCTTTAAGGTGTGAGGCGAAGTGTCGGAAATTTTTTTTAAAGGCCAAGTGTCGGAAATTTTTTTTAAAGCGATAATCACAAGAGATTATTAGCCTGTAATATAAAACACATCTTTTTAGGCACAAGTGAACATTATAAAGCAAGCGCTATTTTTTGTTAATTTTCATAATTAAAAATGTCATTAAAAGTGGGCCTTACGCCAACACTCCTAACTTAAGTTCTACTCATTACAAAAAAGATTTATTTTTGTAGGGACATGAAAAAGCTTCGGCCTGTGCAATGAACCAAAAGAAATGAGATCTGATTCATAATGAAATTATAGTCATTAAATAACCAAAAAAAGCATGCACTAGCACTAGGAGCACCTTCGTATAACAGGCAGCCATATTAAATCTTGTGGCACGATTTCGCTTATTGAGGTTGATTGCACGCCTATTAACGTGATAAGGAAGTGTGCCAAGTTTTAATGAAAAATGTTTACTAGCACAAAAGTTATGACTGTCCCGCGTACGAAAAATACCAGAAATATAAGGTCTGAGAAAATCAACAGAAAGATTTGAAACAGGTGCAGCGCTTAGACAAGGTGATCACGAGCGCTAAAATTCGTAATATTTGTAGCCAGTTCTGTTGTGGACCTTACTACTGTGTGCCTTCGCTCGAGCGGCAGCTCTCAATTTTTTTTCTAGCTTGTATTGCAGCATCAGTGCCATGATGGGACGCTTTCGCGCTGCGGTGCTGATCATTTGTGAGGCAAGCTTTTTCAGTGTAGAGACCTGGATCGATCCGAATTTGCTTAAAGATATCAAATGTGCTTCTCTGGCCATTATTGAAATGACACACAGCGTCATAAAGAGCACATTTGATGGTTTACAGGCTCACGTACGTGTCCTTGAGTGTGAACACCACATGTACCACGTTACGGGTTCACTTGGTGAGAAGTTTATGACTTTTATGAATACAAATGATGTGTTGACAACGCTTTTACAGCATTGGCATTATTACATGTTCGCATTTGATATGATTGCTAAATAACTAACAAAATACTACATATCAAGTTAATCTTATGATTCACACAAAACTAGCACTTTCAGTTTCGGTCTCGTAAGTGATGGGATGGTCTCACATTTTTGCTTGTATCTTTTGAAAAAAAAATCTGCGTAGACAAAAAGCTTTGTGCAACAAAATATGATGGGCAATGAATTGCGCATTTAACCTGACCAAAAACCAAAAAATGACATTCAGAAAAAAAAATTGGACCATCTCCCCGAAGGGAACCCTGATGGGATGCGAAGCAGCAGCGGTGCGCACGGCGTTGACCCGGTTGAAACGGGCGTCGACGCGGGTGCTGGAAGAACGGTTTGAAGCGAAACTTGGTGTAGCGTTTACTCGAGTAAACGTTTCTTTGAAACGCAAAGACATGGGAGGCGGGTCAGAGGTGTTGCGAGCGGGCGGGCGCTGCCGCAAGCATGCTGCGGATGAGGGAGAGAGTGACGCCAGCGCGCACCTGCGAGGGAAGCGTGCGAGGGGAGCGTGACGTCAACGCGCAGATGCGGCGTGACCTACTTGGCACCGCTCCAACACCTGCGGCGAGGAGAGCGCGTTGCGGCGCGTTCGTCCGTACGCACGGAGGGACAGCGTTACACAGCCTAGTCAAATAGCTGCTTCGCATCTAAAAAATCGCCTTTCCCACTTGGCCTCATACCTTAAAGATCATCGCCCCGCGCGCCGCGATGAGTGCGCGCTTATCTCGCGATGGCAGCGGTTTGTACGTCTTGTGCTCTCACCGCAAGTTAGAGAGAGCACGAAGGTCACTTCGCTCTCTGCAGCGGCCGCTTTTGCGAAAGAAGCGCCGCACACACGTAAACAAGTGCAACTGTGACAGTTTTTTTAGTTCGCGCTCATCCTGTGTATGTTCTTTCCGTGCGTCCTTTCTGATCCAGCAGAACGTTGCATGTATGGAGCTGCTTGCCGTTCTTCGCGTGACATTATAATTTGTTGCCATAGCATTCATTCATTCGCCCTTGTGGCGAAACAATGCACAATAAACGCTCAGCTACTTCTGTGAAGGGACGTTTCACCTTCGAGCTATACCGATTCCTATGACAGAGGGATCAGCTAAGTTTTTTTTGTTCTATCTCTGTCTTTCTTGATTTTTATTTCTATCGTTCTGTCTCTATTTCTTTTTCGTTTTCACTTGTTCTACCATCGTTTCTCTTCTATTTTTTTCCTTCTCTCTCTCTCTATTTCTTCCTGTCTCTTTATTTGATGCTAGCTCTTTCTCTTTCTGCCTGGCTCGCTGTTTTGTCGATCTCCTATTTGTATGCTTCTTTCTATATCTTTCACTCTGTATCTATTTCTTTTTATGTCTTTCAATCTTTTTGTGCCTCTCTTCCCTTTGTTTCTCCTTACTTCTCTCTTTCTCTTTCTTTCTTTCTATCTCTTTCTCCCTGTCTGTCTGTACTCGTTCTCTTGCCCATCAGAGCTTATTGCATCTCATGCCGGACAAATAGGCGCACGTGTTCTGGGAGCGAAGCAGAAGATGAAGAGCAGGATGAAAAGGAAGAAGATGACGAAGAGATCGCGTGCCGGTTCATGATTATGATAGCTTTCTGTTCGCTCTGCACGGACTAACGGTCGGCTTAAACAGCTCCGTTGTCAAAAAGTAAAATTATCGTACAATATATCTGATGTCTACACTCCGCTAATGCATTGTTGGAGGAGGCTTCGCTTACTGCGGAAGCTGCGGCACTTCCATTGCCAGACTTCTACGTGTTCGCAAATTGGTGGAATTGTACTACCCATAATTAATTCGTCGTGGGCGAAGTGTGGGTTTTGGGGTCGCACAACGCACGGCGCTGGCAATAGCGAAAGCAGCGTGCGATCGTCGCGTTTACCAAACCTGATACTAGCCGCACCCGTGGCACCCGTGCACAAGCACGGAGCGTAAGAAAAAAGCCACAGCTTCGCCGCAAGGGCGAATCAATGAATGCGATAGCAACAAATTGGAATGTCACGAGAAGAACGGCAAGCAGATGGAAACGTGCAGCGCGCTGCTCAAGAACAAAGGACGCATGAAAAGAACATATACACAGGACGAGCGCGAACTAACAACCTCCACACCTCGACACTTAACGCGCAGCTCAAACACAAAGGGCGCAGGAAAAGTACGCACAGGTATACACAGCATGAGCGGGAACTAACAAGTGTCACAGTTGTTACATCACTGAGTTTGAACAGCGCACTCCTTTCGCAAACGGTCTCTGCAGTGAGCGAAGTGACCTTCGTGCACTCTGTAACGTCAACGCAGCCTTTCCTGTGAAAGCACTATACGTAAAAACCTCCCACATCACGAGATAAGCGCGTGCGCGCACGGGCGACCACGCGCCGTAGGGCGAAGTACACGTTTGTAGACGAGCGCACGCATCGCGATGAACTTGGCGCCGAGCGCACCCCTCGCGCCATCTCGCTGGTAATGCAGAGAACACGCTAAAATTCCCCCCCGAAATCGGCGCTCCGCCAGCGATAAATGGTGTATATAAATAGCTCGTCGTTAGTATGCTGAAGGACGTGCGCTTCCGTGGCCGAGCGGTCCAACGCCGCGCGCTGCGGAGCGAGAGGTCACCTGTTTGATTTCGCGTAAATGTTGTTTTCAATTATTGTTCTTTGCCGCTTTCATATATATATATATATATATATATATATATATATATATATATATATATATATATATATATATATATATATATATATATATAT
Source organism: Rhipicephalus appendiculatus (assembly GCA_030522465.1). NCBI lineage: Eukaryota > Metazoa > Arthropoda > Arachnida > Ixodida > Ixodidae > Rhipicephalus > Rhipicephalus appendiculatus. The sequence continues at coordinate 78,985 of JALIZH010019029.1, read as the reverse complement.
ATATATACCGTAAAATGGTGTTACTTTGTGACAGATTTCGTACGTTTTCATTCTCTCACTCAACAATTATCAACATAACGGCGAATGAATAGTGCCATAACGTTGCTGAAACATTCCCTCACACGACGGTATGTTCTACAATTCCGCATTTTTATTACAAACGGCTGTATTCAGGTTAAAAGCTGTCACAAAGTTGCCCCGTCGTGTGGGGCAACTTTGTGACAACGTTGTTTTTGGCTGGATATGAGTGGGAAAAAAAAGGGCTCGCAAAATGTTAGCCCATCAAAAGTCTATTTGCGTTATGTACAATCGCCGTCAGTGCTTTCTTCTGGGCTGTCGTCAAGAGAAGACCTCTTCCTAGGTCGTCTAGCTCTGATACCGGAGGAAGAGCTGCCCTTCTTTCTGTTTGTCGGTTTTCCTGTCTTGCTCGCTTCTTTTACATCGGCAACTGATACGCTTTTCCCCGTTGGGACGTTGAGCATCTTCCACCTTTCAACAAAACAACATATAATTTAAATTAAAAACAGAGTGGGCTAACTTTGTTACAATTGGCGTGTCACAAAGTTACCCCGCGAAGTATGAACATTTCAGTTTCCTTTCTATAAACTTCAACAGACGTGGCTTGATTAAATTTATATTACAGTTTATTTTAGCCTACATATTAACAATCCCAAGTAAATGCCTGTTTTCTCTGTTTTTCTCGTGCGGACGGGTCGAGCGCACAAAGTTTACGGTGCTTCAGCAATGCACGCTAAAACACCATTGAACATGTCAGAGTCTAGAGTGGCTCCGGAGCGTGGGAACATTGGCCGGCTGTTGCTAAGTGGCACGGCATGTCAGGCGAGCTTGTTGGGTGGCTTATAGTTTTTCGGCGGCGCCTGGTCGTGGCGCGAGATTTGAAGTACAGAAAACCGAGCGCGTGTCACAAAGTAACCCCTGCAGTCACAAAGTAACCTCATTTTACGGTATATGAAAAAAGGAATCAGACACACGTCGAAAAACAGTGATTTCCTTAAGTTAGGCCGGTGCACGGCCGAAACTCAAGGAAATCACTGTTTTTCGACGTGTGTCTGATTCCTTTTATTCATATATATATTAAACATGATGAGTGGTTTTCAGCGCAAAACGACGAAGACAGAGGAAAAGGAGGGACACGAACACCAGCGCTGGGGTCTGTCTTCGTCGTTTTGCGCTGAAAACCACTCATCATGTTTAACGCAATCCAACTTGCCCAAATGTCAGTTCTTCTGCAATATATATATATATATATATATATATATATATATATATATATATATATATATATATATATATATATATATATATATATATATATATATATTGTATTGAGAGAGAAACAGACACAACACCCGTTCGCTGGGCTCGCTGTTCTATTTCTTTGTCATTACACTCGGCCATGACTGCAGAGCGCGCGGAGCTGCCGACAGTCTCTCTGGTGGGCGGCTTTGACTGCATCGCAGTGGTCTGTTCTGGTCAGGCTGCGACTTGGCTGGTGGAACTGCGGTAATGGGGTCTGGTGGGCGACCCTGGCTGACTCGCAGTGGATAGGTCTCGGCCACGCTGCGACGTATGAGCTGGAAAACATGCTTCTGGCGGTCGGCTTTGGCTTTGTCGCAGAGGTAACGGTGAATGTGGCATGTCCGGGGAAGGATGCCAGAACAGCATCCGAGGAGGCACCATGGCTGTCAAGGTCTTTCGGTGCTTCTTTCTGGTCACGCCCGCGTGATTACTAACGCCGGCAAGACCGTCAGGACTTTCATCACGAACCTTATCAGCGGGCTTCGTGATGGGCGACAGGGCAACTTTCGTGTGCTTGTCCTGGAGAACCTTGTCGCTCAACGTGAGTTGATCAGGTGTGCATTTGGTCAACGAGTGCTCTTGAAGTAGCAGAAGTGGCACCGATGGGTCTGCGAGTGCAGGGACGTGTGCCATGGGCTCTCCGGGTACTTTCGCGAATGGCGGGCCGTACACGAGAGGTGCTGGCCCCGGTGCAAAGGTGGTCCATGGTCTCTGGTAACGTCTCGGAATTAGAGATCCTTGACGGGGAACCCTGTTCGGGGCTTGTGTCTGCCACATGGTCTTCTGTGCAGTGGCTGGAGGGTAACTTTTGCTGTCGCTAAGCTCCACTGCGCAGTAGGGAGCCTCGAGGTGGTGCCCCTCCAGAGCCCCATCCTCGGTAGCGGCGAGTTTGCAATGGGCGGTGGCATTAGAATCGTAGTTTATCCGTCCAAAGGCAGCTATCAGCCTGGTACTCCAGTCTGCCCAGGACTGCTACCTCACGCCTTCATACCTGTGCCACGCCGTGGCACCATTGCGAAGGCGGTCTATGGCCACGCACCATTTCTGCTTGTCCGTCCAGGCCTCGCGAGCTCCGAGAGCGTTGATGGTTGCCACCCAGTTGTCGGCGTCGTCCTGAAATCCGTTGAACTCCGGTAGTTCAAAGGCAGCCGGTGATGGTGATACGGTAACTCCGGAGAATGACGACGCCACGCAGCCGAGTTGGTACGAGAGCGCCGCGAGGGTGTATCGGAGCTCTCTGCGGCTCTCGGGTGAGCTCTCGTCATGGTCTTGCGAGGCGGCTGCGGCCAACGCGGCATCGATCGAGTACAATGCTGGCAAGGCCGCAGGAAACAGCAGAGATGTCGACGCGGCCAAGGCGTTGACCGCGACGCGGAGTTGCGCGATGGTATGCAGCAGCTCCGCCGAGGAGGCCTGGACGCCATCCACGGATGGTGCTTGAAGCGCCGAGAGATCGACAGGTGCCGAGGAGGCATGTACACCGTCCCTAGGCGAGAGGAGCCCGTGCGCATGGTTAGGCGCGAAGTATCGCGTCACCGAACAAGTTCCTCGGAACCCCACTGGAGGCCTGGACGCCGTCCGCTGGTGGTGGGATAAATACTTGCCGCGGCGGTCGCCTTGCAGGTTCCATCAGCGAGGAAGGGGCACGGCGTTCCTCAGGAAGACGTTTCACGTCGAAGGAACAGCTGGGGTTCGCCAAAGCCTTTCGGCGACTGCGCCATTGTAGTGAGAGAGAAACAGACACAACACCCGTTCGCTGGGCTCGCTGTTCTATTTCTTTGTCATTACAATATATATATATCGCCCCTCAGCTAGCCCTAGGTCGTCTCCTGTGTTTTTGGTTCGTAAAAAGGATGGCTCCGTGCGCTTTTGCGTCGATTACCGTGCGCTCAATAAGATCACTCGCAAGGACGTGTACCCCATGCCACGCATTGACGATGCCCTTGATTCCCTACAAGGCGCGGAATACTTTTCAAGCCTCGACCTGCGTTCAGGATACTGGCAAATTCCCATGCATGAAGACGACAAAGAGAAAACGACATTCGCAACCCCCGACGGGCTATACAAATTCCACGTGATGCCTTTCGGGCTGTGCAACGCGCCCGCGACTCTTGAGCGCATGATTGATACCGTGCTGCGCGGCCTGAAATGGAAGACCTGCCTCTGCTATCTGGACGACATTGTTATCTTTTCGTCCAACGTTTCCTCAGCACCTGCAACGCTTGGATGAAGTTCTGACGTGCCTTGCCGGCGCTGGTCTCCAACTCAACACTAAAGAATGCCGTTTCGCCAGCAAAGCTGTCAAGGTCTTGGGACACGTCGTGAGCAAAGACAGAATTCGGCCGGATCCGGAGAAGATTCGCCGCGGTCCTTCGCTTTCCGCGCCCCGAAAGACCCAAGGAGTTGCGAAGTTTCCTTGGCCTGGCCTCCTATTTCCGTCGTTTTATACGGATTCGCCTCAATAGCTGCTCCACTACACCAGCTACTTGCTTCCGACGTGCCCCTTTCTGTGGTCTGAAGGGATGTCAAACGGCATTCGACCTGTTAAAGGGCGCCCTCACGTCCGAACCTGTACTCTGCCATTTAATGAGGCCGCACCTTCTATCCTACATACGGATGCTAGCGGCCGCGGTATAGGTGCCGTTCTTCTGCAACGCGACACTTCTTCACAAGAGAGAGAGTGGTTGCATATGCCAGTCGAGTACTAACCGCTACCGAGAAGAACTTTACCATAACTGAGCAGGAGTGCTTGGCTGTGGTTTGGTCAGTGCAGAAGCTCCGTCCCTATCTCCACGGGCGTCATTTCACAGTCGTTACGGACCACCACGCTTTATGCTGGCTCTCCACTCTGAAGAACTTGTCTGGCCGCTTGGGTCGGTGGATCCTACGTCTGCAGGAGTACATTAAAAAGAAGAGAGATATATGTGTTAGTGACACTTCTGTTGCTCTGCGTGGTGGTGAGTTTGATTTCTTCGAATCTTTTTTCGTTTAATCAATTTTTTTTGTCATTTCTTGTCAATCTTATCGAGTGTTTTTTGACGAGCATATGAGGCGATGTGCGCGCGCATAGTTGCTACGGCTATAAAATCGCTGATGTTCTGAGAATAAAGTTAGTTGCGAGTGACGCCCTTTCTGTTCTGTCTCTAATTTTCTTCCTCGTAGGTTTGCGTCTATTTGTATTTCAGTAAGGAGTATGACTTTGACAACATTTATACAAGTCTGGTATACAACAGCAAGACGCCGACGCCCTTTCCCGCTGCCAGCTTCCTTCTACCCAGCTCAGCGTCGGTCAGAGTTCGGCCGTCACTCCTACCGCAGCGCCCTCGCTCGCCTCGATAGACCAGCTGTTCTAGGACGACAAGCACACATTTAGCTCCTACAAGCCGTCTGATCGGCGTATTATGGACCACCTCTCTGGAGCTTCCCATTTCCCTAACGTGCGACTTCGTCGTCAACTCTTGCAATTTAAGCTGGAGAATGGTGTTCTGTACCGCCACATTTACCACCCTGATGGTCAACGCTGGGTTCCTGTGCTACCACGCTCTCTTCGAGTTCACGTGCTTAAAGCCTTCCACGACGATTTGACTGCCGGCCACCTTGGTTTCCAAAAAAACTGACGACCGCATTCGAAGTCGTTTCTACTGGCCTCGCATTTCTACTAGCGTAGCGCGGTACGTCGGATCCTGCGTCCCATGCCAGCGTCGTAAAATCCCGACATCTGCACCTGCCGGGCCTCAGCAGCCAATTCCATGCCCCACAACGCCATTCGAGGTTGTAGGTGTCGACCTTTACGGCCCTCTTCCCGTCACTTCTACTGGCAAACGATGGATAGTGACCGCCATCGACCACCTGACACGCTACGCTGAGACTACCTCTGCGACTACTGCCTTAGCTTCGGAAGTGACCGACTTCGTTCTTCACGCCATAATTCTCCGCCATGGGGCTCCTCGCATATTGCTGAGTGACCGTGAAAGGGTGTTCCTGCCACAACTGTTAAATGAAGTACTGCGCGCTTCTGGAACAACTCACAAGACAGCTTCCAGCTACCACCCTCAGACCAATGGTCTCACCGAGAGATTCCATCGTACTCTTGCTGACATGATAGCCATCTACATCAATCCGGACCACAAAAACTGGGATACCCTTCTTCCATTTCTCACCTTCGTTTACAACACGGCCGTTCAGCGCACAACCGGATATTCGCCGTTGTACCTCGTTTATGGACGTCCCCCCTGCTTCCTTTCTGGACGTATCCTTCTTCAACAACCCTGTAAACTCACCTCCCTCTTCCAGCGAATAATACATTTCAAGACTCGCCCAGTGTCGCCATCATGCTCAAATCAACACAGAAGCGAGACAACAAGACCGGACGATCACTAATGACGCATCCCACCGCGATGTACTCTTCCGACCCGGTGACGAGGTGCTGCTTTTCACACCTATTCGCACACCTGGTCTTTGTCACAAGTTCCAGCCACGCTTCATCGGGCCTTACATAGTTCTCGAGCAGACTTCGCCCGTTAATTATCGTGTGACGCCACTTGTCGTCCCAACAGAGCGCCGTCACCGCAGCATAGAGATCGTGCGCGTTTCTCTCATGAAGCCTTTCACGCAACGTTCCTTGTCACTTTGACTTGCGACGGCCAGGATGACCGCTTCCATGCGGGGTAAATTAGTGTAGGCCTTTGTTATGAGCTTCTTCTCATCTGTACACTATCATAATCATCATCATCCATTTCTCACTCTGTCCTCATCGTCACACCGAGTGTCATCACCATCATCATCGTGTGTGCGTGCGCGCTCTGCCTCAGGCTGCCTGTTCGCTGCCGAGTCCTCGGCAGAATGAATGCCGTCTAAACCAAGACGTGGTAATATATATATACTGTTACGGGGTTTGTAAGAGAGGTTTATTCGCAATGAGCTGGACGGCGAGTGTCATCCAGTACTGCACGTCGTTCTCTTTCTTTCTGATCCGTTGTTGTCGCTGCTGCTCCTTCACTATGGATTAGACCCACTAACATTGCTCCTCTTGCAGACAAAGCCCTCGGGCTAGAAGTTAGTTAGGGCGTCGCTGAGTAAAAGGCTTCAGGCGTGCTATATGTGTGACTTCGGTCTTGGATGACCGTCTTCCAATGGCAGTGAGGCGTGCAATCCTATAATTCAGCTCACTTGGACGCTCTATCACAACGAACGGTCCAACATAGTCAGCGAACAGTTTTTGACACAGTCCACGTTTCCGTACCGGAGTCCATAACCACACTAGGTCACCAGGATTGTAGGTGACCTGACGGTGTTCGACTGTCATACCGGGATTTATAGTGCTCCTGTGAAGCCAGAGTGCGCAATCGGGCGAGGTGCCGAGCCTCCTCCGCCCGACACAGCGTTTCCGTGATACAAGCGTCGTTGTGAATACGGAAAGCAAAGATAGTGTCTAAAGTGTATCGCGGTGGACGAGTGTAAAGAAGAAAAAACGGGCTGTATCCAGTGGTCTCATGCTGCGCGGTATTATATGCGTACGTGACGAACGGCAGCACTTCGTCCCAGTTTTCGTGGTCCGAGCTAACGTACATGGATATCATGTTCACCAGGGTTCTATTCGTACGCTCAGTCAAGCCATTGGTCTGAGGGTGATAGGGCGTCGAATGTCGCAGGTTTGAGGTACACAGACGTAGAAGTTCTTCAGCAATATCAGCTGTGAACTGACGGCCACGATCACTAATGATCACGCGAGGAGGACCATGACGAAGTATTATCTAATGCAGTACAAAGTGTGATACTTCAGGTTGCAGTTGCAGCGGGTAGCGCCGCCGTCTCGCAGAACCGAGTCAGGTAGTCAGCGCATACTATAATCCAACGGTTGCCTTTGGATGAACGTGGGAACGGTCCTATCAGGTCGATGCCTACCTGTTCAAAAGGTGAGCTGGGTGGCACCACGGGCTTTAGGTAACCGACTGGAGAGTAGTAGGTCTCTTGTGGCTTTGGCACTAGACACAGCTGGCTACGTACGTCTCCGTTGTCTTGCGCATTTGAGGCCAGTAAAATCTTTCTTTGGCACGATGAAGTGCCCGCGTGGATCCTAGGTGACCTGAAGTTGGGTCATCGTGCACGACGCGCAAAAGAGAAGAGCGAAGGGCGTCTGGCACCACGAGAAGAAACTGTGCACCTGTCACGGAGAAATTCTTGTACAGCAACCCATCTCGAACACAAAAATGGCACGCTGTTGACTCTTTCGCGGCAAATAAAAGCGGCTCTAAACTCGGATCTTCACGCTGTTCTTTTGCGAAGGCTCCGGCACCTGGGAAATCTCGATGTACGGATGCAATGAAATGGTCAAAACTGTCAGCGTCACATTCCGTTGCACGAAGAGGCATTCCGGAAAGGCAATCGGCATCAGCATGCCGTCGCCCGCTCTTGTAAGAGACAGTGAAGCTGTACTCTTGCAGACGTAAGGCCCATCGTGCAAGGCGTCCCGATGGATCACGAAGATTGACGAGCCAGCATAGAGAGTGATGGTCGGTGACGATAGAGAACTCACGCCCATACAGGTTCGACTGAAACGGTTGCACGGCGAAAATAACAGCGAAACATTCCTGTTCAGTAACCGTGTAGTTATGTTCGGGTTTGCTGAACGACCGACTTGCATATGCGATGACATGTTCCTTGTTGTCTATGCGCTGAACAACAACAGCACTAAGACCTACACCACTCGCATCTATGTAGACCTTTGTTGGCGCTGAGGGATTGAAGTGTTGGAGAATTGGCTGCGACGTGCGAGAATTGGCTGCGACGAAAGCGAGAATTGGCTTTCGACAACTTCAGTTGTCGAAAGGAAGCAGAACACTCCGGCGTCCACTCGAATTGGGTGTTCTTGTGTAGGAGGTTTGTCAAAGGATAAGCGACATCAGCAAAGCGAGGAATGAATCGCCTAAAGTAGGAGCATAGCCCCAAAAAGCTGCAAAGTTCTGTGATACACTTAGGTGGCTCAAATGCTTCAACATCCTCCGTTTTTGCAGGGTCGGGTCTCACGCCGTCTTTGTCCACGAGATGCCCCAACACCAAAGCTTGGCGTTTACCGAAATGACACTTTTTGGAGTTAAGCACTAGACAAGCCTTCCGTATGCAGCTGAGGACAGTGTCGAGACGCGCGTTGTGCTCGTGAAAGGTGCGACCAAAGATGATAACATCGTCGAGATAGCACATGCATATCTCCCATTTTAAACCTTGTAGAATGGTGACCATGAAGCGTTCGAAGGTGGCGGGCGCGTTACACAAGCTGAATGGCATAACGTTAAATTCAAAAAGTCCATAGGGGGTTACGAACGCTGTTTTTTTCTTTGTCTTCGTCATGCATCGGGGTTTGCTAGTAGCCAAATCTCAAGTCAACAGAAGAAAAGTAAGAAGCCGAATGAAGACAGTCTAAAGCATCGTCTATACGCGGCAGTGGGTAGACATCTTTCTTAGTAATGCTGTTCAGCCGCCGGTAATCAACACAAAATCTCCAACTGGCATCTATCTTTTTGACGAAAATGACAGGTGCAGCCCAAGGGCTCGCGGACTCCTGAATTACTCCCTTCTGCAGCATTTCTTCAACTTGTTCCCCAATTGTCTTACGTTCGTCGGGGGGACACGCGGTATGGCTTCTGTCGTATAGGATGCGCTGACCCTGTATTTTACGATGGCGGACTCGAGACGTCGGAATAGGGGGAGTCTTATTGTTTTGCGAGAAGTCGAACACCTGCGCGTGCTTCGATAAAACACTCAGTAACGTGTGGCGCTCGGTCATGCTGAGTGACTTGCTTACCATTCGAAGTTGCTTGGAGTCCGAAGGGCATGATTGGAGAAACTCGTCTGCAGCAGCCTCGAGTACAGCCAGGAAAATCGGTGTTTCTTCCTTGAATAGCGCGAGCTGCATGCCAGACGGTAGGAGTATGGGCTGGTCCGTGTAATTCATCGTCCATAACCCGGAACGTCCTTCCACGACTGCCACTAAGCAATGCGGCACCAACACATTCTTCTTTACACAGGCCGAGTGAAGGGGTTCCGTTGCGGCATCAAATGTTGTAGGAGCATTGCCAGAGCAAATGACCTGGACGCAGATGCTACTATTTGTGGGCACGACGACATCCTCAGCGACACAAAAGAAACTCTCATGGTGGCGTGGCAAGCTTTCCACGAGTCCGGTTATAACTTCGTCGCGTACCGACAGCTCCCCACTTCGACAGTCAACATTTGCACCGCACTCCTGCAAGAAATCTATGCCTAAAATAGCATCCTGCGTAGATCACGGAATAACGGCGAATTCAGTACAGAATACTTTGCCACACAAAGAATCGTCAGCAGCGCAAACACCAACCGGGCACAACGTGTCACCACTAACGCTACGAAACGCCGATGTATTGTTCCAGTGAAACATAACTTTTTGTCCGAGCAGAGCTTTGAAGCTAAGGCTCATCACCGAAATCGTTGCCCCAGTATCCACAATAGCCATAGTAGGCACACCATCCACGCACACATGAACTTTGTTTTAAATGCGAATGCATTTCATAGTCGGGCTATGTCAGGCATCCGGCGTTGGCGTTGGCGTTGTCCGCGGAGGAGGAGGAGGAGGATAGGTTGAGGAGGTGTGCGCGCCGGCAGGTGTTAGATGTGAAGCATCTTATGGCGAAGCTTAATCCGGTGGTGGTGGTGTACGGCGTGACCGCCCTTACTGCGCATGCGCAAACCCTTTAAAAAAAAATAAAGATAAAAAAACTCCTCTCTCCCTCTCTCTCCCCTAGGCATCCCTCCCCGCGGCAACCACACCCTCACTGCGCATGCACCTCCCCTCCTCTCTCCCCTGCTACGCTCCCCCCCCTCTCTCCTCTAGGCATCCCTGCCCGCGCCGTCCACACTCCCACTGCGCATGCGCGTCCCACCTCTCTTCTTCTCTCCTACGCTCCCCCCTCTCTTCTCTAGGCATCTCTGCCCGCAGCGTCCACACTCCCACTGCGCATGCGCACCCCACCTCTCTCTCCTCTCCTACGCTCCCCCCCTCTCCCTCTCTCGCCTGGCGACGCCGACACAGGCAGCGTCTGCAGTGGGAGTGACATACCCATAGGGCCAATAGGGACGATTTTTCCGTTTCCGGCGATGGTAGCGGTGCCTGGGAGCCGCGGCACTTGACTGGATTGCTAAAATCAACATGAGGCGAGCCAATCCAAAAAGAAATATCCAATATGGCCGCGCCCGTTACCGGTCGTACCGGCCGCTTGCTAGCTCGCGTTGCCGCCGGCCGCGCGGTCGCGACGTCGGTTCAAGCCTTTTGCGTTCTACTTGCTGCTACCCCGTCTCCCCCCCGTTATTGTCGATGTACGTACATGATGTGTGCATTTGTTTTTCTGCTTCGTTGTTGCCGCTGTGGTAGCGTGACGAATGGTGGCGAGCGGCGCCGTCGCGGCTGCTTAGCAGCCGCTTTCGGCGCTATATATATTGGCAACCCAAGTGGTGCACGACTCTAGGAAGGCACGCTGTTCCAAGCCATCGGTCAATGTGTAACGCAACTTGTCGTCCTGCTTTTTCAGAGTCAAATTATACTGGCTGTGAAAAAAGTTTACGCTGTCTTTCTGTGACTTGAGATGTAAAGTCAGCATCAATAGGAAGCTCCTGAATGGCCATGATCATGAGGAGTGCCACGGAGACAGATTCACTGAATACTTGTGTGGCATACTTCGCTCTTATGTCAGCAAATGCATCATGTAGATATGTTGCACTTCGAGCTTCTTTGCCAATCTTATTTTTAGATGTTTAGTTGGTGTGTTAAAGGCCTGATTCATGTTACATTTTATGCAATATCATTTTAATGATCACACGTCGAATTACTCTTCAAGGCTATTTCATTGAGTAAAACAGCATGCTTCGTCTTGCAGTAGTCAACCTTTTGTGATTGATTCTACTGCATCCATGACACCTTGAATGATACCAGGTGTCATTGGGGTGTGTGCCATCCAATGCTTGAGTGTTCACACATGTGACAAGTGAAGCATTTTTTTTAGAAAGCGATATGACTTCAGAAAATTAAAGAACCAATTTCGCAGAATTGTTTCATTTGTTCTGACCAATGTTTCTTTTTTTATTTTGTAAATGTACCAAGCCCGATTGGTGCTTTAAGCAGTTCAAAAGGGTTTTTTTTGCGAAATACGCCTCCAGCTTGTTTAAGGCCTCCCGCTTCATTATTCGCCTCGCCACATGCAGTTTCTTTATCCGGTCCGATGCCTTACGGTACTTTTCACTCCGTGCGTGAAATGTTTTCAGCTTCCTTTTGTACGAGGGGTGTCCACAGAGCTGCGTTTCCTCTGCCCACTTTCCTGTGTTCCTTTTGCCTGGTCAGCGCTGCTGTCCTTGAAATAGTGGAGGAACCTTGGACCATGCTCAGCTGAAAAAAAGAAGAATTCAAAGGAATAGGCTTTCATCAGTTTCATAGAATGAAAAAAAATTATCACACAAGTAAGCTAATAGGGCGCAATCACAGGGCTACTAATTCGCCGTCATGCAGTGCCATGCTATTTTCCATTTCCATTTGTAGCAAAATACAGTAGAGCATGATATGAAGGTTATCGCGAGAGCGTCGACCGGCCCAGCATCACAGAACCCTGGCGGCCTGTTTCGGAACACTGAAAACCCAGACTTCACGTTATTCTCTCCCTCGTGTTCTGTTCCATGCAACAGCCATCCTCACGTCAAACTCGTCACCCTTTCTCTGTGTTTTAAGCTTTCCATTCGTTGCGATCAAGCACTAATTTGGTTGGCTCTTATCTTCAGCTTCAGGGAGGATAACTAAAGTGCAGTCTTGGAGCGTCCTGTCCCTGGCGATGCCAAAAAGTACTCTGTGCACGATACCCTTACTGTGTGTTCCCTGAAGCGAAAAAAATAAAATAAGAATGCGTGTTCCTCGTATGGGAGTGCCCGCAGCTCAAGGAACATCAAAAAGAGTGGGGGGAAGCTTGCTTTACACCCCCCCCCCTCTTCTCTAAACAGGATTTTGGGCCGTGGAGCTGTTGGAGTTCTTGGTTGACATTCACGCGATAACCTTCAAATCGCGCTCGAAAGTACATCCCCCCGACTGGGACTGGAATAGTAATTCATTTCTAAATTCCAAGCATTTGTTACGTCTAGGAAATGTCCATGACCAAAGAAATATGACCGTTCGAAAGTATTACAGAAATGAACATGCAAGATTCCTTGAAATGCTGAACAAAGGCAATAACATTTATAAAATAGAGGACTTTGTGTGGTTCACATCTCACAAAAGGTCATCCAGGCTACATAAGCCACAATCACATGAATGCACACCAAGTGCACCACACTCTGCTTGTCTATCCAGCTGAGGTACACGCGCCACACCAATTCAGAGAGCACCACGTCCAGTGCAGACTTTATACGGCCAAATGCACCCATCTTATTTTTTGAAAAATAATTTATTGTGTGCACAGGTCGGCAAAACTTGTGGAGCTCACTCAGAATCACTCATGAAATATATTTTGTGCTTAGGGGTCACTCGGACTCAGACTCGACAAAATTTTTCTGAACCGGACTCACTCGGAATATCACTCACGAAACTTGTCTTCAACCAGACTCACTCGGACTCAAAATCCTCTAAACATTACTCACCGGGACTCACTCAGACTCAGACTCACGGCTCGATCCGAGTCTGAGTGAGTACGAGTGAGTCGACTCATGAGTCTGTTAGCCTAGACTTATCTTTTTCGACCATGGTGCCAATGCTCTATAACATGAATATTTCACGTAATCAGTGCTCTTCTTGGCGGCTTTTCATATAGTACCTTCGAATACGAGTTATGAGTGCTCGTAAACCACTAAGGTCATCTTTCTTGAAAGAGATGCCAACATAAGATATATTTATCAAGAACTTCGAAGAGTTCGCAAGGATGGGGTGGGGGGGGGGGGGGGGGAGGCCAAGGCACTCCCCTACGTAATTCGCGCCTGTGATCAATACATATTGAAATGGTGCATGAAAGACACTGCTTTGGAATACGTGTGAGTAGACGTGAGTATAAACGTGAATCCAGGTGAGGCTGATAGTAATGTTGAAGATGAGGAGATATGACCATAGGTCGGCAAAAAAAGAGTGGAACTCACCCAGACTCACCTAAGAAACATATCTTGTGCTTTCGACTCACCAAAATTTTCCTCAGCCGAACTCACACTCACGAAAATTTTCTTCAGTCGGACTCACTCGGACTCAAACTCAGCAAAATATTACCCACTCGGACTCACGGCTCAATCTGAGTTAGAGTGAGTCGACTCATGAGTGGATTCGCCGAGCTGTGATTGTGTGAACGAAATCATGGTGATAGGTCTCATACTATATGCATGGTTTCGTCCACATCATATGTTCTGACAATATCACACAGGCTTAGTACTGTGCAGATGTCTATATTAGGAAAACACTAGTACTGGTTCATACTTTATGAAGATGCAGGATGTGTACTTTGCAATAATTCTCTCTTTTTGTTTCTTTTGCACTTACCATTGCTTGGTCAAACCCGTAAGTCTGGTGTGGGAACTTCTGTGGGTGTGCTGGGCCAAGGAGCTATTGAAAATGAATAAATATGCTGTAAGAGGCTTGAAAGAAGGTAATTAGCTAAATTCGCTTTGCATTGCACGTGTGAGTACTGAGCAATAGATTTGTGGAGCAACTGCCCGAGAAATACTACTCGATGTTTTCGGCACCACAAACAAAAAATGAGGACGTGAAAAGAACGACGCGTGGGCAGTAAACTTTCACTTTTAACTCGTCTAATCGCAGCAACACGTCGCAATATATAGGCAATTATGATATGCGCAGAAGTTAACAGATCCACTCATCAGCCTTGCGGGACAGCCACTTGGCAAAAAAAAAAGAAAAAAAATCTATAGTAACATTTTAATGAATGCATCACTATGCATCACACTCTTTCGTATGTGATATGCTTCCATCAGCTCTCAGGCAGTGTGATCCTGGCTTTTGCGCAGTATCTGAATCTCCTGAAAACGTGGTTCTCAGGCGCAGTCTTTTCTTCGCGCTGGTAAGCGCGCCCAATCGTCTTTCTTTAACTTTTGTTCGTGTTCTCACGAACAACCAAAGCGACCTTGGCCATGCCTTCAACCGTTGGAAGCACACGGGAGTATCAGAGAGATAGGCGAAACTGTTTCCGGGAGCTTCCCGAGAGCGAGCAAGAGAAGGGCAGATGAGTATCACGTATGGTACAGGGCGTTCCGTCGAGCGGCGCGGCAAGGAGCGCCGAAGGGAAGGAGCGAGGAGGGCAATTTACGGCGACAAATCTCCGAGCAGGCGGCCGGTATGTAAACAGACACACACGAGGAAAGCGGCGGTTCTTGCTTGTGCAAGACGGTGCGCATTCGACTCCGGGGGCAGAGCCCCAAGCTAAGCTATTTGCGCCTCCGCGATAACTTTGCGAGCGATATATTCGTCGGCTTCGAACGCCACCCATGAACTACACGGACGTAAGCATTAAAGCGCTTAAAGTGCAAACAACACCAGCTGCAGTGAGCAAAGTGTCCCACGCCGTTAATGTTGCTAGCGCGCATAAGTCAAAGCAACACGTAACAAACAGGCCCTGAAGGCACACAAACCTCGGGCGGTTAGCTTTCATCGAGATTATTAAAATAATGACAGGCAGCGAGGCACGCACGTATACCAACGTAAGCAACAAAAGCCAGCCGCTGCAGCGAACGCTATCGAAAGACATTCGTTGTTCAGTCAGCAGTTTCAAATCATAACGGTCACCGACAATCAAAACAGAAGGTTGCCTTTTCAGGCAAATATATAATAGTGAAAGCATAAATACCTGTGGTCGGCAGGTATGCTGAAGAAGTGTTCGCCACCTTTTTTTCCTGACGAGTCGCACCACTTCGCGCAGCAATAGACGTGCGCAATCGCTGCTCCTGGCTGCTGCGGTGAAGTTCGCGTTCGCGTTTCTAATACCGCGCGCTTGCACGTTGCTGGCACGCTGCGCATGCGTGCGTGACGGCGGCGGTACCCAACGTAGCCGCGTCACGTGCACAGTCACGCTCACAAAACTTCGCTTCACAACTGCACCTTGGAATAATTGTAGCTGGTTATAGTTTAGTTCAGAAACATGTATTTGTTTACTATTACGTACCACTGGGGGCCACGTTATTTTATTTTTATTAGGCTTAACGGGGCCTCCAAGTGCCGCGGCTACCAGGTTCGCTGTAATCGTTTCGATGGTAGCGACGCCTCATGGCCCGGACGCCAAACTGCCATCTTGCCTCGGGCCTGGCGTCTGCTAGCGAGTTTCTTGGTTGAAAAAACCGACTGCTCGCGCTGCACAACCGTTCACTGGCCACCCCGTATATATGGCAATGAATCTTGACCTCCAAGGTGGTGCCGGTGGGAAATTTCTCCTGTGCGTTGTTGAACAATAAAAATTCGCAGCGTGCGCGTTAACTAAAAGCGGTCTGCGGCGGAGCTCGGCGGAGCTATATATGAAAAAAAATAAAAAAAATAAATAAAAAAAATTAAAAAAAACAAGAAAAAGCAAAAAAAAAAGGCGCTGCGCCGTGCTCCCGACCGGGCTGCAGAAATTAGGCGCCTCTTCCTTCTTCAAACCACAACCACCATATATAAATGGAGTGAAGCGCGCGCGAAATGCATTCGCATTTCCTCACGATTCCCTTCGGGGAGGTGGGGGCTTTTTCAGCATGAAGGCTGTCGGAAGGCATATCGTTTGGCAGCGTACAGTATCCAGCGACCTCACCCCCCATCGGCCACACTGCCTAGTTTTCCGGAGGTGGTGATGGGAGGCGACGCCGTGGTGACGGGGACCGTGGAACACCTCGGGCAGGCGGAGGCGTTCAGCTGCGGTCAGAAGCTGGCGACGGGTTCCAGAAGTTACCTTGACGGAGTCGACGACTAGCAGGTGGACGTGCTGGCCATGACGTGGTGAAGTGCCCAGAACTAGTCTGGTAGGATGTTGGTGGGGGGCTCTTGTCGGAATGGCCGTCGACGGTCGCAAAACCTGGAGATGTGACCTGGGAGACCACAGCTGTAGCACACACGGGGAGGAGGCCGAAATGCGCGATGCTGCTGAAACCCCTCAGTTCCATCAGCAAGGACTGGATATCCGTCCTGACCATCGTGGTCTCTGTATACCCTCGGCGGTGAATACGTGGGGTGGAAGCGTGGCGTTGGGTAAGTGTTGCAGCGCTGCTGCTCGCCCGGCTTGGTAAGGGTCCACGTTTATCCGCGTAAACGGGTGGTTGCCATGACATAGACCAGGGCTCATTGCCTCGGGAGTCATCCCCGCCAAAACGGATGATTTCGTGGCAGCGGAGCAGTTCCTCCCGTACAATCTTCCGTATCATTGACGAAAGGTCGAATGGTGCGCTAGCGTCAACGCTGGCCACTGTCGGTACATTCGACAGGCGTCTGAATTTCGGTGCTATACGACGCATTTTCAGTGCTTCGAACGTGCGGCAGTGCTGCATTACCGCGTTCACAGATGTCAGGTTTTCTGTGGCAATGAGAAACTGACAGACATCTTCGGCTATGGCTATAAGAAGATGCCCCACCTTATCTTTTTTCGGACATGCTTGGGCTGACGAGTCTGCACAGCTCAAGAATCTCTTCGATGTACATGGTACATGTCTCGCCGGGGAGCTGGGCCCTTTGGGACAGAGTCTGTTCGGCTCGCTTCTTCGTGATTGAATCCCCAAAGCATTTTTTCAGTTCCTCTTCAAATATGGCCCATGTCGTGAGCGTGTCTTCGTGGTTGTCGTACCATAGGAGAGCAGTATTCCTGAGCGAGAGTACTACATGTGACAGCTGAGCTGCTGAGTCCCAGCCGTTAAGCTTGCTCACCCTTTTGTACTGCTTTAACCACTCGTCGACGTCCTCAGCGGCAATCCCGGCAAAGCAGGGTGGCTCTTTGTAGAGTTGCGATGGAGCCGCTGACCTCGGTGTTTGAGTTCCCGGCAGCATGTCTCCTGTAGAGGCTGGTGGAAATCCCGCAAGGCGACGACTCCGACGGGGGTGAAAGTGAAGTGATTCCGTTGTTCGGTGCCACGTACCCCGCACCTCCACCACTCTGTTACGGGGTTTGTAAGAGGTTTATTCGCAATGAGCTGGACGGCGAATGTCAGCCAGTATACTGCACGTCGTTCTTATCTTTCTTTCTGCTCCGTTGTTGTTGTTGTCACTGCTGCTCCTTCACTATGGATTAGACTCACTAACTATATATATATATATATATATATATATATATATATATATATATATATATAGGAGGAGGTACTTGAGATACGACGTACGTTTCAGCACAGTTTATTCCGACGTTTCGGCCGTAGGACCGGCCTTCGTCTGGGATCCCCAGACGAAGGCCGGTCCTACGGCCGAAACGTCAGAATAAACTGTGCTGAAACGTACGTCGTATCTCAAGTACCTTCCTACAGTCTCAGGGCCTGCGTGATACTTCCTATAGTCCTTTTATTTATATATATATATATATATATATATATATATATATATATATATATATATATATATATATATATGCACGTACACGGGTAATGACGGCGACGGCAACGGCGACGCTGACGGCAAAAAGCAGCCGAGAGTGTCCATATAATTGCTATCGCAATAAAACTATCCGGTGGCAAACGCACGCTTGCGTTACAGCAAGCGCACCGGCATTCAAGGCGTGAGCAGGGAACGTGCTGCACGCAACTAAACGATTGGCGCCATTCAGCCGATGGTAGCTCGCTTAAACAGCATTGGTTTTCGCTCGCCGCAGATCAATATACGAGTGCGTTCGACTTCCGTCCTACCTTGCCCTATTTTAATGCTATGTGTTGTCGCTGTCATAGCTCCTGAATGTTCCTTCGCATCGCCACCGTGCGCTGTCGCACGGTCGAGCGAGACAGGTCGGATTTTTTTCGCGCTTTAATAAAGTGAGAGAAAAGAATTGGCTTTGTAGTGGGCACTTTTAGGCAGTATTTACTGTGGCATCACATTTATTTATTTAGTGGTGGAGCCCGTCAGGAGGTGCTCAATTGTACTTTGCGGTTGCAGCACACTACCGTTCAGTGCGTAGCTCTTCTGCGGTCCTGGATATCGGCGGGGTTTTGCTTTAATCCCTGAGAAAAACGCATGACGCGTGCATTGGCTTCATGCTAGCCTGTCAGCATCATCTCGTGCTCACCCAGGCGACAGGACCGGTTTCTCTTTACAGCAGAGGATTTTGTGATCTCAAAGCAGCCGTTTTATTTCCTTTTTTTTTTTTGCCTATGTCGTCCGCCGGCGCCACTGCCGGTGCCCGTCGCAGCTGCCGTGCACTATATAAATATATATATATATATATATATATATATATATATATATATATATATATATATATATATATATATATATATATATATATATATATATATATATATATATATATATATATATATATATATATATACGAATGAATTGGGCGAATACACCAACGACCATTACTTCTGCGCATCATGCCAGCGTAGCGTGCACTCAGTGGCGATGAAACTGACGTCGCTACTATAACGTGAGCAGTGACGTTACGTCAGACCATGAGCGACCCTTAGCACGCCACTGTACTCGGTGTGTCTGGTAAGACAACGATATGCGCGCTGCTCAATTTACGCTGTCCCGCAAAGCTTAGGCTCAAGGAAAAATCCAGCATAGCCTGCTACCCGCCGACTGCTTCGCATCAAATTGTTTTCAGCATCACGTGAGATCTGCCAGATTTTCTTTTTTTTTTTCGTGACTTCGCCGGCTCAATAAAGAATGCCTACGTGGGCTTTACACTGAATCTGTCCTTCTCAATATGACTCAACGAGAATTTCAGTGGCCGACTTTGACAGTGCTCGCCTGTCCACCATTAGGGTTATTTGTGTCGAACGCCCTCCTCTTTATCTCTTGGCTTCATGCTGTTGCCTAGTGCACGCAAGGGCCTCAAAGGCCACGCTAACCTTCGCAAGACGGGTGATTGCGAGGTGCCGTAGAATGATGCACATAATTTGATTTATCACTACGTACTCGCGCGACCCGCATAATTTGGCTTACATCTTGTCCCAGATAAGCTGCAAACAACATCCCTGTTCCTTATCTAGAGCTATTCACAGGCGCCGTACGAGTAGTTCGGGCACTAAATGCCAGAGCTAGGACAGCAAGCGTGAAGCTCGACACTTGTACAGGAATACACACCCACACACGGATATATATGTCTATATGCTAATATATACAGGGTGTTTCAAGAAATGTGTCCACTATTTTTTAAAAATCAGCAAAATAGCGGTATTTGCTCGCTGTCTTCACAATTGCTTTTCTGTAGCGGCAGGCATCTTAAGATTGTTGAAGACATTATTTGATACAGTAATTAAGAAAGTTAAATTAATTAACTTTTTAATTAGCGGAGTTAGGTGGTTAAGTCCAATGGGAGAATTAAAGTCCTTCATGCGGAGAACCCATTTCAGCTTTGAGGTTTCGAAAAAGCGGCCTCTATTAATTATTGTGGCGTAATGAAATTCAGGTAAATTCAACGGCGAAACCGTAACCCAAGCCCCGATGAGCGCAACAAGCAGACGACTAGAATGACGTCACTGTTCAAGACAACGGTTACAGAGGTGCAGTTCTTGCCCGTTCGTTAACGTATGTGCGTCATGCGTGCTACTACTGCAAGCGCAGCCCACACACTCACTCCAAGAAGTCGGTTGATGGTTGATATGATGACGTTCATTCATTGTAAACGTCTCAGACGAATGTGGCAGTTGCGCTCTTCCGCGTTTCGGTTTCGGTTTCACCGCTGAATTTGGTAGAACTTCATTACTTCACAATTATTCCTAGAGGCCGCTTTTTCGAAATATTAAAGCCGAAATGGGTTCTCCGCATGAAGGACTTTAATTCTTCCATTGGACTTAACCACCTAACTCCGCTCATTAAAAAGTTAATTAACTTAAATTTCTTACTTACTGTCTCAAATCATGTCTTCAACAATCTTAAGATCCCTGCCACTACAGACAAAGCAACTGTGAAGACAGCGCGCAAATACCGCATTTTGCTGATTTTTTAAAAATAGTGGACACATTTCTTGAAACACCCTGTATATATATATATGTGTGTGTGTGTGTGTGTGTGTGTGTGTGTGTGTGTGTGTGTTGCTTTGTCTTTGCTACTCTTGTACACATGCTTGTCCATGCCTATTGCTATAATAAGAGTGTATACAACCTGTATTGCCTCCATTTCAGATCACTCAGGTTTATGTATATCATTATATTTTGTATAACTAGGGCCAGTTATTGCTACATTCTATGTGTTCTGTCGCCACCACTACCCCTGCCTGATGCTGGGGCGGGGGGGGACTTAGTCAAGCGGCTTGTCCCTTTTTTTGAATGCGAAGCATTTCTTAGCGAACTTCGGCGACTTTGAGCGTATCTATCTATCTATCTATCTATCTATCTATCTATCTATCTATCTATCTATCTATCTATCTATCTATCTATCTATCTATCTATCTATCTAGCCGCCTACGACTTTGTGCTCTCCTGGCCGTATCGTCAATGGGATTTATACCAAATTTGGTATGGCATAACATGACTGTATGGCGAACATAAATGGCTGGTTATATCATGAAAATCATGACTAACTTGTCATGAAAAGTATGATTTACATGCCACGCTCATGGCGCGCTCGCGGCCGTTTCGTTAGCTTGATGTACGCCAAATTTGGGATTGAGTGACGTGACTGTATGACGAACATAAATGACAGGTGGTAATATGCAAATAGTGACTTGCATGTCATGAACAACATGATTTACGTGCCACGCTCGTTTCATTGGCTTGATATACACCAAACTTGGTATTGAGTGACGTGACTGTATGACGAATATAAATGAGAAGAGGTAATATGGAAATCATGACTTGTCATGTGCGACATGACTTGCATGCCACGCTCATGGCGCGTTCGCGGCCGTTTCGTTAGCTTGATATACACCAAATTTGGGAGTGAGTGACGTGACTGTATGACGAACATAAATGACAGGTGGTAATATGCAAATAGTGACTTGCATGTCATGAACAACATGATTTACGTGCCACGCTCGTTTCATTGGCTTGATATACACCAAACTTGGTATTGAGTGACGTGACTGTATGACGAATATAAATGAGAAGAGGTAATATGGAAATCATGACTTGTCATGTGCGACATGACTTGCATGCCACGCTCATGGCGCGTTCGCGGCCGTTTCGTTAGCTTGATATACACCAAATTTGGGATTGAGTGACGTGACTGTATGACGAACATAAATGACAGGTGGTAATATGCAAATAGTGACTTGCATGTCATAAACAACATGATTTACGTGCCACGCTCGTTTCATTGGCTTGATATACACCAAACTTGGTATTGAGTGACGTGACTGTATGACGAATATAAATGAGAAGAGGTAATATGGAAATCATGACTTGTCATGTGCGACATGACTTGCATGCCACGCTCATGGCGCGTTCGCGGCCGTTTCGTTAGCTTGATATACACCAAATTTGGGAGTGAGTGACGTGACTGTATGACGAACATAAATGACGAGTGGTAATATGGAAATCATGACTTGTCATGTGCGACATCACTTGCATGCCACGCTCATGGCGTGCTCTCTGCTGTTTCGTTAGCTTGATATACACCAAATTCGGTATTGAGTGACATGACTGTATGACGAACATAAATGACAAGTGGTAATATGGAAATCATGACTTGTCATGTGCGACATGACTTGCATGCCACGCTCATGGCGCGCTCGCGGCCGTTTCGTTCGCTTGATATACACTAAATTTGGTATTTAGTGACGTGACTGTATGACGAACATAAATGTTAAGTGGTAATATGGAAATCATGACTTGTCATGTGTGACATGACTTGAATTCCACGCTCATGACGCGCTCGCGGCCGTTTCGCTAGCTTGATATACACCAAATTTGGTATTGAGTGACAGGACTGTACAATGAACATAAGAGGCAGGTGGTAACATGAAAATCTTGACATGCATGTCATCTACAATGCCATTTACATGCCAAGCTCATTTTGCGCTTGCGTCCAGTTCGCTAGCTTGACTTACACCAAAATTGGTATATCGCGACGTGACTGTATGACGAACACAAATGAGAGGTTGTAACATGTAAAACATGACATGCAAATTATGTAATACATGATTTGCTCCTTCCTGGCTGCTTCGCATTACATCGATTCCCACAGTGAGTGGGATCTGCCGGTTTTTTCGACTACATTTCCCACCGGAACCATTGAACTTCTTCCTCGCATATATATATGTAAACACACACATATATGTTTATTTATTTATTTATTTATTTATTTATTTATTTATTATTTATTTATTTATTTATAGCGGCGCAGCAGTTAACGCGTCTTTAACACGGGCCTGGAGACGCGGAGAACCGATCAGATTGAAGGCACCCAACAATCTCAACAAGAGTCCCCACAAGCGATGATGAAGAACCCCGCACACAGGAGTGATATCCCGTTCTTTTTTATCTGCCAGTTTTCGGACTGCTAAACGTATACGTGCTAAACGCAATGGAGGAAGAAGAAACCAGCTATGCCAGTGCGTGTGTACAGCCCGGAAGGCTGTACTAGCAGCCGTACGCATCCTGTTTAATGCTCTATTTAAAAAAAAAGAAATAAAAGTCATCGGTGAAACAAGGAGACAAGAGTAATGTTTCATACAGAAATCAAGAACCCGCTGCCATAGGTGACCGAATGCCCGTGAAAGGCGCGTATCGATGATTTCGTCATTGAGCGCAGGAAAGGCACGCCGGGCACCGTTCCAACAATAACCGATATCGGCCGCAGACGTGGCTTCGCGAAAGCGGCAATAATGTTTCCGCGTAAAGCGCTGCCAACTTTCCCGAGGCGCCGTGACGCAGCCAGGTCACGCGCGCGGACCGCGATGGGCGCGTCTTCGTGGCCAAGTGCCACGAGTCCGCGTTGGTCTCGCAGCGTGAAGCTCCCGAGACGTGGCACCGAACAGACCGGACTTGGGGGCGTCTGTGCTCTCGCATTCGGCACACGATGCGCGCGAGTGACCGTGGAGCGCAGCTATCGTAAAATCTGTAGAGCAGCGAGACACAGCCCGGTTCACTCTCGCTTCTCTCGGCCCCTGACCACCGAGAGTCTACGGCTCTTAACTCTTTTTCTTTCTTGAGAAGCACGACGTATAACTCCGTCGCTAAGCGTGGAACATTTTGATTTTAGGGAAAACATGCAAAACAAGCAATCATGATTCAAGGGGTTTCAGATGTCTGGCATTTACGCTCTTTTGGGATCTTTTTAGAAATAAATACGTCATAGATTCGAAAAATTTGTACTGATTACTTTTCATAGCCCCAATGCGGTAGTTTGGGCACGTTGGTAATCCATTTTGAAAAACTGAACAAAAACTAAATGAGCACGGAAAACACGGACGAAAGAAGGCACACACGCACCTGTGTATGTGTATATGTGTGCCTTTTTTCGTCCTGTGCGCTTTTAGCTTTTCATAGCCCCAGTTACGCCACTTATTCCTATACTGGCTCTAACGCTCATGCCTTGTGTCTGGTAGCACGCCCTTCTTGTGCAATGAGCTGCATATGAACTGTCTGTATTTGTCGTTATGTTCCGTACTTCAAGTAGACAGAACAAATGCTGTTTCGTACCAGACCGCACTTCTTCGGCCGTGCAGTTCTTGCTTCCTGCAAGGGAAACATGAGGCGTGACCCACTAATATTACTTCCTGTCATGCGACGAAGACTGGCTGCAGCGTTGTTATGCATGGCGTAGGTGTCCCACTTTTGTGCAATAGGCGAGCGCAACTGCAGACAGACAGAATGAAAGGGGACACGAGGAGACGTCAAGCTGCGGCGTGCTGCTTCGCGAGAATGCGGAGGGAACAGGAATTGTTTTCTGCAGCAGCTTCGGAGTGAATGCGGTGTCTCTTATTGAGAGTGACTGCTGCCCGCTCTCGATCTCTCATTGGAATTCCGGCTGACTTTTGAGGTTGTTTACTGAAGTATCCTCTTCCTAGTCAATTTTCACGAGCTCTGTTCTTGTTTGTGCGTACGGGAAGCGCTGTTCCTCGCATCTTAGTCGTCCCTATAATCTCGCAGAGAAGGTTGAAATCGCATCTACAACATTCGGGCCGAACGTAAGCAGCACTGCAGCTGCGGCGCGCTAAAGCGGGTGTCGCATGATTTTTTTTTTTTTGTATTTCGCGGGCATCTGCAGGAAGCAGAAAAACGCTAACACCTAAGAGAGCTAAAGTTAGAAATTGCATGATCCGGCGTTTTGCAAACCTATCCAAATCTTCCTAATTGCTATTCCCCCCCCATTGTTGCCTTAGAGGTTTGTTAATGAACCTTGCCTAATGATGTCATTAAGCAGAGCACGAAAAATTGTATGATGTAGCCTAGGCAATAGTTAGCAACATGCATATGGTCAAGCCGTCATTAAGTGCGTCGGCATATTTTAAACTCTGGTTCGATTTCACTGGGGGGATCCTGTGTAACAGGGGTCTCATACACGCGACCGCAAGAGGCCCGCGAACCTTTTTCTAGCGGCCCTGCCCGCACATGACTGTCTTCATTGCATATTTCTTTTTTTTTAATCAGTATGTTCATGAGCTACACATACATGACTGGTCTCAAGCATTCTTTTCGCGAGGCAACCCATGTGGCCATCATGTGTCGAAACATAACCGTAGAACAAATCGATGAGGGTGGCGATTTGGGCTTGTTGGTATGGTTGCATGATAATTGATGGTAGCGCAGGCTAAAGACACGGACAAAAGAAGGCACATCCGAGTCATTAAGCAGAGCACGAAAAATGTATGATGTAGCGCTGTGGTGTCTCGAATGTGCCTTCTTTTGTCCGTGTCTTTAGCCTGCGCTACCATCACTTATCGTAGAACAAAACCTCTTTATTTCAGAATCAGCGTCCAGATTTCAGTCATTCTGCAGATCGGTATCGACGTTTCTGGAATCCTGATTAGAGCTGTGCACGGACCTAATTTTCAAGCCCGAGCCCGGCCCAGGGCCCATTGACTGCGTCGCAGGCCCGCCCGAGCCCGACCCCAAAGGGCTTCGAGCCCGTCCGGCCCGGCCCGACGTACAAAAACACAAATCAAATCCGGGCCCGGTCCGGCCCGACACTATGACAGTTTACTGCGGAGACAAGATATCACTTTTTGATCATGTTGCATTTTATTCAACATATGAAAGTTAAACATATGCAAACGACGTTTGTTAATGTGTATACACAGATCACAAGTTCTGTAAAAATAACAAGCTGCGCAGTGATTCGGACTTCAGTGAAGTGCGGTGCATCACATATACTGTCGAACTGAAGTTCCGTTCGCAGCTCGCACTGGTAGCCGGAATCGCAAATATCTTTTTCGCAAGCATAAAAAGCTTAGAATAATTAGACTCCTTGTTCTTCCAGCAGTTTATTATCTATGATGCAAAACAGGAGAATGATTGTATGGATAAATAATCACAAAGGTGATCTGTGTGCTCATCGCTTAGTGCTAGAAAACAATTCCGGCACAACGTCTATATTTTTTTGGTTTGATGCGGGCTTTCCACCTGGCCCGGCCCACCCGATGCCCGAGATGAGTAGCCCGAGCCCGGCCCGGGCCCGAGTTGGGAAGACGCCCGCATACCCGAGCCCGGCCCGCGGGCCGGGAGGGCCGGGCTCGGGCTACCCGGAGCCCGTGCACAGCTCTAATCCTGATTCCTAATATCCTCCTTCAAAAATGACCATATATCAGATATGAGAAAGGCTTCCTTTAAAAAGGGCAACATTAGTTGATATCTTGTTCAAACCCATCAACTCCCCCCCTCTTTCCCCTTCAACCTTCTTCACTGCCCCGGCCCTTGCGGGACTACATTTAGTGACTGCGACCAGCTTACAAGGATGAGTTTGAGACCCCTGCTGTATAATGTAGGACTGTGGGAGGAGGAAGAGAATTCATCGCGAAACTGCATCGTTAGCGAAGCTAACACTTCATGCCACTCAAGAGGCAACGGTGTATGTATGCTGTTTAGGTGGAGACACTTCACGGCTTGCTTGAAAGATGTGATCAACCTGACAAGCAACAACGAGTTCAAAGGCGTGCCCGTATTGACCGAGTGATCCAATGCAGCGGATATAGTACATCGGCGGTACAACGAGACTTCAGTAGAAAATATGTCTCCTTGCTATAGCAACCGGCGATTTACGGAAAACCTACAATGCAGACAGGCTGAACATTTCGGTTAGATTGTGATCAGCGGTTTGTTCAGAAACAGCGTACAATATTAAAAGGCGGATCAAACGAAGAGAGAAAAGCCACAACTAGCTCTGACCATCGAGTGAAAGTTTATTAGAAATAATAACCTTTATACGTGGAAGTGGCTTGCAATTGCTCGCGCGCATTTGTGATCACGTACGCAGAACACTTTTGGCAGTTACATGTCCGTACGGTTACATATTACGACTTATCGATAAACAGGAAGCCTTTACGCTCATCCTGCGTTTTTGCTCTTCGTTTTGTGCCCGTTGAAAATTTCGCGCTGTTCTTGACAACAAACCCACAACGACTGAGCCGCGTGGAGCAAATAGGTCAGTGGCGGGGAGAGGAAGGTTTCTGAGCGCCCGACAACTGCCATTGAATTCTGAGTTTCCAAGAAGCGCCGGTTGCTGTAGATAAAGCCTCTTTTGTCTCCATTTTGCTCCCTATAAACCGGACTGACGGGCGCGCGTCGTTCCTGCGTTATCTGGTCGATCGCCCCTCTCGAGTGTTCGCACTTCACGCGTACGACGCATATTACGCTGATGCACTGGGCAGTGCTGGGAATTTATCGCACTGCTCCTTGATGACGGCGCAAAGCATTGTGAAAAACGAGGAACACGACGGGGCGCAGAGATATCAATTAAAATGCGTTCGCACTGAGAAGACTGCTCATGGCGTAATGATAATAGTGAGGCAGCAACATTCAATTGAAGCTTTAACCAACTTACCGTCACCTACTTATTTTTCATCATGGTCTTCTATATAGATCACCTCTTCACTTGTTCTTCCATTTTGCCTCTGTATGGTTGAACATTGCTCCGCGTCGCTGTTTGCTGAATTTTATTTAACTTCAATTAACATTTCTGTATCATCAAAGTAGTTCAAATGTAGACTTGTAATTCAATTCAATTCTTTCTTTTTCTCTTTCTTTCTTTCTTTCTAAATGATACATTTGCTTGTCTCGTTGAACTTTGTACCTAGTCACTGTTAAACTTCGTGAATATTTCGATTTGATGTCTGCTTTCAGACGACTGGAATACCGTCAGGGTGTTTCAGGTGTCTGTCGCTTCGTGAAACTACCAAAGGTAGCTTTTGCAGTGCACTCCTGAGGTAATGTAAGGACGAAATGAAATTGACCTGTATATTCAAATATTGCCGAGAGAAGTGGAGATGCCTATTATCAGGACGAAATAAAGTTGACCTCATAATTGAAGTATTGCCAAAAGAAGTAGAGATAAGCCTATATTCTTGGTGGACAAACCATCCGTCTGACTTGGATGCCATTCCTGACCGACTTAATAACGCGAGTCCTCCTTGTGCCCTGGCAATATGCATACTTTTCTGCGGAACTGAACCTACGCTGACATGTTCTCAATGTGACGTAAGAAGATCATGAGTAACACGATCAAAAGTTTTTTTCCCCAAAATCCACTTGCAACATCGCAGCGTCACCGCACGTTGCATGATAAATTGACAACAATCTAAGACACTTCTTCATTGTCACAGCCAGAATATTTTTTCGACACCCTTATATATATATATATATATATATATATATATATATATATATATATATATATATATATATATATATATATATATATATATATATATATATATATATATATATATATTGTGAGCACAATATTCTCTGTGGTTGTCCTTCATCCTCTTCATCTGTATATAATCATCATCACTGGGATCATCTTCGTTCGAAGAATATTAGTCGGCGGCTCTGCTCAATAAACGGCGTCGAGCCCACAATATCGCTGCCGTCTTGCAGAGTGGTGGAGGCTGCTGTCGATCCTAAAGTCCTCTCTGACGTCCAGTTCCCCTGGAGCTTCGTTCGGGTCGCCGTTTGCTACGCCTGTCTGCTGCCATGGCCCAAGAAACGCTGCCTGGACCGTCCGGTAACCCCGCCCAACCACCCACCCCCCGCATGGCCCTGGACCTGTCACCGCCCGGCAGCGGGACCCACCCATCTTCTCCGGTCTCCCACGCGACGACGTCGAGGTATGGCTCAAGGAGTATGACATGGCGAGTGTGTACAACCAATGGGACGCACCTCAAAAACTTCGTCACGTCGCATTCTATCTCTCAGACGTCGCAAAAACGTGGTATTTTAACCACGAGGGCAGCTTCGCTGAGTGGTCCGTCTTTGCTCAACAAATCCGCAGGATCTTCGGGACACCAAACGTCCACTCTGAAGTCTCGAAGAAGAAGCTCGACGGACGCGTACAACACCCAGGGGAGACGTACACCTCGTACATTGAAGACGTCCTTTCCCTTTGCCGCCGCGTGAACTCGGCTATGACCGAAGCTGACCGCGTTCGCCACATCCTCAAAGGGGTAGGCCAAGTCGCGTTCAATGCTCTGGCCGTCAAAAACCCCAGCACCGTCGAGGATATCATCACGACCTGCCAACATCTCGACGAACTACAGGCCATCCGACTGCACCCAGACGCCTGTGACGTCCGGCCTTCCTCAGATGCGGATTTGCGGACCTTGATTCGCACTCTCATTCGCGAAGAGCTCCAAGCGCAAGGACTGTCATGTCCGCCTGCCCCTCAGCCTCGCTCCTCGTCTACTAGTCTACGTGACATCATCAAAGAGGAGCTGTCTTCCATGGCTTGTGCTCTCACATCTGACACTCCGCCGCCACCAACTCCGCCCGCGACGTATGCGCAAATCGCTGCCATGCAACCTTCCTTGGTCCAGTCTGTGCATCCTGTTCCTGCTCAGACCAACATAGCGGCATTTGCACCACGTTCGCCTGTTCCACCATCTCCGGCATTCTACGCCCCCCTGGCGCTCGTCTCGCCCAATATGTTATTATTGCGGCATTCGAGGCCATATCTCACGATATTGTCGTAAACGCCTGCAGGACGAACGCCGCGGCTATGACGCTTACGAAAGAGAGTGGACGTCCTCTCCTAGCCAGTACCAGCGCCGCCCTTCAACACGTTCCTTCTCGCCGTCTTCTCCATCCGACGCATCTCGAACCTCCCGCCCAGGACGCCCCCTGCTCCCCTTCTCCTCTGCGCCGCTCAACATCGCCTCTACGACCGGTCGCCCCTGTCCCTGACTACCGCTCGGAAAACTAGCTGGTGCAGTTTTTGGAGGGAAAGCTGCATCGCTCGGACAAACATCAACGCCTCCAGAGGGCCCGGCCAATTTGTTATTAGTGTATGCTGAAGGGGTGCCTATTCAAGCGTTGGTGGACACAGGGGGCCGCTATTTCTGTTATTCATGCAAATCTGTGTTATCGTCTACGTAAGGTTACTACACCTTATAATGGCACTCCCTTACGTAGTGCAAATGACTTCACGATACAGCCATCCAGCACAGTGCACCTGTTCGAGTTACCATTGATGGGATCCGGCACCATATTCAGTTCGCCGTGTTGACTTCCTGCGCTTATATGCTCATTTTGGGATGGGACTTTCTTTCTGATGCTGCCGCTTCCATATCTTGTCGACAACGCCTCGTACATATCCAAGAGACTGATGCTACCGACGCGGAATATTCGTCACGCCACCGCCTTCGAACCATCAAAGATTCCGTAATCCCACCTGGCCATGACCAAGTTCTTACGGTTGCTTCAGACTTCGTTGACCACGGTGATGTTCTAGTTGCTCCATCAGCCCGTTGTATATCGAAAGGCATTGCACTAGCAACGAGTCTTGTTCGTTTCACCAACGGTACCGCCTTCCTCGCTGTACGCAATGTCACGAATGAGCCGATTCTGCTCCCTAAAGGCGCTGTTGTTGTTTGCGGCGTGGACACGCAACCTGTCTCTGTGGTGGCTGCGAATACTGGTGCGACGCAACCACGCTCACCTGCGGGATGCTGCTACTGCTACGGCTCTCGCCAATGCTATCAGCAAGGACCTGACTCCGCCCCAAGCAGCAGAACTGCTCACGTTGTTGTCGAGGCATCAATCTTCCTTCGACGTCTATTCCCCTATTCTAGGACAGACTTCGGCGGCAGCTCATCGTATTCACACCGATGGAACTTCTATTGTCCGCCGCCGACCATACCGGGTATCTTCCACCGAACGTGATATCATTGACAAGCACGTCGCTGACATGCTCAAGCAAAACATCATCCGCCCCTCCGCAAGCCCTTGGTCGTCACCTGTCGTTCTTGTGCGCAAGAAAGACGGCTCGGTGCGATTCTGCGTCGACTACCGTGCGTTGAACAAGATAACCAGAAAAGTACAGTGTCCATCAATTCGCTCAAAAGTTGCTGGCGCGTTGCAGAGGCCGAAAGGCATGACGTTAAATTCGTAAAGTCCGTCGGGTGTGGCAAAGGCAGTTTTTTCCTTGTCATCCTCGTGCATGGGAATTTGCCAGTAACCCGAGCGCAGGTCAAGGCTGGAAAAATATTCCGCTCCTTGCAATGTATATATATATATATATATATATATATATATATATATATATATATATATATATATATATATATATATATATTAAAATGGGGGGTGTTGTACGTCGAGAAAGGTTCAGACGTAGCTTCGTGAAAAGATCTCTATCAGACAGGTCTAGCTACCGGCGAGCGCGTGCGCGAGCGACAACCACAGCCACCGATCGTCGTCGTCTTCCGTAACAGCGGAGCGTCTCTCATTCACATTCAGTACAATATATATATATATATATATATATATATATATATATATATATATATATATATATATATATATATATATATATATATATATATATACTAAAACTACGGCGCAGCAGCCATGTCACGTGGTGGCTTTTGTATTCTGCCGGTATCCATAATAAGCAGAACAACACTACTACCGAATATATATCAACTTCGAAACGGTCTGATGGGACGTTTTGCAAACCGTTCTACAACATTCAGGAATTTTCGCTCAGATTCGTCGATTCAGAAGTTACTTAAGAAAAGGAGCCATCCTGGCGACCTATGGAACGAGTACGACGGGTGGGTCGTAGTGCGGCTTCAATCGATCCACATGAACAGTCTCGCGGCCGCGACGGCGTCAGTCCGTCGATGGTTGAACTGGCTCGACAATGTAGTTGACCGGGGAGGCTTGACGTAGGACTCGGTAGGGGCCTTCGTATTTCGGCAGTAGCTTTGTGGAAAGGCCAGGAGCAGATGAGGGAACGCGAAGCCATACCAACGTTCCAGGCGAATACGAGTGGTGAGGCAGGTTTTCATCGTGACGGTCCTTCTGGCGCGCTTGATCTTGCGCGGTGAAGGAACGTGCGAGTTGCCTGCATTCCTCGGCATAAGTCGCGACTTCAGATAGAGTTATGGATTCTGAAGCGTCCGGGTGATACAAAAGGTTGGTGTCCATCAATGAGGAAGGTTCGCGGCCGTAGAGCAGGAAGAACGGAGAGAATCCTGTCGTAGACTGAATGGCGCTATTGTAAGCGTAAGTAACAAAGGGTAGTATGCGGTCCCAGTTGGTGTGGTCAGCGGACACGTACATGGACAGCATATCACCCAGAGTGCGGTTAAAGCGCTCTGTCATCCCGTTGGTTTGCGGATGGTACGCGCTGGTTGTCCGATGCACAACATTGCATTCACGAAGAAGGGCTTGTACGGCTTCGGAGAGGAACGTACGTCCGCGGTCGCTGAGTAGCTCACGAGGCGCGCCGTGGCGAAGAACAAGTTTGTGAAGGATAAATAAGCCAACTTCACGTGATGTGGCCTCTGGCAGCGCGGCAGTTTCAGCATAGCGTGTCAGGTGATCAATGGCGACAATCACCCAGCGGTTTCCGTCAGGTGTGTAGGGAAGGGGACCGTACAAGTCTATTCCGATGCGGTCGAAAGGCCGGGAGGGGCAAGGCAACGGCTGTAGTGGTGCATCGACCATGTGCGGTGGGCTCTTCCGGCGTTGACATTTGGGACACGAGCGTACGTACTGTCGGACAAAGCGGTACATTCCACGCCAGTAATACCGCAGCCGGAGGCGTGCATACGTTTTTATTACACCGGCGTGGCCGCATTGGGGATCCGCGTGAAAGGAGGCGCAGATATCGGCACGTAGGTGGCGAGGAATCACCAGCAACCATTTGCGGCCGTCACAAAGGTAGTTGCGACGGTACAGGAGTCCATCGCGGATGGTGAAATGTCGAGCTGTGCGTCGCAGTGAACGAAGGGGTGTGGTACGTGGGGACGGCTGAGACAGGAACTCCATTATAGAGAGTATCCAAGCGTCTTGGCGCTGCTCAGAAGGCATGTCAGTGTACGCAAGCGCCGCAGCATCGTAGCTGGAAACAGACGCAGTTCCATAATCATGGGGAAGTGGAGAGCGGGAAAGAGCGTCGGCATCTGAATGTCTGCGGCCTGATCTGTAGACCACACGGATATCATAGTCTTGGAGACGCAATGCCCAACGAGCGAGACGACCAGATGGGTCTTTTAGTGATGATAACCAGCAAAGGGCGTGGTGATCAGTCACGACATCAAATGGGCGGCCATATACGTAAGGTCGAAACTTTGCCATTGCCCAAGCGATGGCCAGACATTCTTTTTCTGTGACTGAATAATTCTCTTCGGCTCTGGTAAGAGTGCGACTGGCATAAGAAACGACGTACTCGTCGAAGCCAGACTTGCGTTGAGCAAGAACAGCGCCAAGGCCGACTCCACTAGCGTCCGTGTGGATTTCGGTAGGGGCATCTGGGTCGAAGTGACGGAGAATCGGTGGGGATGTCAGCAGATGACGCAGTTTCGCGAATGCGTCGTCGCAAGCGGAAGACCACGCCGAAATGCCTTGGCTGTCAGCAAGTAGGCGTGTTAGAGGGGCCATTATGGATGCGAAATTACGGACGAATCGACGAAAATATTAACATAGGCCTATAAAGCTCCGGAGTTCTTTTAGTGTCGATGGTTTGGGAAACTCAGCGACGGCGCGGAGTTTCGCAGGGTCGGGTAGGACACCGTCCCTTGCTGACAACATGCCCTAAGATGGTGAGCTTCCGGGCAGCAAAATGACACTTCTTCAAGTTCAGTTGCAACCCAGCATGTGTGAGGCATTCCAGGACACTTTCGAGGCGCAGAAGATGGGTGTCGAAATCTTTTGAAAAAAACGACGACGTCGTCCAGATAGCAAAGACACGTCTGCCACTTGAGGCCTCGAAGTATGTTGTCCATCAGACGCTCGAAGGTGGCAGGGGCGTTGCAAAGGCCGAACGGCATCACATTGAACTCGTACAAGCCGTCCGGCGTTACAAACGCAGTCTTGGGGCGGTCAGCTTCATCCATGGGTACCTGCCAGTACCCCGATCGAAGATCCAGCGAGGAAAAGAACTCTGCCCCTTGCAAACAGTCGAGAGCGTCGTCGATTCTGGGGAGCGGATAAACATCTTTGCGCGTGATCTTGTTAAGGCGCCTGTAGTCAACACAGAATCGGATGCTACCGTCCTTTTTGACGAGTACCACCGGAGAGGCCCACGGACTGTTGGACGGCTGTATGACGCCACGATTGAGCATATCGGTCACCTGGTCGTCAATAACTCGGCGTTCAGCGTGAGAGACCCGGTATGGACGCTGACGCAATGGTGCATGGGTGCCAGTGTCAATACGATGAACGATTGCAGATGTTCGGCCCAAATTGGTTTGCCTGTAGTCAAAAGACGTCCGGAAGTGGTCGAGAAGGGTCAAGAGTTGGGTCCGTTGAGCAGCAGGAAGGTCCGAATCAATTGATGGAAGGAAGGCGTCTTGGGAAGATGTGGTGGACGTGGGAACGGGAGTAACGCTGGCGATCTGAAGGCTTGTGGCGCGATCGGGCAGTTGACTGGCGCAAACACAATCGATGTCCTCAAGTCGGCCTAGACATTCGCCGCGGAATAATGTGGCGGGTACTGGAAGCAGATTCGTGGCATAAATGGCCGCGCAAGAGTTTTCGATCGTGAGAAGAGCAAAAGGTAGAAGGAAGTTCTTTCGAGAAGCAAGGTCTTCTGACGGCGTAAACAAGGCGTTTGAAAAAGGGGCATGGTCGCAGGAGATCGGTACAAGAACAGAAGACATAGGTGGGATGTCAGTGTCCGTGGCGACGACGACACGAGAAAAAGTGCCACATATCCATGCTACACTTAATTAAACCTACTTATTTAACATTTAAGAAGAAAACAAAAGATAAAGTGACTTTTTACTCCATGCAATAGTCAGCAACATGCCCTTGGTCGCATCGTCAAGAAGCGCGCCGGAGTATTTTTAAACGCTGGTTAGAGACAGCTGGGGCAACCTGTATATGCGACGCTTCGAAGCTAGAATGGTTTCTGAAGGAGTCGAAAGCCTTCCTTAAAGCAACTGTAGTGACACCCTCGAAATCCATAGTTGACTCTCTCCGCACGAGTTGCTGCCATACATAGCCACCTCTACCCGCATTATACCATAACTGTGGTATTAAAAAAGCGCCGTAATAAAGTCCATTGTGGTGTTTTACGGGACAAAAAAAACTATATGATTATGAGGGACGCCTTAGTGGCCCACGAGGGATTACTTGATTTTCAGGGGTTATTGAACGCCCCCCCAAAAGCTAGATGCAGGACTTTTTTTGTAGGTTGGTTGGTTGATGCCGTTTAATGCCCCAATGGTACTCGGGCTATGAGAGACACCATAGTAGACGCCTCTGGATAATTTTAACCCTCTGGGGAGGATCTTTAACGCGCCTTGAAATCGCTCAGTACACGGCATAGGCGTGCGCAGGTTCTACATGAGGGGGGGGGGGGGGGTGAACGAGTCCCAAGGAAGACGAGCTCTGTAATAGACGCAAAAATGAAAATGAGAATAAAGCGATGGCGTACTTCTGACCATGGCCTGCAATTTGTCCCCGGCTTTCCGGGGGTAAAGGTCGAAAGCAAGCACTTCTTTGAATGCAACATCTGGGAGGATCCTTGTTTGCCGTGATCCTCAAAAAGCATGCGTAACCGCAACCCTGCGCATTGAAAACCACCTTCAAAGGTCCGGCTCGGTAAAGGCGTGGGACAGAGCTAGCGCCACCCTTTAGGTGACTGGGGAAGCGGATCACTCCTTCGCACCTCGTGCGCACGCCTATGGTACGCGGTCCTCGGTAATTTCGCATCCATTCAAATGCGCATGCCACGGCCAGTAATGAAACCTGCGTCTTTCTGCTTAACAGCGCAACACCGTAGACGCTAAGCTACGAATGCAGGTGTTAATAAACGCTTCATTCATTCATTCATTCATTCAAGTACAAACGGCCGGGAACATTCAAAAGTCTTCTGCAAACGAATGTTTACCATTACCCAAATAGTTACTCACCGATACTAAATTGGCATAACCGTATACAAACCTTACAACGGCTTTGCTTGCCGAAATTTATTCCTCTGAGGCCTTGCAGTTCTTCCGAAGTTCCCGTCCAGACCAACTTATGTATACAAAAGACAGAGATCGTACAAAAACTCGTTTATTCCACACGCCACAATGTTGTTTACACACAAAATTTATCACAGTGTTTCTTTTGCATATCTTTGTGTGTATCTGTCATTTGCAAAGCTGTAGTCAGCAATCATATAGCCCATGAAAAGCAGCGTGGTGGGAAGTCGGAAAAGCAGTATTTACTGCCTACAATTTACCAGTATTGGCTGAACTTTCAAAAGAAAGAACTATCTAGTCTAGCATACATAAACATGAAACTAAAAAAAAAACATTTCGCTTAATAATTAGCGCAGGTTTGGCGCATGTTGGAAGGCATACGGCTGTGTATTCGCCGTAACTGAACGCAGAATGCACGTATTCACCACGCTGCTGAGTAAGGCACAATGTATCCGGCAGTTTCAGAAGAGTCGCACGGCAGATGCAGGAAGGAGCACGCATCTCACAATGCCCGCCATGCCTATTTACATGTAGTCAGAATACTTGAGCTCTGATGCGGTGTACACTGCGCCCAGACAAATTCCTGCTACAACTAAGTTGAACAAAACGCCAAAAACTCGGAATGTGTTCTACATGATATTTTAAACAGTCTTAGTAGCTTTCAAGGAGGATACAGGTCTTCCGTATACTCAACACCGCAGCGTTTTACGATCTGTGACACAAACAACTCGTACCAGAAACACCCTGCTAGCGGTTCTTCTACAATGGTGTGATGACTAGTAGATGGGTATTTAATAATAAAACAGTTGATGTTTAATCAGCATTGAAAAAATCTAAAGTGCAGTTTCACATTAACGAGTGCTCAATTTAATATTCGCGCATCGATAAGAAAACCCCCCACACAAGACTAGCGTTCATATGCACGCACTCCATGGGCTTAAACAACCTCATGGCAGGGGTTCCTAGCTTATTCGTGCATTGCGTGTTGGCCAATGACGCAAAGTGCCACGAACGATTGCTTAAGCATGATTATGTGTTGCATTTCTGTTACTCGTATACGATATTTTGCTGCAATTATTGGCCTCTGTAGCCACACGTACAAGCTGAGGCACCCCAGCAGAGTAATAATTTTGTATATGCGGATCTTAAAGATGCTTTGTTTTAAATTATAATGCCTCACTGTGAGGCAAGGTGCCTGACCGGGCTAGCTGGTATTCCGATATTGCATAAACGGCGCCAAAGGGAGACAAAAAGCAAAGGAGTGGGGAGAATGGCGCTGTCAGCACCAGTCCTCGTCAGTCCCTTGATGTTGTGTCCTTTCCGCGCTGTTTATATGCAATCGATGCGAGGGCCGCCATACGCATTGACCATAGCTGCGAGAACGTAGAGCTTAGTAACCAAGACAAAGGCAAATTTAAACAGCCCCTACAACAATGATTTGCTATTGTGTGCTCTACCTAAGTCTTCGTACTGACATCAAAGGAAGTACAAAAGCATATCCGATAGAAATAACTTCTTGCTGGCAAGCCTAACAGGAGAATTTGTCTTGATAGGTACTGAACAAATGATATTTTTCCAAATGTATGACACGTTTGGCTAATGAGAGAATGTACTCTCAATTACTAGTATCAATACTTAACAAAACGTCTACTTCTTTGCGAAACTGAAGTTATTACGGTGAACAAAATACTGACCCGAGCACCCCTGTATCATGCTCCGATCTTTTTAACTACATTTTCCTTTAAAGTAGTCTTGGTTAGTTGGGAAAAGTAATAATTTTCAGAGCAGGGATATGATTGAGTTAAGAATAATCAAATAAAAATGAACTCTATGACATCCCTCAAAATTTTATGTTGTATAAGTAGAGGTAATTCATGCTGCATGCGGTCAGCATGTAAGCGCCACGGTGCAGAAGAG
The DNA here is from genome assembly GCA_030522465.1 of Rhipicephalus appendiculatus. Classification (NCBI taxonomy): domain Eukaryota; kingdom Metazoa; phylum Arthropoda; class Arachnida; order Ixodida; family Ixodidae; genus Rhipicephalus; species Rhipicephalus appendiculatus. The sequence goes on along the minus strand of JALIZH010019029.1, from coordinate 41,069 downwards.
AACGTGCACCTACAATAAAATTTTAATCGTAGATGTAGCTATAACACCACCGCCCTTAAGGCGCGTGTAAGAAAAGAGGCAGATTAGAGAGGTGCACGCAGCTTGAGCGAGAGATATGTATTCAAGGGCACCAGAACACACGTGAGCAGCGCACGTCAGTTCGAAGCAAAATAACAACCTTCATCACCCTCTCAATACAGCAAACAGCTTACGCGGCGCAATACCACACAGTCCAGCTCTATTAGTCACGATGATTTTCTCACTCTAAATCTTCATTCGCACAAGGTACTCTGAACAGCACCGACAAATATTGGAATATGCACCTTGAGAATACTTTCTGCTAGCCGGCACAATCTTCATGAAGGGAAAGGAGAAATTAGAGGCAAACAAAAACACATCGTAAATGGGTTCACGTTGATAACAAGTCCCATACCGCTAAAACAAAGAAAAAAAATCTCGAGCATGCATTTTAAGTATTTCCACGATCTGCACCACACACTACGCTGTCAAAGAAGCCGTGACAATCTGCGTAACTTCTGTTGGTGGGATTGTAGGAACACGAAAAGTTTTCGTGAGCACTGCGAGTGCACGACTAGATCACGTGAGTCAATACTGCACACCTTTTTCACGTTCGGATAACGTGCAATTTTTAGGGTCATTTTGTCCATTCTGTAAATGCTGTCCAGATTCAGAATTCACATCATCGTTTCTTTTTTTAACATAAAAGTCATGCGGCATTGCTTGTGGAAGCTACAGTGGGAAAATGCACATTCCGGCGCCTTACTTCGCCAACATTAATTGAGGCCGACAACACAGTACGTTCCCGTAGTGCATTATGCGTACTTTCTGCGCGTGCAGAACGTAACTGTTTCGGGTGTCGTTTTTTGACAATTTCTAACGTTGCGGGTGTCGTTCTTAATCAATTTTAGCGTTACATGGCACCCGAGACGACTGGGTTGGTAGGTTGGTTGGTTGGTTGCAGAAATTTTTTAAAGAGACAACTGCGGTCTCCGTCTAACATGTAGCATGTGTGCATATGTGGCACATTACAGGCTGCCAGAGTTTTCTCTTGCTTTTGACACTCGCGGTAATAGCTGGCGAACGAGCTTTCGGGACGTAGTACACGTCTCACTGCCATCGCGGTTCTGACTTTCACCGCGACTCTGCTAGTTAAGCGATGTGTTATAAAAATTCTCTAGTAATGAATTATGATTCCAGTTACTCGGTCGTGTAATACCACCTACAAGGTGCGCAGCGTAACTCGCCGTCGACTGCCCCCCTTTTCGTTCCCTCTTTCAGCCTTCTGGCGGCCCATATTTCAACGGCGTGACCGCCCAAGGCTGTAAAACATGCCGGTGAACACGGCAAAAACAAGCGTCGCCGTGATCTAGACGGCAGTCCTTAGACGGGTCACCGCAGCAAGAGGGCTGTGAGCACAGAGGCTATTACGGCGGCCATCTGAGCTGCTGGGATCGAGGCGCCGCCCGCTGTGTCGTCGGGCGTGGCACACTTGTCTCCCGCAAAGTCGCCGACGCAGGCAGCGTAGGCCATCACGTGCGGAATGTACGACTGGTCGTGGACGCCAGTGTAGAGGTGCGCCCAGGGCCCCGTGGCGTACACGGCTACGTCCTCACCGCCGTGGGTCTCCTCCTTGAGCGGGAAGGCCGACCGTTGCACGTGGTCGGGTTTCGCTGCACCGTAAAAAGAACATCAGTAAAGCCTTATTTCTGAATTACTTTTGAGAACCATTCCACTAATTTTTCTGATTAATCAAGCCCCTCCACTCGCGAATTATGATTAAGCTTATGAAAACCACCTGAATGTATTTCAATTATCGCTAAACCATAGCACGATATGGCAGAAAAAAATTCGCACAAGTGACAAACTTTTCACAACAGGTTGGTCTTCGCCATTGCAAAAATTCGTATATCGCAGATAGATTGCTCAGATGGGTGGTGCACCACGTATTGGTTTCCCGGAAACCTTATGTAGCAGTGACATGATAAAATGCCATATTTCTCATCACACGTCCTGATCATCTAATTACACCTGTTTTGGATTACCTTGTGTACCGTATTTGCTAACGCTGTTGTATTTGGGGGTCAGACGGTTATACCCTCACCTTTACTGCTTTGATTGCAGATATTAGGATACAAGGATAAGATGCGATAATGATGCTGTGTGCTCTGTTTACGTCCGGTACTTCTTACACATAAACTGAAGCGATTCTACTTAAAAGGGCCTCAAGATTATTTTAACGCGGAAGCGTTAAAGAGCTTGTTTCGCACAAATTCCGGCGTCGGCGTCGGTGTCGGCGTCGTTGGTTGCGAGCGAAAAATCATCATCTTGTCCGTGACCGAAAAATCGAGAAAGATGCAAATAAAATAAATAATAAAAATTTCCGGGTCCGAATGAGGATCGAACCCAGGCCGTCTGCGTGGCAAGCAGGTGTTCTACCACACAGCCACGCTTTTTTTTCCCCCTTTAATGCAGTGGTGCAAAAGGTACAGCAAGATCACATACAGAAACATATTAGTGCCACACTGATGCAAAGCAGCCTGGTCTAGAACTTTTCATCTCGTTAAGCACGTCAAGTAAAGTGACCCAGTCTGGTGGATCAGGCTGGGCTCTGAAGCGACGCTTCTGCGTGGGATTACATTGAAAATAACTTCCTCTGCTTGGAAATGCAGTGAAAATAACTTTCATACTTTACAAACACACGCGTCCTGTATACAGACGTCACAATACAACATGTAATATCGGAGTAATACTGCGTGGTACAAGCGTACATTGCCATCGGGCGTCAGAAGATGTGAATATCATAACGACATTGTGGTTCAAAGCCATCCACCCATTACAAAACGCACACATGTTACTGCGCGTATTCCCTTAAGACCTCGTAGTGGGTGCATAGCAAGTTCGAAAACATTTCCCGCATTTATCGCGCCTAATTGCTCGAGGTTTAAAGCATGCTACCCATTACATAGTATGCACTAACTGATTGAAGTACGCACTAGGGACAGGATATCGCTATCGCGTTCAACTCTTAAAGGCGAAGCTTAAGGGTCCCCCAGTTTTTTTTTTTATTTTATTGGGAGGTTAGCCTACAACAAAAATAAATCGGCCTGCATCTCGATTGTAAATGTGCGTGAGTTAACACTACGCGTTTCCAAGCTACATAAACAACGTGCTAAAACATGTGCGTACGTCAAGAAAACCACAATTCTTTTCGATGAACATGCTTATCGCGAAGATGTCAGCTATTTAAATAAAAAAAATAAAATGAACAGTGCTGATGAACTCCAACTTTATAGCTTACTGAAAAGCTCAACGATTTGGGCGATCATCCGCTTCACACGAATGTTTAGATAAATGCGTAAGGGCTGAAAAATTCCTGTTGCCGATATGATTGTCCTTATTCATAAACAAGAAAAGAAGACGTCACAAACAAATATAAGCTGAAAGAAATGCTACGTACCAACTTGTTCGTTAGTAAAGTTCTCACTGGGAGCCTTAAAGCCAGGGCCGTTTCCGTAGGTGAGAACAGTGAAGGGCAATTGGTCGACGTCTGAATACCCGGCAATACCTGCAGACACAGAAGGAATTTGGATATCAACAATGCAATAAAATGTCATGTGTGAGAATGAAAAAAACGTCAACTTAATACAGAGGGCTGTGTGGCGGTAAAGAGACGGAATTGGGTGCCTTGCAGTGGGACACAAGCGAAGTGTTTGTATATTAAATGCGAAGCACTTTTTAAGGAAACAACTGCACTTTGATTCTATCATCTATCTATCTATCTATCTATCTATCTATCTATCTATCTATCTATCTATCTATCTATCTATCTATCTATCTATCTATCACGAACATGACTGGCAGGTTATCACATGATCAACATCAAAACTTCGGCAAATCCCAAGTACCATGGGAATTGATGTTATGCGAAGCATGCGTAGGTAAGGTGACTGGGTTGTAATTTTTAGATGCGAAGCAGCTTACAGCGGAGTTCAATCCGGTGTTGTGCGGCCCTGACCACCCTTACTGCGCATGCCCCAACTCTCCCCCCTCTCCTCGCGTGAGCGCGATGAGGTGGGAGGAGGTGGGGTGGAGGAGGTGGCGTGAGCGCTGCCTCCGCTTCGTTTCTCCTCTCCCGTTTCTCTCTCTCCCGGCGCAGCTGTGTGCTCGAATATAATGCGGCGTGCGCTCGTATATAATGCGGCACGCGCTCGCTCCGTTGCACTCTCCTTCGCAACGGCGCCATGGATGTCAACGTTGGCGCCAGTTGTAGCGGCATACACGGAAACATACAAATGGAAACACAAGTGAACACCAGCGCTGCTTCGCATCCCCACATGGTTCCCCTTTAGTGGGAGATGGTGTAATTTTTTTATTAAGCGACACATTATGAAATGACGCTAAAGATATGTACAAATGCTGCACGCACAGACATGTTGAACAGTCGCATATGTTTTATATAACCAGTTGTTTACAGTTGCGTAACGATGCCAACAGAAACATGGGCATTACCAACACCAGAAGCGGTAAGCTGATATGTAGCGCTTGTGCTTTGCGAGAATGGTAACCCTGGAAAGTGGTACGTAAAGCCAACTACGGTGGATGGCGCTTATGTATACGATTGACGTTAACCCGAGATGACTCCTTCATTATAGGAGTACTGTTTTGTATTGTTTTGAAAATTTGATAGCCAGCACTTGAAACACAACTGACGTTTCACCAACATTATACGCCTGCATAGGGTCTTTTTCCAAAGCAGTTTCGAGACCTGACGTGGCTCTGTGTAGAATACTTGATTGCCACGCAGATTGCTTGGGTTCGATTCCTGCTGGGACTCTGATTTCTATTCTTTGCAGTCGTCGGGTCAATGCTGCCGTTGGCAATTTTTCTCTTAACGCTCTCGCATTTAAATTACCAATGTCTGTCCTCGCCGTTCCTGGGTATATATAAATTGTCAAACTCCTGTGGCGCATGCCCGCATACTGCGGCCCTTGGTAAACGGGTATGAGCCACACGTGTCTGCAGATATGAGTTTGCCGACGTACGCGACAGGATTTTCACGTTATTCAAAGTCACGACCAGCCAGACATATTCGTCAAATCCTCTTACCCTTCCCATACTAACTTTGGTCGACCTCAAGTTAAGGAGGCGATCACGAGAGCACCCAGACGTAGGCGGCTAGATAGATAGATAGACAGACAGACAGAACAGAACAGAACAGAACAGAACAGACAGACAGACAGACAGACAGACAGACAGACAGACAGATATATACGTAGATAGGAAAGGCCAAAGTGCTTGCAGTACGCAAAGAAATTCTTCGCATTTAAAAGCCTGTGGCGTACCGTCATGAAACCCTTTCCCCCAATCACGTGTAACACGTACCAACGGTGTGCGGGCAGTGGCGGATCGAGAGGGGGGGGGGGGGGCGGTAGGGGCGATCGCCCCCCCCTTCCCCTAAAAAAAGCCTGTGTGAGCACCCCCCCCCTCTATTCAGTGCTAGTCGTCCACCTCCTATCACCAATTAGGACAAATGAGTGGGACCACTGTGAGCCCACATTAACGGTATTTATGCTGTGATGGGGTTTTTGTGCTACGAAAAGCAAAAAAGTCAGGACCCCGCCCCCCTCTCCGGTCTTACTTCAAGCGAACCCCCCCCCCCTTCCCTTATAATGAGAGGCTGGATCCGCCCCTGTGTGCGGGTATGCACCACTCGTGATTCACAGTCTATATCGATCCGAGAACGGCGAGCACAGACATTGCACATTTTAACGCGACGGCGTTAGGGAGCCCGTGTCGTAGGTGTGAGGAAGAAGAATACAGTGTTAGCGTCGGTGGCGTTGTCGGTGCGTGGAAAATCCCGATAGATGCAAAGAACAAAAACCGGCAGATCCCACGCACTGTGGGAATCAATGTAATGCGAAGCAGCCAGCAAGAAGCAAATCATGCTGTACATAATATGCATGTCATTATTTACATGTTAGGACCCTGTTGTTTGTGTTCATTATACAGTCACGTCACGCAATACAAATTTTGGTGTATATAAAGTTAGCGAACTGGACGCAAGCGCACCATGAGCATGGCATGTAAATGGCATTGTCGATGACATGCATGCCAAGCATTTTCATGTTACCACCTGCAAATTATATTCGCTTAATTTTTTTACCTCGAATCGCAACGAGACGCGAGAGCAATCTGCCTCCGTTTCGCATGCGTTCGTATTCTTGCGCTCTGCGCATCGTGCAGACGCCGTCCGCGTTCCAGCGTTTAAATTGACGGACACTTTGTCAATTCCCAAGTGAGTTTCTCGAACGACCTGTGCCCACCGAGACTGGGGTCGGTAAGAATGAAACGTGATGCGCGCGTCTCCCTCCTTGCATGATTAGAGACGCCGGGCACAGCGACTCTACGCAAGCAAAGCGCGAGCGCTGTAGAGTCCAACGCGACCGGCGTCGATTTGCGCGCCCCGGCGCCCACTTGGCACCGTGCCAAGTCACGGCTGAAGGGACGGACGGACGGATAGACGTGAGCATGAGATATTAAAGGCTTTCGCCTAAAAATTTGGTGTATATCAAGCGAGCGAAACGGCCACGAGAGTGTCATGAGCGTGGCATGCAAGTCATGTTGCACATGACATGTCATGATTTTTACATTACCACTTCTCATTTATGCTCATCGTACAGTCACGTCACGCAATGCCAAATTTAGTGTATATCAAGCGAGCGAAACGGCCACGAGAGTGTCATAAGCGTGGCATGCAAGTCATGTTGCACATGACATGTCATGATTTTTACATTACCACTTCTCATTTATGCTCGTCATACAGTCCCGTCACTCAATACCAAATTTGGTATATATCAAACTAGCGAAACGGCCGCGAGCGTGCCATGAGCGTGGCATGCAAGTCATGTTGCACATGTCATGTCATAATTTCCATATGACTACTTGGCATTTCGTTCGTCATACAGTCACGTCACGCAATACCAAATTTGGTGTATATCAAGCTAGCGAAACGGCCGTCAGGGCACCATGAGCGTGGCATTTAAATCATGTTGTACACGACATGCAGGTCATGATCTTCATATAACCACCTGTCATTTATGTTGGTCATGCAGAAATGTCTCATCGTACCAATTTCTGGATATATCAAGTTAAGAATAAGGCCTCAGGAGCACTATGGCCATGGCGTGTAAATCATACTTTTCATGACAAGTTAGTCATGATTTTTCCATGATATGACCAGTAAATCATGTTTGTCATACAGTCATGTTATGCCATACCAATTTTGGTATAAATCCCATTAACGATATGGCCAGGAGAGCACAAAGTCGTAGGCGGATAGATAGATAGATAGATAGATAGATAGATAGATAGATAGATAGATAGATAGATAGATAGATAGATAGATAGATAGATAGATAGATAGATAGATAGATAGATAGATAGATAGATAGATAGATAGATAGATAGATAGATAGATAGATAGATAGATAGATAGATAGATACGCTCAAAGTCGCTGAAGTTCGCTAAGAAATGCTTCGCATTTAAAACCAGGATACGAGCCGGAACCGAACCCAGACATCCTGCGTGAGATTCTACCATGGAGCCACGCCAGGCCATGAAAATGCTTTGGTAAACGGACTCTATAGAGGCGTCATATCAGCGCAACGTCAAGGCTGTTGCAGTGTTGGCTCTCGGCTTGTAGATCAACGTCATAAACATTATTTGTGGCATTTTTTTTTCAAAAGAGAGCCAAATGCAGAAACCAATAATGAGCTAAATTTCACGGTTGGGTAAAGCGCGCCTAAGTATCTTTAACTTCTAGAACAGTTTGAATCAAAATGAGGCCATTTTTTATTGTAACGAGAACTCAAAAAGGCAGTTTCTAATCAAAAATGAGCAAAATGCTGCAACTGTTTGAATCGAATTGAGCCACATTCATTAAATCAGCGCTGCGTCAAGAATCGTGACTAAAACAACCAACATGGTTTCATCCAATGTGTTTCATGTGACCTAGTTGCTTTGCTATCTTGTTTACGTTCCACAATTAGTTTTTCTAGCGCGAGTAGGCACTTACTGAAGGTCATGATACTGTAGTGCGACACTCGAATATAAAGACTAAGCGGCCGACTTTCCGACTTTTTTCTGCCTCTTAGTGTTTCTTTTCGAGTTTGGCGCTACAATATCATGTCCTTCTTTCACTCCAAGACGGTATATTTGAAATAAAAGACATATGAAAGGAAGATATTGGTCACCGATCTATTCCCTAAAGAAGAAGTGATCCGAAAGGGCACGGCATAAAACGATCTCAGAAGAAGAAGAGCTGGGGCACTTTTCAAGGTCTTCAATAGATGCCAGGAACAAGAAAACACTGCTGAAAGTCCAGAATAGTTCGCGTTTTGCCAGGAATCACCACTCGCTCTTCAAGTTTACTAATCACCATTACGCCCATGCGACGAAGCACGGCACCGACGGAAGCACAAGGATGATCTTAATTTTATTCCAAATTTTGCTATACCGTACATTCGAATCATTTTAGTCTTATTTTACGAGGTAATCCCAGCCGAAATGAAGTGTTCCAATCTATACGAGCCAAATACAAACTTTACCCCTGAATACCGACGATATTGGGCCTATCTAGATATAGATTTGAGGTATTTAGTGGAGAGGAACGTACTGACAAAAAATTCTTTGAGAACGCTCTACCATATTGTCGGTAGCAAGAAAGTGCGTTTTTCTAAGTTTCAGTTAAAGTGCATCTGGCTCTTTTAGAAAAGAAAAGCCATACATATGCTGCCCTATGACTCGGCAAGATATATATTAAAGCGTTGCTCGAGCGTCGAGAAATACGCTAAGGAAAGGTGCGTCTGATATGCACATCATCACATCATAGCTCGCACTTCATTTTGATAAAAGGGAAGTCTGTGCTCTGAAATGACTGCTGATGCTCCGTCGGGCTATAACCTACCCTGCGCCAGTATAGTCGACGTGCTTGATAAGCCTACGATTTGCAAACAACTACTTCATTTACACAAACACGTCGGTCCACCTCGTAACGCTCGGCTCAAAGTCGAGAATGGGAATCGAATCCGCGTCTTCGAGCTAAGCAGCGAGATACCTTGCCTGCTAAGCTGTCGTGGCAGGTGACTGCAAGGCGGACGAATTCCCCAGAGCACTTTTCGCAAGTGCCCCTTTAGTAACAGCCACACTGATGCACCCGCAAGGCATCCACTTACCTAGAATGTTGGTGCCTCTTTTTGGGTAGCCGCCCATCGTGAACGTGTGCGAGTGGTCGGCTGTCACAACCAGCAGAGATTCGTCCGCGTTGAGCTTGTCGCGCGTCTCCTGAATGGCCTGGTCGAACTCGAGGGCTTCCTCGAGGGCCGAACCACCCTGGCTTTTGTGGTGGGCCATGTCGATACGTGCTCCTGTTTCGGGAAATACAAGGAATAAGAATGGCGGTCAATACCAAGTCATCGTTTTTTATATCGTTATTCCCTCCTCTTCACTGTGCTTGAAGCACAGAAAGCGGTGACCTGTTCCCGGTTTGATGTAAATATACTGAAATATAGAACCCAAAACACAGTTAGTGTAGGTGTTTTGTGTATATTTACTCCTCCTATACGACGGCAAACAAACAAACAAAAAAAAAGAACCGGAGGATCCCACGCATTGTGGGAATCGATGTTACGCGAAGAAGCCAGCAAGGAGCAAATCATGCTGTACATAGCATGTGATGATTTGCATATTAGCACCCGTTATTTCGGTTCGTCATAGAGTCAGGTCACGCAATACCATTTTTGGTGTATATCAAAGCTAGCGAAACGACCGCGAGCGCACCATGAGCATGGCATGTAAGTCATGCTTGTACTTGACATGGATTTGATGACTTTCATTTTACGATCGGTCATTTAATTTTGTCATACAGACACGTCACGCAACACCAAATTTAATCTATACCAAGCTAGCGCACTGACCTCAGGCGTGCCATGAGTTTGGCTTGCAAGTCATGTTGCACATGACATATCATGATTTCCATATTACGACTGGTCATTTCTGTTCGCCGTACAGTCACGTTACGCAATACCAAATTTGGTGTACATAAAGCTAGCGAAACGGGCGCGAGCGTGCCATGAGCATGGCATACAAGTCATGTTGCACATGACATGTCGTGATTTCCATATTACCACTTGTCATTTATGTTCTTCATACAATGATGTTACGCAATACCAAATTTGGTGTATATCAAGCTAGCGAAACGGTTATCAGCGCACCACGAGCGTGGCGTGTAAATCATGTTGTACATGACATGCACGTCATGAGTTTTATATTACCACCTGTCATTTATGTTGGTGATGCAGAAATATCTCATTATACCAATTTTTTGGATACATTCATCAAGTTAAGGAAACGGCCGCAGGAGCACCACAGGCCATGGAGTGTAAACCATACCGTTTATGACAACTTAGTTATCATTTTCATGTCAATCGTGTTCGCCACACAGTCATGTTATGTCATATCAAGTTTGGTATAAATCCCATTAACGATAAGGTCTGGAGAGCACAAAGTCGTAGGCGGATGGATGGATGGATAGATAGATAGATAGATAGATAGATAGATAGATAGATAGATAGATAGATAGATAGATAGATAGATAGATAGATAGATAGATAGATAGATAGATAGATAGATAGATAGATAGATAGATAGATAGATAGATAGATAGATAGATAGATAGATAGATAGATAGATAGATAGATAGATAGATAGATAGATAGATAGATAGATAGATAGATAGATAGATATGCTCAAAGTCGCCGAAGTTCGCTAAGAAATGCTTCGCATATTAAAGCACTGATTACAAAACTGTGTCGATCCAATTGAAGAACCGGAGATCATCCGGCATCATTCGCTTTATCATTGAATAATTTACAGGGCTGTGGAGAGACCCGCGTACCGGCATATTGGGTTAGGGGGGGGCTAGAACAAAATGAAGCATTTGTGCAACTCAGTGATGCGCATAAGGTTGTATTTCATGCAAGTAGTATTACTAAAATACAAGACAACCTACCACACCGTGTGAGTTGCGCAATAGTTTACTTCTATTTTAACTGTGTGTATCCTGACTACGCTACTGACTGCACTAAGGAATATCTTCTCGTCAGCACAGAAACTAGTATTAGGAGTGAAACTTAGGAGTATTAGGAGTATTTTCATTGACACACGGTTAACTGTTCTTTTTACTCACTGTATTCTCTTACTTTTTTTGTTTGTGTTTCATATACACCACTCTGTAGTGCTATTGGCCTAGCGGGAACATAAATCAATAAATAAATAAATCCAATTTTGCAAATCACATGTGGCCTGAAAACCAAGGAAGAGGTTAAAAATTGTGGTATTATTTCTGTTTTCGCATATTCCAAGTCATATTGATAATAATGAAAGCTCTAGTCATCATACCGCTTTTGTTCTTTTTGGCTACAAGTATGGCGATAAAGTAAAATGGCATGGCTACTTTAGCTACTTTTAGCTTGAACTCTGGCTCCTTTTCAAATCTACCGCAATCTTCCGCAATCACAGGCACTCTTGTATTGAAGCGTGTGGTGTTCGGCGCGTCGCTTACCTTCTACGAGCAGCACGAATCCCTTGGGTGCCTTGCTGAGGATCTTCACAGCGACACTGGTCATCTCCGGCAAGGTGGGCTTCGTGCTGTCCGGGCTGCTGCGCTCGATCACGTAAGGCACGTGGTCGTTATCGAAGATTCCTGCCAAGAGGAACGCAACACATGTGCTTGAGCCTTCTGCGGAAAAACCGCACTGAGCTACGAGCACTTGCACAGCAATCGCGTAAATCAAGCAGGCTGATGCAGCGCACATGTTCAACTATTTGAAGCAAAACTTTCTACCACCTTCTTGCATAGGTTTGTCAATGTTCACATACTTGTCAAAACATGCTTGCACTGCCATAAATGCGATAACGGAAATAGATAAATAATGCTGTCTTACGGGACATAAAAGGACGGCTACTCAGCGCAAATTGAAGAGTGAAAGGAGCCGGGTGCTTCGTAAGACAGTATGAACAAAGTAACACAACTAAATGGAACAATCGTCGTGGTTTAGCCACGACGCCATATTTACGACTATATGAAGGATACTGCACGCTATGTAATGCCGGCTGAATGCGAATTCCAGCAGCACAATCATTATGAAGTTACGAGAACACACATGATGATTATAAGCCCACATTCTCACACTTCGAATTGGCGCACACGTGATTCTCCTATGTGTAGAGGGTGTCCCACGCAACTTTAGACAAGAATTTGAAAATGAAAGGCGTGTCGAAATAGAATTGAACCAACCGTATATACTATTCGCATTATACTATGGATACTCAGGCTATCTTTTCTTTTCCCCTTAAATTATTATTTATGTTTAGTTACCCTACTTTTTAATTATTCCGTGAAGACCAAGGATACTCAAGGTAGGAACGCAGTGTCGTAGTGCACCTTAAGAAACTATCGCTAAAATTGTATCTTGTACAGTACGAACGAAAGAAGGGGAATTTTAAGGGCTCGTTTTTCTTTGTTAAACACAACATTAATTAAAACTAACAAGAAAGATGTGATGCGGAAAGGCAGGGAGGTTAACCTGAAACAAAGAACGCCCGCAAAATGAGGAAACACAAGAAAGCCAAGGAAAGTATAGGGGATGTTATGTGTAGTAACTACAATGTAAATGTGAAGAAAGTAAAGTGGACGAAAAGATAGCTTGCCGCTAGCAGGGTCCGAACCTGCGACCTTGGAACAACGCGTCCGATGCTTTGCCGCTGGCGCGTCCGATGCTTGGTAAAGCATCGGACGCGTTATTCGAAGATCGCAGGTTCGGTCCCTGCCAGCGGCAATTTATCTTTTCGTCAACTTCATTTTCTTCACATTAACATCGTAATTACTACAAATAACATCCCCTACACTTTCCTTGGCTTTCTTCTGCGTTAGTTCTAATTAATTCTGTACAGTACGTCTTATGTAGACGTTCTTCCCGCTTTGCAATGAACGCCCGCGAAATGAGGAAAAAAGGACACGCCGGGGCGCTTGCGCACTGCTGTAGGGCTTCTCTGAAGCGCGAAATCGGTGAACCAGGTGGCCTGCAGCATTTTATGGGTGCTTTATGGCCTCGTCAGCACTGGAACACCAGCATGTTTTTGCGCCATCCTGTGACGAAAGCTGGAGGCATAGCCGACATCAAAACACTCTGCCGCGCTTCCCCGAGGCCACAGTCGCCCTGCAGGCGACCTTGTTCACCGATTGCGCGCGTGAGAGCAGCAGAGAGTAGCGCGAGAGCGTTCTGGTGGCTTTTCCATATTTTGCAAGCTTTCTTTGCAACGTGGAAACAGGGTCTACGTGAGACGCATCGTACAGAAAACAATTCAATCTGTGGTTTCTGAAGGTGCTAGACAACTCTGCGTTCCTACCTTGGCTTTTGAACAAATAAACAAAAAAGTTAGGTAATTAAATGTATTTAGCAAGTGAAAGGAAAGATTAAAAGCAACCTGAGCAACTATAGGCGAGTACGAATAACATGCGCTCGGTTAAGTCTGCTTCCGACGCGCCTGTCATTTTCAAAACCTTGGTTCAAGTTACGTGGGACAGCCAGCATATAAGTAAAAAATTATTAGGGTCCTTTATCGCATGCTAAGACGAACTGACAGCGAAACCCATTCCGTCTGCAGTATTTGAACACACGCCTGAACTATTTCGACATAATTATTAGTTTCTCTCGGTTACTTTCCATCACTCAGTTCTTAATCACTCTCCATAACTTCTTACTGTATTTAACAGTGCTTCAGAGGGTGTTAGTGTCACAACGAGTTTTTGTACCATTTTTGTTGACGCCGACGCCCCCCGACGGTCGCTTATTGATTTTCATGAAGCAACTAATGCTTTCGCCTTAAGAATTATATCCATCGAAGAGGCTGCGGATGTCAAAACCTGGAGAAGGAACACGGAAACGACAGCATGATACATAAATATTACATTATATAATGGGCAATAACTGCTGCAGAAGCATGCCAAGCGTGCCATGGCTTATCTGATGAACATTGACAGGCGCGATACGCATGCCAAGATGGCGTCATTCAGGTGTCGCGTATAGGGCACTACTGTACCGCGTTTCAGTACGCTTACGTGCTGCTTTGTGTAGCTATAACTGTCATACTGATAGTAACAAATATGCAAGAGCCAACGTTATGTATGTTCTCGGCTCTCACCAAGGAGAAAGTCGGTCTTTTCAGGCATGACCGAGAGCAGCTGCTGGCGATTCCACACGTAGCTGGCATTGCCCTTCTTTGACCTGTCGTCCTGCCACTCCTTGATCAGGTCCTTGCCGTCCTTGCGCAAACCATCCTTGTTTTCCTCGTCCTTTGTAGCTCGGAACATCTTCCTTCCGCCTCCGAGGATCACCTGGTGTTGAAGATGTCTCACTTTACAAGTTGCAGGAAGCCTTGGCGAAACGATGTTTGCGGAGTTTCATAGTAAAAGTCTAAAGCAGCGCAGAACAAAAGCACGTGGTTATCAGGACACATACAAGAGAAGCGCAGGCAATCCAGTGCTTGGGTTTTTTATTTGTAATTATAGCCGGATCTGATATTTCGCTCAATTTTAGCCTTTTAATACTTACCAACTACCAGGAACTTCTGCGCTTCTGGAATGGTTTCGTAAACGCGGTAATGTGGCAGCACTATTTTAGTGCATCGCGAGTGGACAGCGTGTCGGTGCACCATATTTCATTGTACTGCGTGGGGTAAAAGGAGGATATCGGTATCACTTATCGCTCTACTGTCCCAAGCATTTTGTACACAGATAGCGACCCGAGACAAAGCGTCATTCACTGGACCCAAAGCGAACATTTTCAGTTGACACAACATTTGGCCCGTGTCCATAAGAAAGCGATGAGAGTCATTCAAGGCTTATTTTAAGGCACTAGCATTTGTGATGAGTACTGACTGCGCCATATCGAATGTGTGCATTTGTACATCTCAAACAACAGCAGGCTCTCTAGAGAAGATGTTTGAACTCATCGAGCGACACACTTGATCTTTTATTGTGATAGCAGTTGCGTGGGTACTACAGGCGCATTCTTCCCGTCAGCACAGACGTCGGCGTCGCCGTGAGGTTACGTATAGAGTCGAAGTTGCGATAGCAGCGCTCCGTGCGTCGTATGTTTTATGTACGAGTGAAAGCGTAAGAGAGCAGCCGACGAACGCAGCTCACGCGGAAAGAAAACACGCCGGCCATCTCATTCGCGCGACAGGCTCGATGCGGGAAGGCGGAAGGGGGCGTTGAGTGGATCTGCAGGAACTGCGTGATTTGACCAGCCGGGCGCGGTCGCGAGTGCACTATCTTGATAAGGATCAGGAGACTCATACCTTTGTACGTGCTCTGTTCTCACCGCTGTTTCTGTTGAAGTGATAGACAGTACTGAGGCCACTTCACTCGCTGCAGCGGCCGCGTTTCCTTAAGCCACCGTATTTTTTTTTTCACTTACCCCAGGACACACATCAAAAAGGAGCTAGCTGATAGTCGGATGCTGGAGGAGCTAGCTGCTTGCTTTATTCGTATAACATTCACGTTCTTTGTTGTCGCATTCAGTGATTTGCCTTATCGGCGAAAAGGGACATTTTTATTTATTTCTTACTTGTTACATTTACTCTATGTGGCAATGCTAGCTGCCGCAAGAAAATTGCGGCAACCACTCGTTTTCTTTTTATTTAAATATAAAAAGCACCACGCCGCCGAGGTGGTCTAGCGGTTACGATGCTCGGCCGCTGAACCGGAAGTTCGCGGGTTCGTTCCCAGCCGCGGCGATCGCGTTTGTATGGAGGCGAAAGGCTAGAGGCCCGTGTACTAGCTATATGATGTCATTGCACGTTAAGGAACAGCAGATGGCCGAAATTTTCGGAGCCCTCCACTACAGCGTGCCTCAATGACATCGTGGTTTCTGAAGGAAAAATATTGTAGCGCAAAGCAACACACGGACAGACAAAGAGCACGGGACTGTCTTTCCGTGTGTTGCTTTGCGGTACAAAATTTTTCCTTCTGAAGTCATGAACCAACTAGCCCAAAAAAACGTTTTGCTAAGACATCGTGGTTTTGCCACGTAAAAACTTAGATATTATTATTATTATTATTATAAAACGCACTGTGCATAGTCGATTAGTGTGACCAGAGGAACCTTGCATGGACGACGTATTACGTAAATTAAAAACGGTGAGATGACAGGGTTCTGTAAATGTATGGAATGCTGTGAAAAGAGATAGGAGCGAAAAAGTTATTTTTGTCGTATCGGAAGCTGCATGCTTTCTTGCGTAATATGATACCCTGGCATCTTTAAATACGTTTATACAAAGGCTGTTAACGAATCTATACAGATGGAAGAATTACCATTCATAACATGGAACATATATCCTACTTCCACAGACTGTAGCGTGTTACACTCTGTGCAGCACTTGAAGGCCAAAGCCTGCTGCGCATTTGGTGATGCGTTAAGTTACACAGTCGGGGATCAGTCTTCTTGCAGGAGATGGCGAGCGGCAGTGTGAGAGACACGCATAAATTGCCATGACGTCAAGTGCGTTGTTTCTGCCCTGCCCCTCAAGTGGTGCTGCACTTCATTTGGAATCCGCCGACCATTGTGTTACGAATAAAAAACTGAAGGACACTTTGTACATTCCAAAGTGTGTTCGGCGAAAGCTTGTGGCCATTCGACTGACTATACCATGTCTTTTTGTGTTGTCGGACGGACGGACGGACGCCGGACCTACGGATGTGAGCATGAGACATTAAAGGCTTTCGCATTAAAATAGAACGAAGGGGCACGAAGCACGAGCATCGGCCAAGGGCGCTGGCACGGGCAGTTGCTTCCGTCCATTCGATGTAGCTAGGCGTCCGGGTCCCGTTCTCTTCGTATTTCTCTACACGCTGATCAAGCGACGACGCCGTCTGGCGACGTCATCCTCTGACGTCGTGTGATGACGTCATCGTTTGACGTCGTGGTGAAGTCACAGTGACGTTACGAATTTCCACAATCTGTGACTCACTACATGCATGGCGTCATCAGTGACATCAGTCGCGCGAGTTTTTTGTGCTACTTCATTCGCCCGCCGTGTCCCAAGGGCTGATCGTCTTCGGGAGCACCACTATAAATGTAATAAGACGCCAGCAGATGGTTTTCTGGTATTTCATGGTCAAGAATGCGCGTGTTTTCCGTTGTTTGACAAAACTGTCATCGTTAGATAAAGCAACTGCGAAGTCACCCGGTTGATAATGGAAAGTGAAAAAAATCACCGCCCAAGTACTCCGTACAAATGGTTAACCAGCGAAGCTGAAATGTGCGGCCCCGGTGTTTAGCAGCGTGTTCAACCCGACGCTGCACTAAAGCCGTCCACAATTATCGTTGCCAGGTTGTGGTAGAACCACAAGCGATCACAGAGGTCGCAGCCAAAGCCAAATTGCCGCTGGAGAAACTCTCGCCTAAAGCGGGCGTTCGCCCCGGCGAACGCGCTCCCGCAATCATCAGGTCGACGCTGTTCTGCCCGCAACGCCGCTTCTTCGGCGCGCCTTGCTGCAAGCGTTTGACCCTGCAAGCGTTGTACCCAAGCGGCGCGCGAGCTTGGGGGCGCGCGAGCTTGGGTATGACGCTCAGAATGACGTAACTGATAGTACAGATTGACGTGAAAGGCGCGAAGACGACAACGGACAGAGGGAGTACACACAGACAGAGCGCCAGTAGTAGTACAGCCAATGGAGCCAATAGTACAGCCAATGGAGACCGCTCGTGACACCGATGCCGAGCGGTTTTTCGTTTCTGCTAGCCCAGGGCTGGGCAGTATCGAATATACATGTATCTTAGATACTATCTTAGATACTCTTCGGGTATCTTGTATCTGTATCGCGATACGTCTCGCAAAACGATTATCTGTATTTGTATTTCCGATACATTCAATAATGTATCGTGCATCTTAAGATACAAGATACTGCTATAGAAACGCCACCCTGCGAAACAACAAACGTCGGCTGAACTCTACTTCTCAAGCGGATACTGCTGCCACCAGCCACCTCAATAAAGCTAACGACAGTGATATTCCTTTGTCTTTCCGCCAGAGTGTTCCACTGAGCAAAGGAAATAAGGTGTATACGCGTCTCTATTGGTGGAGCAGCGTCACGTGATGGCGTTCGAGTCATCTCGACAACAACAAGCGCGCGAACGTCTACGTGCAGCCGGCCTTTTGTTTCTCGATGTTTTCTTTCTTTTCAGCTGTGTCGGTGCCATAAACCTTGCTTGTAGCCACGGTACTGTGCTACGTACTCCAATGCGTGCGGCGTCTTTCGCTCAAATTCGGATGCGGCTACAGTGCCTTTATTGAAGTTTGTCTTGCGTGGTGCTTCGTTGCAAAGTCTCAAAAATGCAACAACGGGGTTCACATGCTGAGGCAGCGAAGAAGAAGCTGGCTGAACGTATTCAACTGCCAGGTGAATCGTACACCTCGTACATTGAGGATGTTCTTGCATTGTGCAAGCGCGTAAACTCCTCCATGTCCCAAAGCGACCAAATACGCCATATTATAAAAGGCATCAATACCGTCGCCTTTAGCGCTCTTGCTACGCAAAATCCGACCACCACTCGCGACGTAATCACCATTTGCCAGAGACTAGACGAGCTGCAGTCTCTTCGCCTCTGCTATGACACCTCGGACATTCGTCTTCCGGCGGCCCTCGACATACGTACGCTGATCCGCGACATCGTTCGTGAGGAGCTTCATGGGCGCTGCTCTTCCTGCGCTCCGCCAGCTCCTCTGCCGTCAGCTCCAACCAACTTGCGGGACATCATTAAACAGGAGATCGCTTCCGCATCGCGTCTAACGTGTGCCGACGGTTCCAGCGCTCGTCAGGTGCCAACGTACGCCGACGTTGCGGCGCTCTCAGCAGCCACCACGGTCCCTGCGCCTACACCAGTCGACCATGTACCTGTTGCCTCAGTGTCACCACCGGTGCGTCTACAGCACTATTACACCGTGCCGCGTCCTCCTCGCCCGATCTGTTACTACTGTGGCTATAGAGGACACATCTCTCGGTTTTGCCGAAGGCGCCAACAGGACGAGCAACGTGGCTACGCTCCAGAGGAACGCGGAGGTTTCCGTCCAACCATGAGCTACCAGCGAACGCCCTACCGCTCCTCCTTCCACCGGTCGCCCTCTCCTCCTTACAGTGTGGATATGCCTGTGAATTCCCGTCCATCTCGCCGCCGGGTCCCCTTCTCCACTTCGGCGTTCGGTGTCGCCTCTGCGACCCGCATCTCATGTCCCGAACAACCACTCGGAAAACTCCCCGATGCAGTTTTAGGAGGGGAAACTGCATCCACCGAACAGCTAACAATTCCTCCAGAGCGACCATCGAACTTGTTAATAGTGTTAGTAGAAGGAGTACGTGTCGAAGCCCTCGTGGATACTGGCGCGGCCATTTCGATTATTCGCGCTGACCTTTGTTCTCGCCTCCGCAAGGTGACCACGCCTTACTGGGGCCCATCTCTTCGCGCCGCGACGAACGCCATTACTCGCCCACTCGCCCAGTGTACGGTTCGTGTTTTGATAGATGGTATTCGTCATCATATGGTCGTTGCGGTTTTCCGTGAGTGCACCCACCAACTCATTCTGGGGTGGGACTTCCTGTCTTCTGCGTCCGCTTCTATATCTTGTCGTCAGCGCCTCATCCATCTCAATGCCACTGACTCTTCTTTGCCTGAACAAGAAGAGTGCATTCGTCTCGTAACCACCTCAGATTATGTACTGTGGCCATCCAGAGAAGCAATAATAAGCGTTCATTCCAAGAACATTGTGAATGGAATGCGCTCATCGGTGCTTGGGTTTCGGTTTCGCCATTGAATTTGCCTGAACTTCATTACGCCACAATAATTAATAGAGGCCGCTTTTTCAAAATCTCAAAGCTGAAATGGGTTCTTCGCATGAAGGACTTCAATTCTCCCATTGGACTTAACCACCTCACTCCGCTAATTAAAAAGTTGATTAATTTAACCTTCCTAATTACTGTCCCAAATCATGTCTTCAACCATCTTAAGATGCCTGCCGTTACAGAAAAAGCAATTGTGAAGACAGCGAGCAAATACCGCATTTTTCTGATTCTTTAAAAATAGTGGACACATTTCTTGAAACACCCTATATATATATATATATATATATATATATATATATATATATACACACACACACAGCGTGTCCCAACTATCACGCAGCACAATTAAAAAAAAAGAGAAATGGCGTTACGCGAAGCAGACCTAGTGCATATTGTTCTCAGTAACTGTAGTAGTACAAATTGTTTCGTTAATTAGAATTAATTAATTAGTCATAATTATATTCTTTACTCCAAAAGTACTCACCTAATTATCAAAATGTCAATGAGGCAGATGTGGGCGTGTTAAAATGACATCTTTCTGTGCTACTTTCAACAACGTATACTAATTACGTGCTCATTTTTTCCCGTTAAAAAAGAAAGCCGGCGAAATGTGAAAAATGACACGTGACTACACTGCTGCGCGCATCAGGACGCAGCGCCCTCAATCAGGCTCACTGGGAGGTAGCCAGCATCAACGAAAAAAAAATTTCAGAAAGAAAAAGAATACGAATCGCGCTATCTGCCACTTCCCGTCCGAAGAAACGCGCCGCTTTGATTTTACGCAATCAGGCTGTAATCAGAACAGTGCGCCGGTGGCGTTACCAATGAGAACAGTTGGCCGTGAGATAACAGATAACAATAGTGACGTAGAATTGAGCGGAAGGAATCTCCGCAAAATTGCGACGCATGTTGTTGGCGCCCGACCTGCACCTCTGCCAATGTGCGAAATGCTGTCTCTGGCAGCGAAAGAGAGGCAAAGCGATTGCTTGCAGTAAACTTACTTGAGGGCGCTTTTTTTCTTTTGCGGGTCGGGAGCGCAATCACGTGTTATATTTTCATATTTCGCGGGCTTTCTTTATTAACAGGAAAAAACATGAGCACGCAATTAACACGTCGTTGAAAGTAGCATAGACAGATGCCTCTTCAACATGCCCACATCTGCCTCATTGACATTTTGATAATTAGGTGAGTACTTTTGGAGTAACGATTGCAATTATGACTTATTAATTAATGTTCATTAACGAAAAAATTAGTATTGGCTACTACAGCATACTGGGAACAATATGCAGTATGTCTGCTTCGCGTAACGCCGTTCCTCTTTTTTAAATCTTGCTGCGTCACAGCTGGGACACCCTATATATATATATATATATATATATATATATATATATATATATATATATTATGAGGTCTTCGTTTTGACGACCTTTTTTATTAGGCCCGAGAACCCGGCAGCCAGGCCGCTACGATGAATCCACAATGATGATGCTCATACACGACAAGGATGAGGATGCATAACCAACGCATTATGATGATGATAATGTACAGATGAAGAGGATTGCTATTATAATTGACAATATATATATATATATATATATATATATATATATATATATATATATATATATATATATATATATATATATATATATATATATATATATATAAGATAAGTTCGAATCTTGATGTTCTAAACTGACTGCAATAGGAAAGTGTAATTGTACATCCCTATATTCAACAGTCTCAAGTGTTGCTAAGCTGCCTCGTACGTGATGGTAGTGAAAGCGCGCTGGAATCTCTCACGAAGTTAGATGACACTCCAAGCGATCTTTTGCATTCTGCTGCAGGTTCCTCCAGCAGTCAGTACACGATACAGTAACCATTCCAAAGTGCCATCCAACATTTCATAGCGAGAAGCGCTTGCCCAGCCTCAGCCTTGCATAACAGCAGTGACGCGGACGTGCACGTATACGTCAGTAGTGTAGTTAAAAATTTGCAGCTGCAGCGTGGCGTTCTATGACAACAGAAACAAAGAGCAGCGTTAACTAGTGTTTCAGCCTTTAACAGAGTGCCGTTCAGCCCGACGTCCACTTCCTGACGCAGTTGCAACGCATTCCCAGGGCAAATCACCAGCGGCAACACCATGTGGAATTTTGACGGAGCGCATTGGCTGAGTTCAGAACAACGTGAAAATATGAGGAAAATAACACGGTGACAGCGAACTTTCCATTTCACGACGTCAGGCGAGCAGAGGCGCACGTCGGAAGGCAACTGCGCGGCGCGCCAGGAATTTCTTATTTGTTGGGGCTTCTATAGAACGAACTGCATTATTCTCAGCGCATATACGCTTGCTAACAATTCAAATAACGACCAGTTTGATGCACGGCGAATCAGGCCTGCAAAGGGAACGAGCTGCACCGCTGCAAAGAGGGCGCTGCACTCGGTGTTACGTTAACAGCGGAGCTTTGTAAGCTTGGAGTTGCACTGTTTGTCGACCGCGCAAAACTGGCGAAGCTTGGGAGAGCGAAAGAAAGAGCGGAGGAAAGCCGAGTATAGTTGTGCGATGCAGTGGTAGGAGAGGTGAAGGAGAGTAACTGCACAGCAAGGGGTAGGAAAGCGAAGTGAGGGTGAGGAGGGAAAGGAGCAGGGAAGAGTAGAGCAGAACAGTCATGTATAGTAAAGTATAGCAAGGGGGTGGGCAAAGCGAGGTGAGGGGGGAAGAGGAGCGAAAGGAGACAGGCATAGGCCGAAGCACAGCATTACCATGCATAGTAGAGCACAGCAAAAGGGTGGGAGAGCGAAGTAAGGGTGAAGAGGAGGGAAAGGAGGAGGGGAGAGGGCAGAGCACAGCATTGCATGTATAGTATAGCATAATTAGGGGTGCGAAGGCGAATTGAAGGTGAGGATCAGGAGGATGGAAAGAAGAAAGGGAGAGGGTAAATAATGGCATAGCCTTGTGTAGTATAGATTATGGGCCACCAGCAAAAGGTACCCGTGCACATTTTTTTTCAAACTGTTTCGTTTGTAATATTGAAAAGAAAAAGAAAGCTTGCGTTCTACAATCAGTCCAGTATACAGACTTCAGTCCAGCACACAAACATGCTCACAGATACGTATATATACGAAAAAAAAAAGACCAAGGGGGCATTCGTTGCCTTAACATCAACACCAAAGCATCAACAACTTCAAAGCAGCAACTTTAACATCAAAGCAGCAACTAACGCATGAGTTCCAGGTTGGATAAAATGTGTGAAATCTCAGGCAACAGTACAGCATGCGTGAGCAAAGCTCGCGAAGTGTAGAAGAGACATTTACGTTGAAAGTGCGGAAAAGGTACACGCTGTCTTCAGTATACCGAAGAATAATAAATACGAGATTTCAGAACAGTGATTCCAGTTCTATGAGGGCCGCGAATCTTTTCTAACAAACTCAGCAAATGCCGCACCACCGCATACTGCCAAATTTTCCATGCGGTCGTACTGCCATCAGCATATATATTCGAAGCGTCGCGACAATCAAGAATGCGTTGTAAAGGGGCACAAAATAAGTTGGCGCAAAGAGAGGAAAGTTAATACGTGCGTATGGAGAATTCTGAATATTCCAAGGTGGCTAAAGGTTTAAGAGCTCATACATACGTTGTGAGGACTAGAGGCCGGATTTTTAGGCACTAAAAAATCGCGTTTTAGTCGCCAAAAACAGGCAGGCAAAACACAGTTTTAGGCCCCCAAAAACGTAAATATAGGCAAAATAAATATTTACAAAAACTCAAATTTTCGAAGAAAGACGTGTGGGACCAGTGTCTACGACAGGAAAGCAAACAAATGTTATAGTTTATGATGGCAAAAAGGCGTCAATGGTTTAACATAGCCATGCTATTGTCCGTTTTCCCACACGGTCTCCAGAACATGGCCTCTTCTTTTATTGTCCAGCATTAGTGAGTTAAGTGTCCGCCGTCGAATAAAAACGCTCCTGTGTCTCCTTCTTTTCGGCATGGCTGAGAAGGGCAGCCCGGGAGCCTATAGCCAGACCGCTAAAAGGCAAGAAGGGTCTTTTAGCCTCGTATTGGCCGGCTCTAATCACGCAGGGTCAATTTATCCTCTGTCTGTGAACACCTTAACAGGTTTGAGCATTTCGAGCTGGCAAGTGTATTGAATGCACTGGGCGCTAACGATCACGTCTGCCAAGATTTGAAACGCTACGCGCCCCGGAAAGAGGTGAAATGTCAGACTAAACGCCGCTTGCCCTTGATCTCACGGGCGCGCGCACCAATATGGAGGAGGTGACGTACAACAAGGAATGGCCCTGCGTACGTCTCAGTAGTACGTGACACTGCGAGAATTATTCGAGGCGACATGTGTAATTTGTGCAATCTGTTGCTTGAATAGAAGAATGAAAGTTGTAGAAATATTAAAACATACAAACGGACTCTGTGTGAGTTTTTATTTATTTTTTTGCTTCGAATCAACTGGAGACTAAGCTGCCTCCATTTCTTTTTGCGTCCGTGTTCTCGCCTTTGCCGCGTCGTGCCGGCGCCAGCCCTGACAACGCTTGGCGTGTTTTTGATGCATCGTCCCTTACAGCAGTTCCAGCGGTGCGACGCGCTGTGTCGTGATAAGGATACATCATCCATGCCAGCCTCTCCGAACGCATAGAGGGATCCATCCCACAGAAACAACCAGCACACTAGCGAGAACGCCGAAACGATACAACACCGCTTGTGTGCACGACCTGGCTTGGGCATGTCATGTGCACACAGTGCAACCTTGCGTGCGCATGACGTGTTGATGCGTCTGCGTCGTGTGATCTTCCGGCTCCGAGTTGCTCCGATACCGAAGAGGGCAAGGAAGAAATCTGGCTTGCTAGTGGCAATGGTTTCAAGCTCACCTACCAGCATCATGCTTTCGCGGCTCGTAATGAACCAATTAAAAAGTTCTTGCGATACAAAGCTCTTCATTGGGCACGCAACAGCTTCCAGTTAGAACAAATTTCTTATGTGACCTGGTGAAGCGCCCTTTAAGAATGAAATTACAAACGAAACAAAAGCCAAGTGCACATCTCATTTTTTTTACCTGCACTCTACATTGCCCTGACGGCACTCCATGCATGGTTTCGCATTCGTTCTCCATCTTGCTGCGGCTGCACAGAGGCACTTCCTGTTTTCTGCCCCCCCACCACACCCAGGTCTTCAAGGAGGTGCTTCAATTTCTTGGGAACACTGGACTGGAAAACCGGTTGTAAAAGCCACCCGCCACGTCCTCGGTCACGAACACGGTGCAAGTATTTCTTGCACCGTGGTCACGAATGCAACTCTCCTCTTTTCTGCTCTCCTCTTGCCACCTTTATTTTCCTCTCCCTGTTGCACTGTATACGCTGGGACGTGTTTCCATTTAGGGTTGCATAAATAGCGCCTTTTCCTCTTTTCCTCCTCCCCCCTGCTCAAACCGCTCGCGCCATGTCAGTGCGGTGGGGTAAAGTGGCCAGCGCGTCCCCTGTAGCGATCACGCTATGCATTGACCCAGCGGGTCAGTCGCCCCGCCGGACCAGATCCACAAGGGATTGTCTCGCCACGGCGTGACGGAGGAGACAACGGGAGCCGACAACACGAGACGGCGCCCGCGGCTTGACGACGACGGCGCTGGTCAAGGGATTAACTCTCCCCGGAGTGATTCCACGAACCTGGCCCATCTCGAAAGTGCGGGATAAAACTTTCCCGTGGGAGAGCAGCGCGCGGCCGCCAAAAAAGGGGTCGATGAGCACGTGCGTCTTCCGTCCTCCCCCTCCCTGTTCTACTGCGGCACTGCGACTAGTGGCAAGGGTGTGTGTGTATGTGCGGGCCAGTGTTGTGCCTCTAGGAACATACATGAAGGGCGTGTCCCTTTCCGAGGACGGTGGTTCACTGAGAGGAACTTCCACATCACCATTGGTCCGCATTGTTTTGTGTAGTGATCCCCAACCTAGGGACCTAGGGAATGGGGGCCAACAAAAAGGGCGTGCGGCGCCTCGCCGAGCGCGATCTTCTGTCTTCATCTCGACAACTCACTGAAAATGTAAATAAACCCGTTGAGTTTGCTCTAAGCTCTCCCCCTGTCCTGACTCGACGAAGCGACGGCGACCGGCCCCGCTGCCCGCAGCCACGACGCGCTACAACTGGTGGCAGCGGTGGGATGTGAGCCTGGAGGACGGAGAATGAACAACACGCCGAGATCATGGAGACTGACAGCTGTGGACTGGTGAGTGCTGGCTTTGGTTTTTTGGTTGCCAGGCTGATAAGATAGAAGTGCAATGTTTTCGCTGGTAGAGGCTACCACAGAAGCAGTTATTTACGGAACTTCTGGGTAGAGAGTGAGCCGCACCACACTAGTTCTCTGTCATGGATTGGAAGCGTTTGTTGAAAAATCAGCTCCTGATTCTGGGGGGAGGAGCTGGGAGCAGAAGTAGATGCGGGGATGAAGAAAGACGCAATTGTTAGCGCTATCGAGGGCTTGAATCTGAGCAGTGAAGATATTAAAGAAACGTGGAACGAGATTCAAAAGCAACAGGAACAGGAGCGCGAGAAAAAGCGTGAGGAACAGGAGCGCAGGGAAAGGCGAGAGCAACAGGAACGCCAGGAAAAGCGAGAGCAACAGGAGTGCCAGCTAAAGCAAAAGGAACTGGAGATAGAACAGTTGCGACTCGAAGTGGAAATGAGGAAGATGGCTGGGGTTCAAGGAGTGGAGGTAGCAGGCAGACAAAATCTTTGTGATTTATCTAAGCTAATGCAACCCTTCAAAGTAGGGCAAGATGTGGGCCTCTTTCTTGTGAACTTTGAGAGAACCTGTGAAAAAGCGAAGCTTGATCGTAGCACATGGGCTAGAAATTTGTTAAGTTTGCTGCCATGTGAAGCAGCGGATGTGATCGCGCGGCTTCCGGTGGAGGATGCGGACAACTATGACAAAGTGAAGGATAGCCTTCTAAAGAGGTTCCGACTTTCGTCAGACGCGTTCCGCCAACGGTTTCGCAGTATAACAAAGAAGCAGGGCAGCACGTATTCTGAGTTTGCCTACGAGTTAAAGGTCAACTTAGTAGAATGGATAAAAGGAGCCAACGCTTTTGGGAACTACGAAAGGGCTCTTGAAGTAGTGGCTCTCGAACAGTTTTTTTCAAAACTTTCCGAGTCAATGAAGCTCTGGATCCAGGATAGAGCCGGCGTAGAAACTGTACAGGCAGCTGTCGACTTGGCTGACGAGTACGCGTCACGCCGGGGAGAAAGGGACGAGGTTCCTCCAGCAAAAGCGGGAGATAAAGGGAAACCTTGGACGGCGAAGCAGGGAGCTGGCGCAGGTACGACTGCACAGAAAAAGACGGACTTCGCTGCAAATGGTCAAGGATCACAAAACAAACAGGAGGGAAAGGTTTCGGGGGATTCTTCCAAAAAGAGTCCTTTTGAGGCTCGGAAACCACCTACTTGCTACAAATGCAAGGAGGAAGGTCATATTGCCATAGGCTGTCGTAGGCCCAGGCCAGCCCTTTCGTATACTACTGACTCAGCCACTAGCGAGGAGCTTCTTAGTCCGTACCTTTTTAACCTAACAGTGAACGGAAAGCCGTGCCGCGTCTTACGAGACAGTGGGGCAACCATGGATCTGGTGCACCCGGACTATGTGGCACAAGCAGACTACAAAGGCAAGTGCGCATGGATTGAACCAGTTTTAGAAGCATTTGCCTTCCGGTAGCTCGTGTAACCATCACGGGGCCGTTCGGAGAAACGGAAGCGGCGGTGTCAGACAAGCTGCCCCCGCAGTACCCCTATTTGTTCTCGAATCGGACCGACCGTCTGCTTAGAGAAGAAGGGAAAAGTTTTCACGAGGGAACAGTACAAGCCTTGACAAGAGCTAAAGCACGCGCGTTAGCAGCCGAACTAGAGCGGCAAGAACCGAGTTTCACCGGAAGTACAGCAACACCAGCTGGAGTCAGCACAGCGGAGCCTGCTACCCCGTCGCCTACTGAAAAGGAAAGAGAGGGGTCAGAGGAGCAGACTAGCGCTGATACAGCTGAAAGGGAATCGGAGGAGGGGCTGTTTGTGTTGCCGGTATCAAAAGCACTACGCAATGTACTGGGGAAAGTGACAAGAGACGAGCTCATCGAGCAGCAAAAAAGCGATCCCAGCCTTAAGGAGATTTGGAACACCGTCAGGGAAGGGGTGGCGAGGAAGAATGTCAGTTTTCCCGTTAAAGATGGCATCTTGTACCGCCACTACCGGACTGAAAAAGGTCGCACGTTCGACCAGATTGTAGTGCCGGCTAAGTATCGGCCTAATATTGCGGATCTCTGTCACGGAATGGGTTGGTCGGGGCATTTAGGAGCTCGGAAGACCAAAGATAGGCTCCTAACGGAGTTTTATTGGCCAGGATGCTTCAAAGAAGTTGAGAACCACGTAAAAGCGTGTGACACCTGCCAGAGAGTAGGAAAACCGCACGAGAAGGGAAAGGCACCACTTAAGCTTGTTCCGCTCATTTCGGAGCCATTTCGCCGGCTGGTAATAGACGTTGTGGGACCACTCCCCGTGACAAAGTCAGGCTACCGGTATTTGCTTACCGCCGTTTGTCCAGCAACCAAATTTCCCGAGGCGATCCCAATGAAGGAGCAAAGCTCCGTAGAGGTAGTCAACGCACTACTGTATTTTTTCGAGTGGGCTTTCCTCAGGAGATACAGTGCGACCAGGGCTCAGTATTCACCAGCGTTCTCACTACGGGATTCCTGGAGAAGTGTGGAATGAAAATAATCCACAGTTCAGTGTATCACCCGCAGTCGAATAGTGTAGAGCGGTGTCATTCCGTGATGAAACGAGTTCTGCGAGCCCTTATCTTTGAAAAGAAGTGTCAGTGGGATGCTTGTCTTACGGCAATGCTGTTTGCGCTGAGATCGGTCACTCACGAAGCGACGGGTTTCAGCCCCGCGGAGCTGGTTTATGGAAGGACGCTCAGGTCTCCACTGCGACTTTTGCGCGAAACCTGGGAGTCGAAAAGTACCGACCCTACGGTGGTCGAGTACATTCTTGAATTGCTGGAAAGGCTGCGGTGTGCTCGCGACATTGCTGAGGCGAACATGAGAGAGGCGCAAAGTAGAGCCAAGAGCTACTACGATCGAAACGCGAAACTGAGAGCTTATCAGGAAGGCGATCAGGTAATGGTCTTGCGCCCTTCGCGAGCAAATAAGCTGGAGATTCAATGGGAGGGGCCCTTTCGGGTTGTGAAAAAGCTCTCGGACACAAATTACGCACTAGAACGGAAAGGAAGACGCCGAGAGGTTGTCATTTACCACCACAATTTAATGAAGAGTTATGTGGGAGAAGTGCAGAAAGTGAACTTGGCTCTTAACAGCACGGAGGAGCTAACGCCTGAAATTCCAGGCTTGGTGGAGGTTGGAAGATCAATGGAGGTTACCGATGTCATAAAAGCCGTGGCACCTACCGAGGGCTTGACTGAGATGCAGAAAGTCGACTTACGCGACTTGTTGTCCGAATACATCACTGTTTTCTCGGAAAGGCCAGGGCGAACTGAGGTTATCACTCATGACATTGAGCTAACTTCCGACACCACTGTGAAGTCGAGGCCGTATAGGCTAGCCCCGCGACAGCAGGAGATCTTGAAAAAAGAAGTAGATCGTATGCTCGAGCTTAAGCTTATCGAACCATGCGAAAGCACCTGCACGTCCCCTATGATTCTCGTTGAGGTTCCTGGGAAGGATCCACGACCTTGCGTGGATTACCGCAAACTTAACGCGATCACGAAGGACCAGACCTATCCTATACCCAATGTAGAGGAGCTGGTGGAAAAAGTGAGTGCCGCTAAATACGTCTCGACTTTGGACTTGGTAAGAGGCTATTGGCAAGTTCCAATGTCTGAACGAGCTAATGAGTATGCAGCCTTTGTGGCGCCGACGGGCACATTTAGGCCCCTAGTTCTGAGCTTTGGCCTTAAGAACGCCCCGTTTTGCTTTTCACGGCTAATGAACCGAGTTCTGCAGGGGGGCTGAAGGCTACGCTGTTCCTTACTTAGACGACATCGCTATTTACTCCAATACATGGGAAGATCACCTGTACCATCTTAGCGATGTCCTTAGACGTTTGACGCGCGCTGGACTGACAGTGAAGCCGGCTAAGTGCCAGCTAGCTCGCGCCGAAGTACGGTACCTCGGGCACGTGGTAGGGCAGGGCAGGAGGCGACCTGACGAGTTGAAAGTAGAGGCGGTTAGCGAGTTCCCGCAGCCCGAAACCAAGACGGCTATCCGCTCCTTTTTGGTACTGACGGGGTATTATCAGCGCTACATCCCTCAGTACTCGGAAGTAGCCGCTCCGTTAACGGATGCACTGCGCAAGAAGGCTCCAGAAAAGGTAGTTTGGAGTGCGGAAATGGAGGGTGCCTTCCAGGGGCTCAAAGCGGCTCTTGTTAGCTCACCCGTACTGCATGCACCGAACTATGATCGTCCCTTTGTTGTGCAATGCGATGCCAGCAACAGAGGCTTAGGAGTAATACTCTGCCAGGAGGATGAGAACGGGAACGAGCACCATGTGTTGTACGCCAGCAGGAAACTCTCGGTTCGAGAGGAGGCCTACAGTGCGTCGGAAAAAGAATGTGCCTGCATTGTGTGGGCTACCCAGAAATTAGCCTGCTACCTCTACGGAACTTCTTTTGTCTTCGTCACTGACCACTGCCCACTGACATGGCTATCGCAAATGTCGGGAAAGAATCCACGACTACTACGTTGGAGCCTTGCGCTTCAGGAGCTTAACTTCACTGTGAAGTATAAGAAGGGTTCCGCGAACGCCAATGTTGACACATTAAGCAGAGCTTTTTAGCTTTCCTTTTGCTTTGGCTTTCTTTTTGTGTACAGTTGAGGAACGTTTTTCCGTAATGGTTTTGAGTGTCTTTTGAGTAATCGAAGTTTTTAGCTATGAGCAAGAGTGTTAGTTTGGTTGCCATATGAAAAAAAAAAAATGCGTAGGTGCATTGTGGCACATTTGAAAGACCGGCCTGGTTACCGAAAACTCATTGTCGGCGCTTGCTGGTTCTAGAGGTTGGTCTTGGAAGAATGGTATTGGAAGAATGCGGCTACTGTGATCTCTCCCGTCGAGCAGCTGATACTACCCGACGTCCGAGATCTTCCCGGCGGCGGAGGAGCTGTAGCGATCACGCTATGCCTTGACCCAGCGGGTCAGTCGCCCCGCCCGACCAGATCCACAAGGGATTGTCTCGCCACGGCGTGACGGAGGAGACAACGGGAGCCGACTACACGAGACGGCGCCCACGGCTTGACGACGACGGCGCTGGTCAAGGGATTAACTCTCCCCGGAGTGATTCCACGAACCTGGCCCATCTCGAAAGTGCGGGCTAAAACTTTCCCGTGGGAGAGCAGCGCGCGGCTGCCAAAAAAGGGGTCGATGAGCACGTGCGTCTTCCGTTCTCCCCCCTCCCTGTTCTACGGCGGCACTGCGACTAGTGGCAAGGGTGTGTGTATGTGCGGGCCAGTGTTGTGCCTCTAGGAACATACATGAAGGGCGTGTCCCTTTCCGAGGACGGTGGTTCACTGAGAGGAACTTCCACATCACCATTGGTCCGCATTGTTTTGTGTAGTGGTCCCCAACCTAGGGACCTAGGGAATGGGGGCCAACAAAAGGGCGTGCGGCGCCTCGCCGAGCGCGGTCTTCTGTCTTCATCTCGACAACTCACTGAAAATGTAAATAAACCCGTTGAGTTTGCTCTAAGCTCTCCCCCTGTCCTGACTCGACGGAGCGACGGTGACCGGCCCGGCTACCCGCAGACTGCGGTCGCCACGACGCGCTACACCCCTTTCACTGCTGTTAGCGGTTGCTCACCGGAAGTTTGTTGAACTAGGGAACTAGGTTATGGCACCACATACCGAGTTCCGAAACGTCAATTTTGCTTGGTAACATGAATTATGGTCTCAAATTGTACTCGAAAGCAAAATTTCAGTTTAAATAGTGCTCATATGGGCGCCAATTTTGAAATAGGCATTTATAGGCACTATAAAAACACTATAAAAGCCCTCCTTAACCCCTAATTCGTGCTCATATATGAAAGTGGCATGAATGGAACGCAAGGAACAAAATAGGCATTTGCCTAAAATCCGGTCTCTAGTGATGACCGTTGCACCATTGACCTTGCATGGACCTTGTTTACGCATGCACGTGAAAAGCACAGCAGGCCTTATCGCAAGAAAAAGCTGGAAATGCTTGACTGTCCCAGCGAACATATGGGACAATAACCAACCCGCGAGCTGTGCTTTGAGCACGCGAATACACGACCTAACCAAGCGGTTGAAACGGATGTGTTATGAAGCAGTCGCGATGCTAGTCCATCGCGCGAGCCAGAAATGTCATTACAACAGCTAAGGAGTGTCCACGTTTTCTTACTAACAAGTGCGTCATGCTGTTACTATGCGATTTGCATCCACGTACATGGGTTACCGAAACGTGGATGTCATAATTTGGGCATTCCAATGCAGGCATACGACCGTCGACCGACTAGGACATGCACCCCGTCACGTCTTGACGCGGACGACGACACCGGTTGCGCATGTGCCTAGTGTTTCGGCGCCTGAAAATTATGGCAACAACTTAAGCTCCAACAAGTACAGCAGTGTGCGTTATTCAAGTCGTCATTAAGACTGCAGTAGAATAATTGGTAGTTTATGAACTTCAACCGTTTCGTGCGCATTTGCAATCTTCAATTATAGGACTACCGCACCTCGAACAGGTGCTTTCAGTCTTTTTAAAAACACAAATAAAAAAAGAAAGAGCTTTAGGTTGCATTTTACTTTGTAATCCCGAATTAACAGGATGCTGTAGGTACCCGCCGTAAAACGAGCGCTTACATCCCTGCGTGGTAAGCAAACATTGAGCATTGCTGTTTCCGCTCATAGAAGAGCTGCAGCCGAGCTGCTGCCGAGACTGCGCCATCTACGCTTTGAAAGCGCTCATGTTTACGACTGCATGTTCTGCGGCTGCGTGGAACGGCACACTTTCATTCGCCAGCCGCCACCGCTGGCTTGTCAAAACAGTGGAGCTGACGTGCCTCTTTCAAAAGCCCCCCTGTTGACCCCCCACTGAAGGGCCGCGTCGCTGATGCGCTACGGAAGCTCGTGCGTTTTTCTTTGCTTTTGTTGTTTCCTTTTGCTCTCTACAAATACTTGTTTTAGCTATGCTCTATTCTGCTCCCTCGTGTTTTTTTTTCTTTCGACACAGCCTAGCCGGAAGGTCGAGAGCGGCGACGGTGTTGCAGATGACCTCGAAATGAGGAAAACTGGGAGAGAGGCGAGCGAGAGGAAAGCACTTTCCTTTTACCAGATTCCGGTTGCGCCTTGCATCAGCGTCAACGGCGATGCGCCCGCTGAATTCGCTGTAAACTAAGCGCGTGCAGGCGATTTGTACGGCAACATGCAACGCGTGCGCGTGCATTATATAGAAACTTGTGTGAGCGCGCAAAGGATATGCCTATTCGTTTGATGCTCACTATTCATGAATTCAGAAAAATAGCGCGCCGGTAGTCGTTAAACTGAACACTCATAAAACAGATCCACGAAAGATTACGCTAGCCTAATCTTGCCCAGTCACGCGATTCCCAATTGCTTCGGTAGAAATTTGAAGATCCTTAATTCGGATGTCCGGGGACCGGAAGAAATGTCCAAGTTCACCTAATGTCGAGCTGGCGAAAGTATCAAGACAACAATGAACAACTGTCTTCAATGAATACACTTTCATTTTTTTTTGAAGAATACGTAAAGCTTGTACTCTTTTTTTTTTGTTTTTGCATAAGAGCAGTGTAAAAGCAGACATGTTCGCCATCCTGCGACTTCGTTCTTAACGCGACCATGGCGCCAGACTGCCGTGTATATTAGCCCGAGATGTGCTCTGCATCCATCCCTTACTGCGTATACATCCCTTACTACGCCCACGTGGCGATAGTTCTATCGCACGAGAAAGGGCTGGCAACTGATCGTTCGTTCATGACAGCGTAGCAAACGAGTTTGATGCCAGCATAGCGACCACGGATGAAAGCGATTCATCTTCAACAGCTTTCGCCATGTTTGAGTCTTGTGACATTGCGCGCGCATTGCATCAAGATAAAACGAAGCTGCAGTGCCGGAACGATCCACATGTGGACAAAACCGTGGTCACTAAGCGATGAAGATATCGATGCGGACAGCGCCACATCGTTCCGGTTGCCTGCGAACGCCATTTTCGCTCTCCGGGCCCTTCATAGGATGCGACACTGCCTCTGCGCAATTCCCCCCAAAACGCTCCTGCCAACTCGCTCACGGTCAGCGTGGGAAGCGCTTCTTATGACACCCGTCAAGGAAAAGCAGCTAGCGATTGCTGCCTGGGCCGAAAGGGTCGCTGCCCACGTGGAGTCACCCTAAGGCCCGCGCCTTCTGTGCAAATAAAGATGATTCCTCCTCGCTCTCCGGGGATATCGCCGGAGTGCGCCGGTTAATTCGGACGATATCGTCCAAATTAACCGGATTGCGGCCAAAGTGACCAAATTACCGAGAGTTTGATGTCATTAAACAATGCATGTGATGACCGGGACCAGAGAACACGGCCGAATTATCAGATTTTATGAATTAACGAGGGTTGAATCAAGGAGCTTTTTACTGTATACCGTCAAGCTGAGTTTTACTGCAAAAGTATTGCTTTTAAAGACTGGAGTGCGTATACTCTAAGATGCAATATTCGCCAGGCCATGTTGCTTTACGATATATGAATGCTCGTTAAATGACTGATAACCATTATGAATAACATCGCGCAGCCAAGATATTCATTCTGAACAGTCCAGACTCAGTGCAGTTGAGGAGGTCACCGAATGCTCATATCACAATTGCTAAGCCGTCATCTAGCCAAGTCATTATGCGTAGTGAAGTGTTCTTGAAGTTGTTATCTACGCAGCTAGATGTGCAGATGGCGTTCCGATGGCAATTGTTCACCTTGGCAACCTACCATTTTGTTTTCACGATTCAAATTTTCATTTTCGCGTTTCATGTTACTTTTCTTGCGTTACGTACCACCGAATAATTTAGACAGCTCTCACATCATCTACTTTATGTTCAGTAGTATTACTGCTGCTTTTCTGTAACATGCTTTGCTTTGTTTACCTACCTTGTGCTCGTATTTATTGCAATTTTTCTACATTTTGTTAATAAAAATTCAATTACGCCACCCCCCCCCCACACACACACATTCCTGTCAATGCCTCATCGAGCCCTGTAAGGGACTTTCAAATAATAATTAGTATGTGACATCACCGGGATCCAGCATGCAGGAGGATTAATGAAAGAAAATAGAGGGGGTGATATCCTAAAGCAAAGGATTTCCAGGATTATTACGATAACAAACGAAGACACCAATGTTAGAACGCATCAAGAGCATCGATAAATTGTGAATGAACAATAACAAGCTGAAAGTAAGGATCAACAAAAAAGAAAAAAAAACTAAACACTTAAAATCAGGTTGGTAAGAATCGCCTACACTTCAGAGTCACATGACGAAGAAAAAATTCTTTCAGGAGACAATGACAAGCGTTCACGGGCTAAGTATCATGAAGTGCTACCTGCTTCGCTTTCGCTCAAGAATATCAAGCTATAATTCTGGAATTTCAGGGAATACTTGAAAACAGATGAACGCAGCAATGAGAAAGACTGGGGAATATTGTTGATAACTTTTTTTAAACGCACGAAAACTAAGCCAGCTTCGCACTATAGTCGTGTCAAGCCTGAAGGAAGTGCGGAGCTTGGTGGCCTTCTTTGTTCCTTTTTCTCTTTCTCTCTTCTCCCTATATTCTCCATGTTTACTACGATCAACTTCAACAGTATCAACACATTGCTGTAACACAGGAGTCTACACGGGCGTCTGAATGAAAGGACACATCGGGTGGTCAGGCAACGAACAACGCTGATCTCTTCATTTGACTCCCTTATGTATACCTTCGGGCGAGAGGGTGCCACGTGCGTAGACTCGTTGGGGGGAACGTCGAACGCGGCTTGCGGTCAGCGCGTTTGCTGTCATAACAGCCACGTACGCTACAATTGCAAGCACGATGGCTGGTATACTACAATAATCTGCGGTGGTATATCAGTGCTCACGAACGGAGCCGACAGACTCTACTAATATTTCTGCTTCGCGAAATCTGTGTACATGCATAGGCGAAAGTGACTTGAAAACAAAACTTATGATCATATAGAGTAACACGCCCGTTCGTGTATTCGGAGACGGGCCCTAGAAGCGGCGTCAGGTGTCGCTTTCTCGTTGCGCCGCGAGCGCATAGCTCATTCCGGAGATACCGTCGCGCGCACATCCGGGGGACGTAAATAGGAGAGCCGGATGTGCATGCGACGGCAACATGTGCGTTACTTGACCCCTCAGCGCACAATTGCGGTATTTTTGGCTATTACAATGATTAACGCCCCGTAAGACATGGCACGGCGACAGAGCAGCAATCACGTTCTTCCGTGAAGCACGGCTCGGACTTCCGACAGATCGTAATTACGCTTTGCTGGACGAATGCCAACTCATGCAGCCCTGACGTTCCGCCGTATACTGTGCACGAATGCGGCCTGCTTTCAATTAATGCAAATACTTGGACGAGCCAATACGTAGTATGTGCACTTGAAAAAGACAAGTCCTATCAGCTAGTGGTGATCGAGAAGAACGATGTCAGAGCAGAGGATGGCGTTCATTACCATCTGCATCGGAAATGTGGAAATGACTGAAGATAGAAAATGAACACCAAGCAGGGAACTTATACAAAAGCTGAACCTTTGACGATTGCGACGCACGACAGAGATTTCGCTCAGTTTATTTAATTTTTTTTGTTGTTGTTGTTGTATCGCTGCTCAAGAAGGCTGTATTTGACGCGAAGTATGAACCGGACCACACGGATACATTCATAACGTGCCGCATTTAGGCATAACACGCACACGTCACGCATTACGTGCGCGATACGTTCGCAATTTAATCTACACCGACACCCTTTCGACGCCCTCTTTTTTTTGTCCATTTGTTCCCAATATCAGCCGTGCATGCGGGTGTTAGCCAGCGTCGATTCGGCTTATGCTGGGGCCCCTTTTAATCGCAGGCCTCATGGATTACGTAAATCTAGTTATCAAACATCTGCTTACCAACTAGAATACGTGGAATCGTTCCTAATTCTAAAACAAACATAAAAAGAAAGCTCCGCAGAGCTTAGCTCACGGTAAATCCATTTGCCAGTCTATCTCGCGTCAAGATATTGATGACGCAATTATATAAAATTT
The DNA here is from genome assembly GCA_030522465.1 of Rhipicephalus appendiculatus. Lineage (NCBI taxonomy): Eukaryota > Metazoa > Arthropoda > Arachnida > Ixodida > Ixodidae > Rhipicephalus > Rhipicephalus appendiculatus. The sequence continues at coordinate 3,780 of JALIZH010019029.1, read as the reverse complement.
AAGGACGCGAACCATAAATCGCAGTACATCTACCGAACTTCGTCACCCGATTTCTGGCTGGTTGGTTCCTCAGCGACTAATACAACCAAATATTGGAATGTTGGTGGTCAGTGCAAAGAGTGATAAAAATAGCGAGCAAAACGGCTGGAATATTACAAAATTCGACACTGTGGGGAAGACGTTAAATGATGCGCAATTTCTCAAAGTAGCCTAGAAGTAAGAAAATCTTAGACGTTTATACAGCCAGGTTCCCCTCCCGCTTTTCTCTAATCCACACACACACTAGGTTTCGTTTCAGCACGCCAGGTTTGCGTTATTGCCAGGTTTGCGAACTATTGCGGTGCCACCGAAAAAATCTGCTGATAGCGTATGCGAATATATATGCAGAGAAGACTGCTCGAACACGCGCAGTCCCAGATGAGGATTACCCTTCTCTTCGCCTTTGCAGAGCGTCACATACAGAATGGCGCATATCCGGTGACCACATGTGGCGAGAAAGAAGTTCATGGGGGAGAAAAACAAAGTTCTGTATTGAAATACAAGGAATACTGTCGCCGTTAATGCAGGTGCCCACATGATACCGCAGATATAAGAAAGAAAGCGACCGAAACGCCTGATGTCTAGTATAGTGCCGTACACTAAAGAGATCTTGCAAGAAAACTACCGTAAGCTGGATGCAGCTTCCATGCGTCTCCAACCCTCTCTCATTCAGCACATACCACAATGCACCTGGCTTGCATTCGCAAACGCTCGCCAGCGGCGCAACAAACGCCACCGGCCACGCGCTCCGCGTGTCACGTTTCATTTGCTGGTCACTGTACGTTTGTACGTTTAGAACCACCGACTTACATCTGCACGCCATTTGGAATGCTCAGTTGGACGCTCATTGGCAGCTTGACGCAATGAAGCGTACAATTCGAACGGAGCAAGAACGTATTGAACTGCGAAGAAGAGCTTAGAATGCAGCGCAAGTTTATAGCATTTGATTTTATCTGTTCATTCCGAATCATGCGTTTAACATTGAATGCGTATAAATGTTTTATATGCAATGCATGAATGCATATCCCTTTAGGGCATAGGAGTATACGTTACAATCAGGCGCATAATTTCTGTCATGTAAAGTTTGTGTAAGGACGACGTCACCACGCTCTTTCGTGAGTGCTCCCCTCAGTGTTAGCTACAGGCCTGTCAATTTTGTCAGGTTTTTGTACTGAAGATTTTTTAGTAATAAATAAAGCACCCCAAGTAAAGCTCTAATTTCAATGTTGTTTTTGTTGTTCTAGTGGAATGAATTTCATGCTGTCTCTGTCTTCTTTGCCAGCTACTGTGAATAACGACGGCGCAGTTGTGCTGGCACAAGCATGCATAAATGCGTGTAAGCAAGCAATAGCGATTGTTCATAAACTTATCTGAATACTGCCGACGGGAATAAACAAACGAGATATTTCTTTGGCTATCATACGACGTTTCCTAAGGAAAGTCGTGTTTCGCGAGTGCACCTGTAATCGCGGTGGCAACCTTGACGCCGATGACCTGCCTTTTCTTCAGCGAATCTACAATGCAGAATGAAAATGCAACTGCGATAGGACACATGACATAAATAAAATTATCGATTTCATATATTCCACAGCATACATTGTTGGTGCTTTAGCTACTTCGCTGTCCCTGATATAATAAATTTAAAAGTTTATCACGTACTTTGACATCTCACGCGTCAACGTCTACGGCGGAAGGAGTTTTCAACGTTGTGCGGTGACAGTGATCAATTTCGGGGATGCAGTCACCTTTGCAAAACGTCGGCTGTGGCACGAGGAGCGTCGACGACAACTAAACGGCTTGCGATGTGCATAACCAATGCTCCGATTTGGAACTGCAAACGGCAGGCTGGCTTAGGACCGACCGTGGCCAAGTTTCATGCAGCCTGTCGATGCCGGCACGTTCCCTGGCATCGCAAAACGTAGTGTAGATCACTGCATCCTCAAAAGAGGAGAAACGAGGTTTCTTGCCCAGTATGCAACGAAATTTACAAACTGGTTGGTTGCTTTTTCATACAGTACTTTCGTACGTGCCCTGTCTATGCTTTTTCTATAAGAACACTACTTTCTTCAATAAAAGCTTTCAAAGGTTGTGAAGTCGAGCTTTCGAACTAGTCAGTCTATAACGTGATGATTCTCCTTTCCCCTTCGTTTCTCTCTCTCTCCAATGTGAAGTTAGCGTGAAAGTACCTGAAGGCGAGCTGACACATGAAGGTCATATAAAATGTATTACTAACGTTTTGTGGTTTCCCAGTAGCGAATATCCCCGTAACCGCGCACAATGCACGTCTGATGGAAGGGAGTGCTGCATCCGGTACTTGGCGCAACGAATTGCCATGTTACTGCCCATCTTCGTTCCAACCGTTGTGGGCGTGCCTGTGTAAGCGGTCGGTAACGCAAAGCCCAGTCTGCCTGACGTACAGGCTGCCGCACAACGTCGACATTCCGTCGATTCCTTCTGCGCTGCAGAAGTTGAATCTCGTTGGGTGTCTCTCACATCGCGTCTTAGAGCGGCCGCCGTTCACTCATACGCGAAGGGATTCGTGTCCTATGTGATTCGTGTCGTTTGAATCTACCTATTAGCTGCAGTTTAATCCATGGCTCTACAGCCCGGCGTCTTTCGCTGACTATACATATCGGTGTAAGCTGAAAAAAAAAAACACTTTGAGGCGCTTGAGCTTCGCCTTACAGAGTGAACACGATAGCGTAGTTTGGCCCCGTTCGTATCCCCTTCTCATTCACTAGCTGTGCTTTTTTTAAACGACGTGCAGCCGGAGCTAACTGCGGAGGCAACGGTTTCGCGGAGCGGTTCGCCGCCTCCTTCGGGAGATGCGCCACACTTCTCCCGAAGGAAGGAGAAGTGCGGCGCACCAACCAATCGTCACCAACCAATCTGCTTTTCCGGTAGTCGCTTCATGCTTATATCTACTCTCTAGTATGCGAAAGACAGCTAATGCTTAATTTGGCCGTATTCTAATTTACCAGGCCAATATGACGCTTCCTTGTTGAAGTTCAGTATCCACTGCACCGGAGAAAAATAATCAGACTTACCAAATATTAAGACAGTAACATATATGAACAGTGGACAGTGTAAACGTTGTAGTGTGCTTTGCAGTTTGTTTTATTGCAGTTTGTTTCATTGTTAATGTATACGTACGAAGTAGCGCGTGGAACTGCAGTTGGTAATCATCTGGCCGTCGTGTCTTCGGACACGGTACGCACGACACCGTGAAGAATCTGGTAGCGAGAAAATGCATGCTCTCACCTTGAACCCAGCGCCGGGATTACGATTGACGAGCTGGTAGGCGATGTCTTCGGCCTGGCACCCTTCGGGCACTGATGCCTCCCAGTCACGGTGGCCAGAGTGCGCATAGCTGCCAGCTGGTGTGGCGTGCGTCACCTTCGATGTGGTCACAATGCCCGTCCACATGCCGGCATCTTGCGCCCACTGCATAATGCTCGGCAGGTGCGTGCTTTCGTCGCTGTGACAGACGCCGCTCTGCGAAGACACACGAAAGAGCGCATTTGTCTCATTCCCGACAATGTTACACCGCACCAAACAACAACAGAAAATGATGATGATGATGATGATAATAATAATAATAATAATAATAATAATAATAATAATAATAATAATAATAATAATAATAATAATAATAATAATAATAATGATGATGATGAAGCAAAAAAAGGAAGTGTCATAGCAACGCAGCTCTTTGATAAACATTTGCAAAACGATATGTCT